>OY757945.1:41941401-42238901 GCA_963585895.1 Sepioteuthis lessoniana | reverse complement strand
GAAGCATTTGAAAATGAACACAGGAGAAACTCAGAAATATGGACGATAAAACGGGGGGAAATGGGAAAGAACAAAGCCTGACTGCTGAGTGATTATAAAAACTGACTGTATGTTACGAGAAAAAATTTAAAGAGGATTTATCAGTAACTCAAAGAATATAGAAAAAGTGAGTTAGGAAAGATTAATTACAACAGCCACTAATTGTAATATTAACAGAATATATAAAAGGGAGCAAAGAAAGACTGATTACAACCACCAGTAATTATAATATTAACAATATATAAAAGGTAGCAAAAAAAGACTGATTACAACCACCAATAATTGTAATATTAACAGAATATTTAAAAGGGAGCAAAGAAGGACTGATTACAACCGCCAGTAATTATAATATTAACAATATATAAAAGGTAGCAAAAAAAGACTGATTAAAACCACCAATAATCGTAATATTAACAGAATATTTAAAAGGGAGCAAAGAAGGACTGATTACAACCACCAGTAATTATAATATTAACAATATATAAAAGGTAGCAAAAAAAGACTGATTACAACCACCAATAATTGTAATATTAACAGAATATTTAAAAGGGAGCAAAGAAAGACTGATTGCAACCACCAGTAATTATAATATTAACAATATATAAAAGGTAGAAAAAAAAGACTGATTACAACCACCAATAATTGTAATATTAACAGAATATTTAAAAGGGAGCAAAGAAAGACTGATTGCAACCACCAGTAATTGTAATATTAACAGAATATATAAAAGAGAGCAACGAAAGACTGCAGAAAAGACTGTTTATTGTAACCAATAATAACAATATCCACAGAATTAACTTTAGGTCAAATTGAAAAACAGCAATCACATAATATGTTAGAAGGAAAAATGGGACAAAAAACAATTGCATGGATACTTCAAGCGACAAACTAGGAAAATGACACTTGGGTTTACCTTTATATTGCTCAGAAGGGTCACCTCACGGGAGAACCTGGATTTCTTCTTATGGAAGGAAAAAAATAATGTCATAGGAGCCAATTATATCAATACAAGAAACGAGAGTTCAGCAATTTATCTATTACACCACGAGGAATCCTCTTTTTAGTAGATAATGATTTGGTTGGGGTTTATGGCATATCAACCATTGTGGCTTATCTAATACCATATCCTGCTTATACATGTATATTATACCTATATGATTTTTTTACTCATTTTGTAGATACATTTTAAACGAGTCGGAGTATACAGTTAAATGGTTTCGAGTATTTCTATCTAACATGAATATTTCTATTTACTATTTATTTTTTGTTTGCACACAGTTAAAGGGTTTCAAGAATATCTATCAAACATAAATATTTCTATTTACTATTTATTATTTGTTTGCACACAGTTAAAGGGTTCCAAGTATATCTATCAAACATGAATATTTCTATTTACTATTTATTATTTGTTCGCACATGGTTTAATGGTCACAAGTATTGGTATGCAACAGTAACAATTCAACATTTGTCATTTGTTTGCCCATATTGTTATATATTAACGTGACCAGCAGGTGTTAAACATAGCGGATGTTGTTGACAGAAACATTGATAAGATCGGAGGGATTACTGGAATGTCACTATGTCCTGCAGGTGGTGTTGTATCGACGGATGTTGTTGACAGCTTCATCCGGCCGAAGATAATATCAACAACGTGATTACCGGAATGTCACCATGTCCTGCAGGTGTTGTTGCATTGACGGATGTTGTTGACAGCTTCATCCGGCCGAAGATAATATCAACAACGTGATTACCGGAATGTCACCATGTCCTGCAGGTGTTGTTGCATTGACGGATGTTGTTGACAGCTTCATCCGGCCGAAGATAATATCAACAACGTGATTACCGGAATGTCACCATGTCCTGCAGGTGTTGTTGCATTGACGGATGTTGTTGACAGCTTCATCCGGCCGAAGATAATATCAACAACGTGATTACCGGAATGTCACCATGTCCTGCAGGTGTTGTTGCATTGACGGATGTTGTTGACAGCTTCATCCGGCCGAAGATAATATCAACAACGTGATTACCGGAATGTCACCATGTCCTGCAGGTGTTGTTGCATTGACGGATGTTGTTGACAGCTTCATCCGGCCGAAGATAATATCAACAACGTGATTACCGGAATGCCACCATGTCCTGCAGGTGGTGTTGTATCGACGGATGTTGTTGACAGCTTCGTCCGGCAGAAGATAATATCAACAACGTGATTACCGGAATGCCACCATGTCCTGCAGGTGTTGTTGTATCGACGGATGTTGTTGACAGCTTCGTCCGGCCGAAGATAATATCAACAACGTGATTACCGGAATGTCACCATGTCCTGCAGGTGTTGTTGTATCAACGGATGTTGTTGACAGCTTCGTCCGGCCGAAAATAATATCAACAACGTGATTACCGGAATGTCACCATGCTCTGCAGGTGTTCATGTATCGGTGGATGTCGTTGACAGCTTCATCCGGCCGAAAATAATATCAACAAAGTGATTATCGGAATATTACCTTGACCTATGGACGTGGTTGAACTCGGCGAATGGTGGCAGATACGTCCGCCCATAGAAGTGACTACCAGGAAACACACTTATCAGGTGCTATCACGCTGGGTAAAAATGGAGCTGGGAGCATTGGCAATGACCCCAAAGCTCCAGCATTTTTTAATGTCATATCCAGGATACTCGTTGACGGGTGTCTTACCCGTCTGCAGAGATGCAGTCGGTGTATTCTACTGCCCCTGCCGACTGGCTTGTTCAGTATATGAGTTTTGATCAATTAAATTTGAGTACGAATAGTTTAGAATAATCAGCGATTAACAAATAGCTTACAAATGTCGATATAACAACCAATTCGAACGTCTGTCTATAAACCTATCTTTATAATTACAGTGTTTTTGGTTTGGTTTTTAAATGGCATATCAACTTTCGTAGGTTATTTAATGCAAAAGTCAACCGTCAAGAAGAACAATAACGGCACTATTCAACCCTTAACTATGAGAATAAGGAGGTTCATACCTTTCGCGTGGGTATTTGTTCGAAAGTGGACGTAATAGCGCGACTGGGGTTCGAACTCACGTACTACAATTCCGCGGTCTATTGCTTTGACCATTACACCACGAAAACACCCTTACTCCGTGTTTTTGAACAGAAATCACGATGTGTAGTTTTCTCTTTGAAGCTAAAGGTTTAATTGACATGACTAATTGAAACGGCCAAAACAAGTGTCCTGAGTCTGACACTAAATTGAATACGATGGTGAGGCTCCGGTACAAGGAATGTAATGAGTATGGAGTCATCCCCTTATTGGACTTGCTTCTATGTCTATTCTTAAACGGTGTGTTTATACCTGTTAGATTACAATACATGTGTAAAATAGAGTTTTTGAGATAATGTCAAACTGTATAAATAGGCAAGCTCTTAAAATACTGATATCGCAACCACCTGAAAACATATAAGCTAGCCGATTATAGTCGTGGGACACCTGAAGGATCCCTTTTCAATAGCTACTACACTGAGGTGCAGCGGTGGTTCCTACTATTTCTTCTCGTTTGCTCCGCGATCCTTTGATTCATACTTTATAATGCTGTGTTAAACAAGGAAGTATCAAATACCATTTTTTAGTCTTTGGTATGATTCGATCTGGGATTAAAACCTAGTATCCCAGACCATTTGTGAACACTCTAACCATTATACCAATAGTCATGAAAAATTAGCTAAGCCCAAATAAATGTATACCCTAACGAATTGTTCTAATAGTTGTATAGTATACAGTGTCGTTATTAACAACGAGGAACAGGTATGTATATAAAAATATAAGATTATATTTTTATTTTTGGCGATGATACTTGTGTGGAGAAGAAAAGCAATCGCAGAGAGTTCGCGCACACGAGAGAGTTGTTGGGAAACGGAAGAGCCAGTGAACAACTGACTTTCGCTGAAATTCCGGAACTTACATTTTCTACAACTCCCACGTGACCTGCAGCAATTCCTCTTTTCGTTAACTATGGTTACATTCATGTCTCACTTCTTTGCTTTACATTGGTTATGTTGTCTGTTTCCCATTGGGTACTTGCCCAAGCCCGGTTCTATGGACGTACGCATCAGCCACCAACACCGAATTCAACCACGTCCATAGGTCAAGGTGATATTCCGATATCTTCGACCGGATGCACCTGTTTCAACATCCACCGTATTCACAGCACCTGTGGGCATGGTGACATTTCGGCAATCACCTTGTTGATATTATCCTTGAGCGGATGCAACTGTCTCAACATCCACTGATACACAGCACCTGTGGACATGATGACATTTCGGTGATCATGCCGGTCTTATCAATGAATCTGTCAACAACATCCGCCGTATTCACACGTGCAGGTCACGTTAATATATTACATGATTAAACAAGAATAGTTAATTTAAACCATATATAATTTTTTTGTTTTCGTTTCTCTGCTTAATGGCATGGCGAACTTCGTGGGTTATTTAATGCTAATGCCATCTTTGTAGATGAATATCAGCCGTGGTTTAATGGTTATCGTCGTAGGAAATGGACACGGCGACTCGAGTTCAAATCCTGGACGAGAATGATTGCATTTCACATAGCACTAATACCCTTGGGAAAGGTATGAATCCAATTATTCTTCCTCCAGCTATGAGTAAATAGGACAGACTGGGTTCTTCAGCTTTGGTGAGGCAACAAGTCTAGGAGAAGGAAAACTCTGAATTCAAACCTGTTAAACTCCACTTAAAAATTGACCTTGTGTCATATCCTGCCCGAGCGGAGGGGTTGGTAAATAGGATATCAGCCGTATTATTTAAGCAATACCTAGGGTGATAAGAGAGTTCATATCGTTCCCTAGGGTTTTTATTTACAATCCCCTCCGTATAAACAGGATGAGATTCAACGTCAATTCTTATTATTTAGAATATTGGGACTATTGACCTCATCTTTATTTCCTTCCAGCCGTCTTGACCTTCGGCCTTCTTCAGGTGTTTTATGTGAAACACGGGAGTCCACACAGAATCTCGAACTGAACCCTTTATTTGAACTACAGGGTTCAAATAAAGTTCAATAAAAAGTAAACTGTTCCATAATAGTTAACCATTACCGGGTACAAGTGTTAAGTTATAGTAAGCATTCCTTGATATTTTTGCCAGTTGTTAGGATTGAACCTAGTAACTTTTTTAAAGGAATTAATCAGGTTTGAATACAGAGTTTTCCTTCTTCTAGACTGGTCACCTCACCAAGACTAAAGAACCCAATGTACCCTTCTATTTGCCCAAAGTTGAAGGAATAATTTGATTCACACTTTTCTCAAGAGTATTTGTGTTATGTGAAATACATTTAACCTTATCTAGGATTTGAACTCGGGTCACCGTGTCCATTTCCTACGGCGATAACCTTTACACCACAGGAACCTCTAATACGTTTCTTAATGGTATTAGTCTGAAAGTGAACGTCATAGTGCAACTGAAATTCGAACACGTTTATAACGATGTCGCAGTCAAGCACGTTAACAACGACACCACAAAGACTCACCTCTCTATGAAATGTAAGTAAATTATTTGTATTAAGAATCATCATCATCATCATCATGTCGTGCCCCCAGCACGGATATCCTTGACCATCTCTCGCCACTTCTCCCTATCATTCATCGCCTCCGGCCGGTCTTCTGGGTTACATCCTGTGTCCACACATAGCTGCTGTATGTATGTTCGAGCTGGCCGTCCTGCTTTTGCTTGGCCATATGTGGGGGTCCATAGGAGTACGTCACTTACGAGCTCGTCCTTGCTTCTCCAGCAGTGTCCGGCGTGTCTGGCTCGTCTAACCTGTATAGTTTTCGTGATGGGAGGCAAGTGGCCGTACAGTTGGCGTCTCGTGGGGTGTTGTCGACAGGACTTGTTCAATATTGCTCTCAACATTCTTGTGTAGTTGCCGTCAAGTTTCTTCTCCAGCCGTTTTGTTAGCGTCCATGTAGTGCATCCATATAGCAGTATCGATACAACCGCTGCCTGGAAGAAACTGCGCTTCATTTCATCGGTCAGGTCTGATTTCCATATGATTGAGAGCCTATCTATAGCCGTCCATGCTTTCGTCAGTCGTGTGTCGATGTCGTTTTCCGTTGATGAGACGCTACTTCCTAGGTAGGCGAATTTGTCCACTAGCCTCAGAGAGGCTCCGTCTAGTGTGGTAATGTTGCCCGTTTGGTTGTAACACATATATTCAGTTTTGTGCGCATTGACATGGAGGCCAATGCCTGCTGCAGCTCGTTCCAAACTATGCAGTAGTGTCTCTGCTTGATTAGGCGTATTCGCCAGTAACGCTAAGTCATCAGCGTAGTCGGCGTCTGTGATTGTTTTTGCGGGGTACCTTTTGCTTCTTTTCTTAATCAGCTCGAAGCCATTTTCTCTGATTTTGTCGATCGAAGTTCTAAGCACGTAGTCTAGACAGATGATAAAGAGGTATGGGGCTAGCGTGTCTCCTTGTAGTACTCCTGCAACAATGTCGAAGTATTCCGTGTCTCCATCTGGTGAACGTACTTTCACTTTTGTGTATCTGTAGAGGATACTTTATATTAGGAATACTTACCTTTCTATGTAATGTAAGCAAATTATTTGTATTAAGAATACTTACTTTATATTAAGAATACTGACGTTTCTATGTAATGTAAACAATTTATTTGTATTAAGAATACTTACTTTTGTTACACTGCCATGTGCCCAGTGGGCTGGCAGGGTGCTGTTCATTCCCGCCAAGTCCGCCAGTTAATGCAAGGCACCGACGTTGGTTGCGGTTTGCCGAACGCTATTTAATGTCACAGATATCACCAACTCTCGAGCGGAACCACATTTTAAAGCCACTGGGCGAGTTCTAGGTAAAGTATTAAGAGTCAACACAGATAACTGGATAGTTTTCCCCACTCAAATACAAGGTCTTCGACAAATACAATTCTTCACAAGAAAAAAAGGACTCTGAACTGCCGTGTTTGGGTTAACAAGATTAATAACAATATTCTTTTATTGCATAAAAGAAAGAAACAAAGAAAGCAAAATAATTCAAGTAAAAGTCAGGAGCGAGACAGTCTTTCTGTATCTCGGAGGGGCCTCCACTAAAATATCCGTATCCTGGACTAAGCCCACATAAAATATCTAAATCCCTGGACAAGTCTTCCATAAAATATTTGTTAAGGACGGTGGTGAGAAGGTAATTCGACAACGGTGGACACGGTTCGCTTTCCTGCAGACTATGGGATTTAATGGCGAAGCTTGTGCTCCAAATCTCAAGTTTATCATTTCAGTATGAATGCATCAGGATAAAGTTGAATATATTTAAATTATATGTTCACTTACTTGTAGTTTTGTGGAATTTATCCTCTTCTCTTTTTTCTTTTGTTATTTGAGTTTCCATAACATGTTGGTAGAAGGATATACGTCTCATTTCAGATAAGACCAAGATTAATGATTGTTCATCTTCTCGTGGACAAGTCTTTTCTTTGGGTATTCGTTTAACGAGGCTTACCATACCTCGGAGTGCCGAGTTCATTCCAATTATAAGCTTCCAGGGAAGGAGTAGCGCCCTCCCCTACACCTTGGTGTAGTAGCTATCGAAAAGGGAGCCTTCGGGATACCCTCGACTATGGTCGCCAACTTTACTTTCTGTTCTCTGCGCGGCATTTGGAATTTGGGCTTTCCTTCATATCTCAAATTATGTTCTTGGTTTTTCAACAAACAAAAGCAATTCCTTATGCGTCTTCATCCTTTGAGGACAACATAGCAACTGACTTATTTACGTTGTTTGAAAAATTACCAAGTGTTGATTTTCTTTGGCGGTTGCTTCCTCAATACCAAATATGGCCTGCCTCTCCGCTGACACATACATGGCTAATAGAGAGTGAGGTCCTCCCATGCCTATCTCACCTTGTAATTATAGAGAGGGTGGTAAAGAGAGATAGCCTATCCCACGGCCAATTTTGCTAACTACAATCGTTGTCCGATAGCCAGCATGTTACACTTCCTCTCCCATAACCCAGCAAATGTATTAGGGTGTCATATTTTGCATTAAGAATATTGACCTTTCTATGTGATGTAACCAAGATATTTGTATTAAGAATACTCACTTTGTATTAACAATACTTACCTTTCTATGTAATGTAAGCAAATTATTTGTATTAAAAAACTTACTTCATTATAATTATCTGCAAATTTTTGTTATTACTATTTGCAAGTTTTTCACGCCAGTTTTAAGTGGTGGTTATTCACATAAAGAGTATGAAATTTAGGCAAAAGTAAAGTGCATAATATTTTTGGCAAACTTAAACAGCATAATATTTGGGGTAAACGTAAAGAGCGTAACATTTGGGCAAACATAAAGGGTATGAGATTTAGGGCAAACGTAAAGTGGATAATATTTGGGGCAAACGTAACGAGCGTAACATTTGGGCAAACATAAAGAGTATGATATTTAGGGCAAACGTAAAGTGGATAATATTTGGGGCAAACGTAACGAGCGTAATATTTGGGCAAACATAAAGAGTATGATATTTAGGGCAAACGTAAAGTGGATAATATTTGGGGCAAACGTAACGAGCGTAATATTTGGGCAAACATAAAGAGTATGATATTTTGGGCAAACGTAAAGTGGATAATATTTGGGGCAAACGTAACGAGCGTAAAATTTGGGCAAACAAAAGTAAAAGCAAAGTTAGCGACCGTTAGCGACTAGAAGGCTTCCTTTTCAGTAGCTACTACACCGAGGTGTAGGGGAGGGCGCTACTCCTTTCCCTGGATTGCTCCACTTCATCCTAGATATGTACTTTATATTGCTGAGTATTAAGCAAGGAGGTATCAAGTACCATTTTTAAAGTCTTTGGTGTGACGCGACCTGGGTTTAAACTCAGGTCTCTAGGACCATCGGCGAACACTCTACCCATTAAGAGCATAATATTTGGACAAACATAAAGTGCTAAGAGAGTACTCTTAGAAAAAACACAAACCCCCTTATCCCCACCAGCGATGGGTTAAATAGAACGACTACTGTTCTTCTACAAGGGTAACTTTGGTATTAAAGGTTGATATGCCGTTAAACAAAGAAACCCAGAATCAACCAAGAAAGAGGTAAACAGAAGTCAAGAAAATCACGCATTAAAATTCCAGCCCGATCGACTGGGACTGTAGAAAACGCCGACTGCAGAGGGATAATACATCACCCACTAGCGAGTGTCTTGAATATGAAACTAAACTGCATTGATGTTGAAGCTCTAGTCTTGGAGCTTTGGGGAATGTGGAGTACCACTTCATAGCCATTACTCCCAGGTCAACTCTGAACCAGACTGTTAGGGTCTTATATATGAGTCAAATAGGACTGTTTAATTATTTACTATACTTAAAAACATTTAAGTGTATCCAAATTGAACTATTAGTGTCTGATTGCAATAGTTGAAACCATATAACTGTGTGCAAGCAATAAATAGCAATACTCGAAGCCTTTAATTGTGAGCAAACTAATGAGATCTGGCTCGTTTGAAAAATTATTTAAACTATTTAAACAGAATTTGGCATTAAGAATTCTGCTAACTACTATCGTTGTCCGATAGCCAGCGTGTTACACTTCCCCTCCCATAACCCAGCAAGGGTTGATATGCCGTAAAACATAACGAAACAAGGGTTGATATGCCGTAAAACATAACCAAACAAACCCGAAATTGTCGCTTTCATCTGGACTTTTAATACCAGGCACAGGCGAGGTGGGGTCCTTCGTAGTATAGTTGCTAAAGTGTTGGAATGTGACATTGTAGCTAGCGAGTTCGAACCCAGTGACGCTATTATGCATACTTTCGGACTAATACTCTAGGGAAGGGTATGATAGCCTTTATACACCCAGCTATAAGATAAATATTGCCATTACTGTTCTTCTAAAATCATGGTTTTGGTACTGAATAACTCAGGAAAGTTGATGTGCCATTAAACAAATGAAACCAAAACGAGAAGTTGGTTTTGTCAAAGAAGAGAAATCTAGGGTTTTCGGGCTATTGTCTTCATCTTTATTGTTATATTCACAACGTTTTGGCTGATATGTCCCCCGGCCTTCTTCAGGTGTTTCTTGACAAACTCGGAAGCCTACACGAAACTTGCTACCACGTCCTTTATTTTATCCTCGAGGGTCACTTGCTTTGATTCAATTTACCATAACCGGGTACAAGTGTCAAGTATTCCTGTATTGTTACTCGCCTGCAGTCAGGATTGAACCTGCAAGCTCCAGATGATTGTGACTTTTCAGCTGGACAAATAGCGTAATGTTTATAGGCTTTATTTCCAAAATTACAATTCTGGGGTGCACAAGGCCCAAGTTTTGAGGGTTTAGAGAAGAGGTGCTGGTCTGTGAGAACTATCAACGATACAATTGGTCATTCATTCTTCACCAAGCGCGCTACAATCACCAAAATACCACATTTACTCTATGAGAAAAGTCCTACTTAAAACCCCCGGATGAAAAAATGAATTTTATTTAAAATGAATGGTTTATAGAGAATTTATGAAAATGATGGGAATGGAAGAAAAAAAACTGAAAGAAAAAATTAAAAAATAGAACAAAATCAAAACCCGTTTGGTTTCCCTCCTATCCCCTCATTTATAAAAAGGAGACCAACTGTTTTCCGGTCTCCGAGGAGACTGAAAACAAGCCGAACATTCCCTAATTGGGAAGGGAGACTAAGCTAAAGGGGAAAAATAAACGTAGGGTAGGGTGCGGTGAGGGTGGTTTATGCATGAATGAGACTATAGATATGAATTCCAAGATCTTCAGAAAAATGGGGCTGGATCGATGGTTAAGGGTCAATAAAGAATAGGGGTGGAGGAGACCTTGCAGGCTAACGACTTGATGACGGGGACTATGACTTACAACATACAGCTAACTAGGGAAAAGAGGGAACAAACAGACCCGTTCTGTAGTTGCTATGTACAGGAAGAGGAGGGAAGAATGACTCCAACGTTGCCCCCTTTTGTACGACCAGGCTCGCTGCATGCACTCACCTTTTGTCGAATATTATGCGATCCAAACGTTTTCTATCGCGTGGTTATAGGCATTGGTTCCCTAAGCTTCTAAGTGACAATTCTCTGGAGGTTGTAGGTTCAATTCTGACTATAGACGAGTAACAATACAGAAATACTTCACACTTGTACCCGGTTATAGTTAACAGAATCAGAGCAAATGACCCCCGTGAGTTAAATAAAGGACGTGGTTCGAGGTTCAGTGTCGGTTCCCAAGTTCAACAAGAAACATCTGAAAAAGGCCGGAGGACATATTGTTGTATAGCCATAAACATAATATTGATTTACGCAACTCAATGAACGAACGAAACACACTTCTTCGAAATATATCCCTCATTTTATTCTCTAAAAGGCCCACAGCTTTTGTTGTTGGTTTGAGAGATAGATGGAGAGTTTATATACTCAGACAGAGGGCTTCTTCTTCCAATATCTTCTTCCAGGAGGTAAGAGGGTGCCAACGCTTGCACCCCCTTGCAAGCTCGTCAGAAACGACCTGATCGGTTGCGTGTCCCTCCGCCGACTGCGATTCCCTGCCTCTGTCTAAATCTGACCGCGTGGTTCTCATCACGTGGTCTCCTTCCGGTTACACACCTGTTGTACCCGAGTGCCCTGATCGCGCTGCTGTTTACTAATCAAAATGTGACAGCTTGTGAAAGCACACGGGGTCACTAGGAACGAACCAAAAATCCATGTCATATGTTATATAACAATATCGCCCGAAATGTTGTGAATATAACAATAAAGATGAAGATAATAGTCCGAAAACCCTAAATGATAGAAATCATCAAGCTTCGACTCAGAAATTCTGACAACCAAGAGGAGAAAGTTTGTTGAATACTGAAGATAGAAAAAAAAAACAGAACTTAAAAATAATATTTAATATTACTGAGGAATAATATTTTGACGAGGAAAGACCGATTTCTTGGCGTTGATCTTCACAATATATTTCATCTGATTTAGGCTGGAGTTACAACAGCACGCATGAGGAACGTGATTACTGTGATGGTGCTTGCAATAATTCGCGACATGAACTCTTGGTGACTCATAAAGCGAAATTTTACGGCGTGACATATAGTACAGTTGCCTCGGAGTGCACTGGAACCGTTACGGAGTATGACAGTGGATCGATTGAATGTTGGGCTCACGTGACGACAGCGAACGCAGAAGGAAGCAAAAGATCCTGGCAATTGTGGACAAGTTGAGTTCTTTCTACTCGAACGTCGTCGTTCCCGTTGCCATCGGCGCCGTCGCCGCCTCCTACACTGCTGCAGCAGCCCTCTCAATTTTTGACACTGTTTATTTTTCCTCGTTGTTTGACTTCTCTTTTTCATGGCAGCTTAGGTCACCGATTTTTCTTGGAGCAGAAGTCGTTATTGGTTTAAATTGTTAGGGATTTGAGGCACCAAAATGTTTTTTTAAAAACTCAAATCAATGACATGTATCTTTTTGTTGCTTGTTCGAAATAATGCAAGTTTGTTTTTTTTTTTTTTTTTTTGGCTCTATTCTTTGTGTGACGCAATTGTTGTTTTTTAATTAAATGACGTCATCAAGATCTGATTAAAACAACGACAAGAAGACATTCTTTACTCTTATCTAACTTTTTAGCTGGGTCGTCAGGCATTCGTGCCGAATGGGGTATCAAGGTCAATGGCAAGTTCGAGGCCAAATGAACCCCGGTGTCAGTCGGGCAACCTTCGGGTGGACCAGGAAATCACTGACAAGCATTGCATCGCACAATACCTTTGGGTCTAGTCTAAGCAACGAGCAAGCATACGTACCGGACTCTTATTACATCACGTGTGTCCAAGTCCAGCCGGGTCATCAGGGTCACATTTCACCAAATGAGCCAATGACCAACATGATCCAGCAGGGTACGAGTCTTGGCTCGTGCCCAACTTCCCTCTTCCCTAAACTCTTCCCTACCCAATAAAATACCTTGTGTCAAATCCTGTCTGGTGGGAGGTAGAGATAAATATTACCTGGCATTACGTCGGGTTTGTGAAAAATTGAAAACTTGGTTTCAGTGGAGCGTACCCACCAGGCTATACCTACTTTGCAGGGTTGAGTTGATTGTTCAGCGCCTGAGGCGTCCCAAAACGAGAATACCAACGGGGCCCAGCATTATTTGGACCAGCCGCTCATGAGTCTCGATTTGTGTGTGGCTGCCCAAAATAAAATGGTCTTGTGCCGAATTCTGGTTAGGCAGGAAGTCAGATAAATATTTTCATACCTTCTTTGGCGAACTTGGACCAGAACTCCAGAGTGGGCTTGTGCCAGACATTGGTTATTTTTGAAGATTGTTACTTTAACAGGACATGTGCATATTCTTAGTTAAAAAATTTGGGGCCAACAGGTCTTTTTTTAACTTTTGTTTCTGTCATTTTTTTGTTGAAAAGTTTTTCTTGTTGACATTTTTACCAAAAAAAAAAAAATAATCATAATACTTGTGCGCAAATTTATCATCGAAATTGTGATGCAATCTTTGAAATAGCTTCAAAGCTCATGAATATGCTAATTATAATCATATGCTAACTCTAGCTCAGGTATATGCTAATTCATATATTAATTCAAACAAAAGACCCCATTGTTTTCTAAAAGTTTCCTGATTCTTTGGACTGAAAGGTTTAATAATATACTCTTCAAAATTATTATTGTTATTATTATCATTAGTAGTAGTAGTAGCATATACCAGCCCATTGGTCTAGTGTTCGCCGATGGCCCGGAAGACCGGGGTTCAATCCCAGGTCGAGTCATACCAAAGACTCAAAAAATGGTACTTGATGCTTCCTTGCTTAACACTTAGTATGATAAGGTACGGATTAAGGGTAAAGTCGAGCAATCCAGGGAAAAGAAGTAGCGCCCCTCCTACACCTCGGTATAGTAGCTAATGAAAAGGGAACCTTTGATTCGCCCTCGACAACAATCGCCAACTTTACTTATTATTTGCGAATTTTTCACACGAGCATTAGCTGATGGTCTTTCACTCAAGTCAGAGTGACAGTAAGTGTCCTCAGATCTCCAGGACTCTACTTAGTATTATTGCGTATCTCATCAGTTACTGTAGCTTGCATGATCTCAATTTGAACTCCGATTTCCAATTCTCCCTGTCCCCTTTCAGAGCCTTTAGGTATCGTCCCAAGTGCGCCAATTACACATGGTATCACTGTCTGCTTCACAGTTTTCTTAGTTCTCTGGCAAGGTGTAAGTTATTAGAATTTGTATGAATAATAATCTGGGATTTTGAGATAAAAACTAATCCCTTAACCCTAGCAAAAAGATGAAACTGAGTGTTAATCAAGAAAAAAGGACTTGCTGTTTTGTGTAATTTGCCGTGCAGGCGGACTACATTATATATATATATATATTGTAAAGTTGGCCGACTATAGTTGAGAGCGACTCGAAGTCTCCCTTTTCAAAAGCTACTACACCGAGGTATAAGGAAAAGGGTTATTCCTTTCCCCAGAATTGCTCCACTTACTCTTGATACGTACCTTATAATACTGAGTGTTAAGCAAGTAAGTATCAAGTACCATTTTTGAGTCTTTGATATAACTCAAGAGGGGATTAAACCCTAGTCTCCAGGGCCATGGGCGAGCATTCTAACCATTATGCAAAATTCTCTTTTTTTTAATAATTTTTTCCAGATGAAATTCATGCTGTTTCAAGACATTGCTAAAAACAGGATCATAACAAGTTATTAAAATAATCGGTTCGGTTTCTTTGTTTAATGGCATCTCAACTCTTTTTAGGTTATTTAATGCCAAAGCCATTCTCCTAGAAGAACAGTAGTGGTACTATTTAACCCATAGCTGGGAGGATAAGAGGGTGCATACCTTTCCCAAGGGTATTTGCCCGAAAGTGAACGTAATAGCGCGACTGGAGTACGAACTCGCGTACTACGATTCCGCAGAACATCGCTTTAACCATTACACCACGAGGACACCCACCTTAAAAGAATCGTTAAAAAGTATGAAAGGTCGTTTTATCTCTTACTTTTATCTCTTACTCTATATTACACATTCAATGTTTATAGCGAATGTTTGTTTGTTTTGATTTTATGGCATATCTACCTTTGTGGGTTATTTAATACCAAATCCATTTTTATACAAATAAACATCTCTGTTTCAAACAATTCAGTTTAGTATACGTACACACTTAATTTGTCAAAACTATTTCTATTTCAAGCTATTCAGTTTAGTCAAACAGTTTTGTTTCAGGCAATTTAGTTTAGCATAAATATAGTTTTTTTGTTTACACACATCTAAATGTCAAAACGGTTCTATTTTAAACAATTCAGTTTAGCGTAAGTACAATTTCAATGTCAAAAAATGTTCTATTTCAAATAATTCAGTTTAGTATACTAAAACAGTTCCATTTCAAACAATTCAGTTTAGCATAAATGCGCAGTTTAAATGCAAAAACAGTCACATCTCAACCCACGCAGATAGGACTCTATCAGGTGCTACCATTCCAGGCCAGAGTGGACTTGGGAGCAATGCCAATGAAAGGTTTCCAGCCATACTTAAGCTTCACCATCGGATTGTTTAGTATCATATCCCGGACACTCGTGGGGGAGGTCTTACCCCTCTGCAGAGAAGCAGTCGGTGTATTCTATATCCCCAGCCGACTGAACAAGAAAGTGAATGATGTGCAATATGTATTGCTAATTAAACTTGATATCCGTTTTTTTTTTTATAATTCCCTCTTATTTACCAACCCCTCCGCTCGGGCAGGATATGACACAAGGTCAATTTTTAAGCGGAGTTTAACAGGTTTGAATTCAGAGTTTTCCTTCTCCTAGACTAGTTGCCTCACCAAGGCTGAAGAACCTAGTCTGCCCTACTATTTACCCATAGCTGGAGGGAGAATAATTGGATTCATACCTTTCCCAAGGGTATTAGTGCTATGTGAAATGCAATCAATCCTAGATTTGAACTCGTGTCGCCGTGTCCAATTCCTGCGACGATAACCATGGGCACATCCTATATTAAAATGAATAGATTCACAAGTACATTTTTTTTTTGTTGTTATTTTTCTTCTGCAAGTTTTTCAAACTTTAATATATATATATATATATATATATAGACAGACAGACAAACAGACAGACAGACAGAGTGAGAGAAGCTTATTTATCGATAGATAGATTGAGAGAGAGTTGGAGAAAGTGAATGAGAGAGAGAGTGAGTGAGTAAGCAAGAGTGAGAGAACATTAGATAGATAGATAGATAGATAGATAGATATGGGTGAGAGAGACAGAGTAAGAGAGAGAGAGAGAGAATGAACAAGTGCGAGATAACCTTATATATGTATATATATATATTGACAGATAGATAGGCAGAATGATATATATATATATATATATATATAGAGAGAGAGAGAGAGACGAAAAGAGAGAGAGAGAGAAGAGAGTGAGATTGAGTGAGAGAACCTCATATATATATATATATAGAGAGAGAGAGAAAGAGAGAGAGGAATAGTGAGAGTGTGAGAAAATGAAGGAGAGTGAGACAACCTTATATATACATATATATATATATTTATATATATATATATATATATATATATATATATGTATATATATTTATATACAGAGAGAGAGAGAGAGAAAGAGTGAGAGAGAGAGGAGGGACGGAGAGAGGGAGAAGAGGGACGGAGAGAGGGAGAGAAGGAGAGGGAGATAGAGAGGGAGAGTGAACCTTATCCACGTACACCAATAACGTATCACTGAAATTTTAATGGACATAAACCAGCCTTTTCATTGAGGCCAGTCATGCCCGGCTGAGTCTTTAGAATCTGAACCCGATGACCTCGTTCCAAGACGACCTACCCCACCCACCACCCTGTCCCCCCTCGAATACAAATCCAATATCATCTACCGTAGGTCGGTCCGTACCTTTGTATCAAAGAGAGACTTCCTCAGAAAACAGTTTTAATTAAACTGGACTGGTATTGGGCGTTACGCAATAATCATTCCCATTTAAAGACCTTTTTTTTTCTTTTCTTTTTTTTCAACTGTTTTTACCAACTGCTACAGCTGTTTTGGTTGTTGTTTTTTGTTCTTGTTTTTTTTTTTGGCGGGGTGGGGGTTAAAATTTTTTTCATGTTTTTTAAAGGCATTCTTATATTTCTTAAGGTTGATTTTAAGTAGAGGGCTACTTTAAGTTCTCGACACGTTTCTTCTTCTTCTTCTTCTTCTTCTTCTTCTTCTTCTTCTTCTTCTTCTTCTTCTTCTTCTTCTTTTTTGATAAAAATGAACTGAGACAAACGCCGTAAATAGAAGAGTACAAAACATACGTGAGAAAAAAATCGGTTTTCGTGATTGTTGTAAACGATAGATAGATAGATAGATATGAACAGAGAGTGACAAATTTCGTTCCTTTCTTTAATGTCATATAAACTTTCATGGGTTATTTAATGCTAGAGCCATCCTTGAAGAAGAACAGAAGTAGTATTGCACATAGCTAGTGGGGGTGGATAAGGGGATTCATACCTTTTCCATGTGTCTTAGTCCGAACGGGAACGTAATAGCGAGACTGTAATTCGAACTCGCTTACTACGGTGTTGCAATCCGGCACGCTAGCCACTAAACCACTGAGACTCCTTCCTGAGATAGATAGATAGATAGATAGATAGATAGATAGATAGATAGATAGATAGATAGATAATTTATCTTCCTCGTTAATGAGGAGTGGAAGAGAAAAAAGTCTAAAGTTTCGATAATCACTACGGATCCTGTCTGGAAAGAAAAGGGCTCATAATACACACTTTGGGATACAAATTACACAGTTTCAAGAGAATAGAACTAGAAAGTGAGACCCGGCCAACACTGAGATGATGGACAAGTTTATAAGTTAATAATTAGATTATTTGAACACACACATTATATTTAAATATTTGCTCTCTAACTCTAAAATCTAAATGATTCTGTTAAGATCTATCAATCTATCTATCTTTCTATCACTGTCACTGCGTTATCCTAATCATCTTTAAAGAAAAATGGTCCAATGGTGCCATGCTTCGTGATGTTGACCCATGCTGTGAACTTTTTTGAAGGCAGAATGAATCCAACGACTCTGTAATGGTTCTCCCTTCACCAAAACGCAGTTATTGGAGTTAACATGATCATACAAAAGGAAATAGGCTCCTTTTGTTAACTTGACATCATATAAAAATTCATCGTCATCGTCGACCTTTTACGAAACCACTGGCACATGTCTATTCTTTTTTCCATTTTGGAAATGTGAATGTCTATAAATGTCCTGTTGTCTGTGAAACCTTTGGCTTCTGCAGATGTTTTTTTCCTATATATATTTATAGGAGTATACTCTGTGTGTGTCTGTGTGTGTCTGTGCCTGTGTCTGTGTGTGTCTGTGTCCATGTATAACCTATTATCAGGAATAAAGTGAGGTGCCCGTGGTGTAATGGTTATCGTCACAGGATATGGACACGGCGATACGAGTTCAATTCCTGGACAAGACTGATTGCATTTCACATAGCACTAATACCCTTGGGAAAGGTATGAATCCAATTGTTCTCCCTCCAGCTATGGGTAAATAGTAGGGCAGACTAGGTTCTTCAGCCTTGGTGATGCAACTAGTCTAGGAGAAGGAAAACTGTGAATTCAAACCTGTTAAACTCCGCTTAAAAAACTGACCTTGTGTCATATCCTGCCCAAGCAGTAAATTGGATCAGGAATGAAGTGAGGCACTGGCGTTTGAACACAGATCACCAGTAAACGAAAATGGCAAATCTCCAGAGAGTATAGATAGAGGTATCGTGCTGTTAGAGTGGAGAAATTTAGTTAGTGGATTTCTTTAAGAGGCGGATTTCTTTGAGGGACGGATTTCAGAGAGAAAGACTTCCGTAATATCTTGGCCGGTACTAACTTGGTTCAAAACTATTCTGTTATTGTTCTTAGCTAGAGTGTAGTGTTACGTATAGTAATGATCTTTGGCTTTTCTTGTTTTCGGTTAATGTATTAATTTCATTTGGAATGAAATATTTATGCTTCTGTTAAGTTGTCTGTTAATAATCATTAACAGAGAACTTGAAATGAAAAGAAGAAATTATAATTTCTTCTTTTTATGCATATGTGAGCGTCACAAAACATATTTCAAGTTTATTGTTTTTTCCTCGTTCTCTCTCTCTATATATATATACGTGTGAGTATCTGAGTTGAATGTCAGATAGCCTGTGTATGTGTATATTTTTGTGAGTTTGTGCGTGAACTTTGATTCTGTTTGCGCATTCATGTGTGTGTGTGTGTGTGTGTGTGTGTGTGTGTGTTAATTAACTCCAACAGGACATTCAAAGACACAAATCCTGAAATAAAAAAGAATCACAACCCTATCAAAACAATCTGCAGGAAAAAATGACTGCCTGAACTATTATTAGACTCCCGAAGATGACTATAAAGTCTGAAAAACATGAAAGGTATAAAGTAAAGTAAAGTTGTCTCCCTTTAGTCGAGGGCGACCAGAGGGCTTCCTTTTCAATAGCTACTACACCGAGGTGTAGGGGAGGGCGCTACTCCTTTCTTTGGATCGCTCCACTTTACCCTTGATCCGAATCTTATATTGCTGAGTGTTAAGCAGGGAGGCGTCAAGTACCATTTTTGGAGACTTTGGTATAACTCGACCTGGGATTGAACGCAAGTCCTTCGGGCCATTGGCGAACACTCTAACCATCATGCCAATGTACGGTATTATATAAAGGGTATAGTTACGTAAAATAAAATCTAAAGCACCAAATTCATTTGCAGACCAATTCATTTTAAAATATTTTCTTTTCTCTCGTTGGATGAACAAAGAATATATATATATATATATATATATATAGCAGAACAAAAATAATACAGCAAAGCACGTGTTGTTAAACGAAAATTCAATCAAATTGCTTTTTTACGTCTTATTAATTTTCTTTTAAAAAGTCCCTGTCATCCTGGGAGTTAGGGCACTCCTGTGGATATCATCTTTCTTTGTTAATAACTTGCTGGCTATATATAGTTTCGATTACAACTAATACGGATTATTTGCAGACAATTATATGTTGTCAGTATAATGTATATACTATATATGACATTATATATATATATATATATATATATATATATATATATATATATACGTGCCTAGCCACACTGAAGAGTTCTGAAAGAACGAAACAGTCTGTCTGTGGATGACAATATATATATATATATATATATATATATTGCAATGTACGAGGATCATTAAATAAGTTCCCAGACTTTTTTCGTATGGGCACTTTTATTGATAGTCCACACATGAAACTCTAGTCCCCTTCGAAGTAATCTCCTCCGGCTGCAATGCACTTGTTGTACCGTTCCAACAACATCTGCAAGGCCCCATGGAAGTCCTCCTGTGTGAGCGTGTCAATGACCTTCGTCCCAGCCTCTTTCATTTCCTCAATTGTCTCATAACGACAGCCTCTGAGCTTAGGGAATAAGCAAAAGTCGCAGGGAGCAAGGTCTGGACTATAAGGAGGGTGAGGGACTGTCTTGATGCCCATCTTGGTCAAATAGTCTGTGACAAGGATGGGGTTGTGGACTGGTGCATTGTCCTGCCAGGTGGAAATGCCACTGAGCCGATTTGAAGAGTGCTGGCCTCTTCCGACGGAATCTCTTCTTGAACTCCCTTAAAATCTCAACATAGTAACCCTAACCCTAAACCTTTGGCCAATCAACTCTGGTGTACTGACTCCCTTACTCCTCCCACACCTCTCATAATCTCTCACAGACTCCCTGCCTTCCTTGAATCTCTTATGCCACTCAAAAACCGATGCTCGATTCATGCAAGATGCTCCAAAAGCAGTTTGAAGTATTTCATACGTTGCTGTGGCACTTTTTCCAAGTTTAAAACAAGGTTTTATTGCATATCGTTCTTCTAAAGTGTCCTCACGTCCAGATCGCATTTTTGAAATTCACCAGTTGTGACAATCAGGCTTTAGTAGGGTGTATTCCAATTGCTGCTGTAGCTGTTCATTTGAACCTGAAATTATAAACATTGGTCGGTCATCTCATAAGATGTATAGCAATAACATACTAAATTTTCAAGAGTCTACGACAATTTTAAATGCCGGTAAGAAAAATGTCTGGAAATTTATTGAATGCACCACGTATATATATATAGTGGTTGATTGATTCTTTGGTTGTATATCATGGTGGTATATCAACTATTGTTAGTTATTGAACGCTAAATCCTGTTTTTTTTCGGTATTTTTAAGCAAATAGTTTGTTGATAACATTTTTAAACGAACCAGAGCTCATTTGTTTGTACACAAATGGTTTCAAATATACAAAATTGTTAAGTTATTCTATTTGACCCATGATGGGATCCTAACAGGCACTACCACTCCGGGTCTGAGTAGATATGGGAGTAATGGCTATAAAGGGCCACTCCACGTTTCCCAAAGCTCCAGGATTGGATGCAGTTTAGTATCACATGTAGGACACTCTTTGATGAGTTTTATCCCTCTGCATTGATCCATTAGATGTTCTACAGCTCTAGCCGAGTGCACTGATATATATATATATATATATATATATATATATAAGGTATGTGAAGAGTTACGGGACTGGTATCATAAACAATTTATTTCAAACAACACGGTTTTCCCCTTCAACGTAATCCACTCCATTCTAATGGACTTTCCTATCCTTCTTTACAAGATTTCTCTGTCATGCTGGAAGGATTCCTCTGGGTTGCCCCTCTGCTCCGTCGTTACGGCTTTCTTGATGGCCTATATGCCTTCAAAATGGGTCGCTTTGATAATACATTTGAGCTTAGATGAAAGATATGTCACAGAACAAGATTAGGTTTAGAGAGAAGTTGTTCCAGTATCTTGATGTTCCTGTCAGCCCGGAGTTGTTGGAGGATCTGGGCGTTCTTGGTAGGAGCATTGTCGTCGTGAAGCAACCACGATTTGTCCTTCCACAACTCTTTTCTCTTTTCGTGCACTGAGAAAAGCATATGCCGCAGGATCTCTTTGTAGACTTACTGATTTATTGTCTGGCCCTGTCGCAAGAATTGTTGTATATTACCGGCGAATTTGACAAACAACGAGGAACACGTATATAAAAAATATAATTTTATATTTTTTTCCTTTGACCGTGACGGTTGTGCAAAACAGGAGTGCAATCAGTGAGAGTTCACTCACTCAAAGGAACTATTAGGAGTCGGAAGAGCGAGCGTAACTGACTTCAGCCCAAAATCTACACATTTATAGTCTTAAAACTCCCATGCGCCCCGCAAGACCACGCCACTTCATTTACGGAATGCTTGTTCTCCATTGGTCACAGCTTACACTGACACATTGCTTGTCTCCATTGGTCACGGCTTACACGCACGTATTTTTAATACCTCGAGTATCACGCCCACGCATTTCTGCTTTTCCGGTAGTCACTTCGTTGATTTTATCTCAGACCGGATATAACTGTCAACTACATCCACCGGGTTCATCGCTGGTCAGTGTAATATATTACACCATGGCCCTGAAGAACGTTATCAACATGAATAGGACTTTGAGCTTTTGACTTTGTCTTGTTTTAGACAGCTTCAGTGACTTCCACTGATTGGTTATTTGATCGTAATCAAAAATTCATTCATATCCAGTGATGGTTCAGTTGAAATAAAATTGATAATGTCATTTTGCTTTCTTTCTTTTTCAGTTTCTTTTTCCTTTCAACTTATTCTCTCAATTTTCTTCTGTTTATTAATTTGATAAGATTTCAATCTAGCTATGATCCGTATTCTCATTTTGGCAACATCACTGAGGTTATCAGCTCAAATCCATAGATAAGCAGAATAAATAAAGTAAATCATATTTACCAACCCCTCCGCTCGGGCAGGATATGACACAAGGTCAATTTTTTAAGCGGAGTTTAACAGGTTTGAATTCAGAATTTTCCTTCTCCTAGACTAGTTGCCTCACCAAGGCTGAAGAACCTAGTCTGTCTACTATTTACCCATAGCAGGAGGGAGAACAATTGGATTCATACCTTTCCCAAGGGTATTAGTGCTATGTGAAATGCAATCAGTCTCGTCCAGGATTTGAACTCGAGTCGCCGTGTCCATTTCCTACGACAGTTCTATCTTTAAATTGCCCATACGCGCACACATACACACACATGTATATATATACGTATGTACGTATATATATATATATATATATGTGTGTGTGTGTGTGTGTTTACCAAACTCTCTACACAGACAGGATGCAACACAAGGTCAATTTTTAAGCGAAGTTTAACAGGCTTGAATTCAGATTTTTCCTTTCTTCTCCTAAACTGGTTGCCTAACGAAGGCTAAAGAACCCAGTCTGCCCTACTATTTACCCAGAGCTGGAGGAATAATAAGTTGATTGATACCTTTTTCAAGGGTATTAGTGCTATGTTTAATGCAATCATCGTCGTCCATTTCCTTCGACGATAACCACTACACTACACACACGCGCACGCGCGCATATATATATAGTAGCGGCCATAAGTTAAGGAACGAAACAACAACAAATACTTAAATGATTTTTACTTGAAAAAATTTGCATGTACATTTATGAAATTTTCCCAAAATATACTTGGAATATATATGTATTTATTAAATATAAAGTTTTCTAGATTTTCTTTTAAAGTAAATTAATAGTCTACTGAAAAAAACAAAAATATACATTTTACCCTGCTCAAAAGTTAAAGAACACATCATAAATCCTTGTTAGATCCATATATAAAATAAAGAAAAACTCAACATTCAGTGAATTTTTCTTTGCATTGGATTACCTCATTGCATCTTCGACTACCACCTTTTGTAAGAAGTTAATTAAACTTCTTCCAAAAGGTGGTAGTGATACTTTCCGATTCTTCTTACAGAAAACCCCATAAATCATCAATATTTTGTGGATTTCTTTTCTGAGCTTTCTCTCCTATGATTTTCCATACATTCTCAATAGGATTCATATATGGGCTTTGTGTGGCCACATCATAGCAGCTAATCCTTCCTCTTCAAGAAAACTTAACACAGTTCTAACGTTGTGGCAAGATGCTTTGTCTTGCATAAATATTGGAGTTTCAACTGTCCCTTAGGTTAAATGAGGAATAGTATGCCAGCGAAAAAGTTCGTTATAAACACTGGCATTAATATTACCGTGAAAACGAACAATGAGACCTACTCCCGCTGAAGAAATCATTCCCCATAACATTACGCCCCCTCTAAATTTCACAGTTGAAGAGATAAGCGTTCCCCATTTTTACGTCTTACAAAACGCATACCATCAAATCTAAACAAGTTGAATTTTGATTCATCACTAAATTGAACCATATTCCATTGTTCCTCTGTCCACAGGATATGTGGCGAAGTCAAGACTAATCTTTTGATTTTTCTTTGAAAACATGGAATCCGAGCCACTACATTTTTCTTTATTTAACCTACGAGAAAATGTTTTTTTAAAGATTGGCTTTCCTGTTTGATCACAAAATGCATAAAAAATAGCCGTTGCTGTATCAAAACGGTCTTTTAAAGACGTTTAAACAATTATCCGATCTTCATGTTTGGTAGTCATATGGGTGCCTGCCAGTTCTCAGTTTTGATTCAAGTGTCCTGTCAGCCTTAAATCAACTGATTACACGATGAACAACGCTTTTTGACCTTCGTTCGATACTGGCTATTTCAGAATACGATTTGCCTTCTTCATGATTTGCTAAAATTAACTTTTTTCTTATTCAGTTAAACGATTACGTGTTTTCGCCAATATTTTGCTTAAAAATACTTCCTACGATGTATGACATTTGACTATAAATCAAAATTAGCTATCAAGTTGTTTAAAAATTACGTTAGGAAACGCTGTTGAATTACAGTAATTTAGGTAATTTTCCATGGCAAAATGCATATTTTTGATTTTTAGTTCACTATCAATTTACTGTAAAAAAATTAGAAAACTTTATAGGTAATAAATACCTATATGTTCCAAATATATTTTGTGAAAATTTTGTAAACGTACATGCAATTTTTTTCAAGTAAAAATCATCTAAATATTTGTTGTTGTTCCGTTCCTTAACTTATGGCTGTTACTGAAGATAGATAGATAGATAGATAGATAGATAGATAGATAGATTAAAGTATTTGTTTTCTTTTTATTTTCAACAATATTTACAAAATGATTATTAAAATTAAAAAGTCTCAGAAAAAAGTAGCGTGATTAAGAGATTTTGGTAAATAGATCTGATTCCAAAATTCTTAAACTTTGTGGCGCTCTTTCTAATAATCATTGGTAAAAATTTTTCGCAGACTTTCCATATACCCAAATCTTCGGTAATAATTTATCAGACACAGTTTTTTTCTGGTCCAGCTGACCTGCGATCATTCAAACATTCAACCGACGATCGCTTCATCCAACCTGTCTTACCTGCTCAACGTTGACCTTAGTCCTGTTTGTTGAAGGCCTCCCGCTCCTGGAGTCATCTTTCACCTTCTCGTGACCCTCTTTGAACCTCTTTTGCGATTCGTGGTGCGCGACATGGTACAATTACAGAAGTATTTTAAGTGCTTTTGACGGAGTTTTCCTTATACCGAGCCAAAAATTGTAGGTTTATTAGTTGTTTTTAGAGTTTTTCGTTCTTTCCTCAGTGTTCATAGCCGAACAACCTGAAAAAGAGGAGGTGTAAACGAAAACATGTGAAAAATACCAGCTAAGATTACAATTATACACTCTCAAAATATCCTTCTTACACAACATACTTCGTCCCGTTACTTTTCATACAGGTTTCGTATATCTCATGAATTGAGATAACATATATGTAAAAAGATATACGCAAAAAATTCCTTCACTGACGCTGAGAATGACGGTGAATCAGGGGTAAGATACCCGATTCACGTAAAGTCAGCTGGAAGCATCTCGCGCGTCTAGCCACACTGAAGAGTTGGAATACAACGAAACAGTCTGTGGATGACAATATGTTCCCCAAACTGTGGGTGGAGAACTGTTGTGAGGAATTTGCCGGATGCCACATAAGCTGAAATGTAATAGCTCTTCTCATGAATCGTACACTCCAGGTAGCCGGTAACGTATATGTAAAAAGTATATTCGCAAAAAATTCCTTCGCTAAAGCTGAGAATGACGATAGCTCTGGGGTAAGATAAAGTCAACCGGGTTTCGATCCCAACTTGAAGCATCTCGCATGTATAGCAACCTGAAGAGTTGTGATACAATGAAACAGTACTTCTGTGGATAACAATATACAGGGTGGAACGATAAAATTGTCGCCCTAGACATGATTCCATTTCCGTTCAATGAAAACCGGTTTTCTTTTTTTGTTGCAGACCATCTACTAGTTGGCCAGTTGTGTACAAATCCCAAGAGCGATAGGAGCCTTCTATCATGTCTGAAAGAGACACAATGTTCAACGAACGAGATCGAAGATGCGCCGCTGTACAACTCATGCTCTCTACCGATCCAAGTTATGACAACAGGACCATTGCCAGCACCCTCAAAATGCAAATCTGGATTGCCACGAATAACAGGGACGTACCTAGGGTGATGAAAACAAAGTTTCCGGCTACGGTTATGGTCTTTGGTGTGGTTTCAAGTGAGGGCCACATCATGCCACCTCACATCTTCGAAGTCGGCTCGAAAATCAACACCAAAGTGTACCTGGATGTGCTGAAGAGTGTGATGATCCTCTGATGCAATCAGGTAGCCGGTGGCAGACCCTGGGTGTGGCAGTAGAACTCATCGCCGGCCCACAAGTCCAAAGAGCCCCAGCTTGGCTTCAGAAGGAGTGCTACGACTTAGTACCCTTCTCTCACTGCACTCCCTCTTCCCCCGACCTGAACCCACTGGACTACTTCGTTTGGTCATACGTCGAGAAAATCACCAACATGACCTCCCACAATGCCAAAGCCAGCCTGATCGCCGCCACCCGCCGAGTATTTGCCGAGCTCCCGCCAGTGCATGTGGAAAAGTCATGCTCCCAGTTCCGGATCCGTATCGAGGCGGTAATTGAGGCTGAAGGCGGCTACATTGAATAGATATCAGCTCTACTACATAATCAAGTTACCTGAATTGATTTTTTCAATAAGTTTTAAAATAAAACTGTAGTGTTGTTTTCTTAAGGATGACAATTTTATCGTTCCACCCTGTATATATATATATATATATATATATATATATATATATATCAGTCAGTATTTTTATTATCTGTCTCACTCTGTCCATTCACCATCTATCTCTACTAATCCATCTCTGAATCCATCTTGCCTCCAGTTGAAATCATTTTTATATTACCAGGATTAATAAAATGTTTGGCAATATTTTTGTAACGTGGGGCACAATTTAGTAGCGCAGGATGTTTTTGCCGAGGTTGAGAAGATGACAAACCACACTGAACTGTGAGATCCGAAGTTCGACAGCTATTTTCCTTTAACTCTTTCCTAAATAGAAGTATCAATATCATCATGGACACCAGTTAACTATGAAATGCTCAATAGAATCCTTCACTCCTTCCTAAATAGAAGTATCAATATCATCATGGACACATGTTAACTATGAAATGCTAATTAGAATCCTTCACTCCTTCCTAAATAGAAGTATCAATATCATCATGGTCACCTGTTAACTATGAAATGCTCATTAAAATCCTTCACTCCCTCCTAAATAGGGGGTGTCCCCGTGGTGTAATGGTTAAAGCGTTGGTCTGCGAAATCGTAGCGCGCGAGTTCGAACTCCAGTCGCTCTATTACGTTCACTTTCGGACAAATACCATTGGGAAAGGTATGAACCCCCTTATCCTCCCAGCTATGGGTTAAATAGCACCACCACTGTTCTTCTAAGAGAGTGGTTTGGCATTAAATAACCCACGAAGGTTGATATGCCATTAAACAAAGAAACCAAACCTTTCTAAATAGAAGCATCAATGTCAACTTACAGACCTTCACTAAGCTAAGTTAGTGACTATTTTTGAAATGAAGAATAAAAATACATCCTCAGCCCAGTCGGTTGGGGCTGTAGAATACACCGACTGCATCTCTGCACAGGGGTAAGACAACCACACAAAGAGTATCCATTTGATGGTGAGGCTCCAGTAATGCTGTAGTTTTGGGGAATGTGGAGTACTCCTTCATTGCCATCAATCCCCGATCCACTATGGCCCGGAGTGGTAGCACCTGATAGGGTTTTATCTATGGGTCAAATAGAATTGTTTGACATTTAGATTGAGTACAAACAATTGACTAAATTGAATTGTTATAAGTAGAACCGTTTGATCATTTAACTACGTGTAAACAAATGAGTGATGTTAAATTGAATTGTTCGTGATACATAGCAATACTTGGAACTATTTAACTTTGTTGAATTATCTTTCCAAACCATATATATCTTATATGTATGTATTAACCGGTTTTGGCTTTAGATTATCATGTTTACCCAACCCCTCTGCTCGGGCAGGATATGACACAAGGTCAATTTTTTAAGCGGAGTTTAACAGGTTTGAATTCAGAGTTTTCCTTCTCTCAGACTAGTTGCCTCACCAAGGCTGAAGAACCTAGTCTACCCTACTATTTGCCCAGGGAGAATTTATTTTAGGGAGAATAATTGGATTCATACCTTTCCCAAGGGTATTAGTGCTATGTGAAATGCAATCAGTCCAGGATTTGAACTCGTGTCGCCGTGTCCAATTCCTGCGACGATAACCATTACACCACGGGCACTTCCTGGCTTTAGATTATCCACGATGGTTGATAGAATAAACTAAACCATTAAAATACATATTGACATTTGTAGATAATACCGAGATGAACTTTTTTAAAACTTCTCCACTCAATATATGATTTTTGACAAATATTTCATAATTTCGTAGTTAACAGCTGTCCATGATGATATTTATGCTCCGATTTAGGAAGGAGTGAAAGATTTTTATCATTTCATAGTTAAGAACAACTCATGAGGATATTGACGCTTCTATGTTGAAAGGAGTGAAAGATTTTAATTCTCAATTCTAACTTATATTTATCTCCATTATATTGAGAATTTGGCATGATAAACGAATGCTTAGTGCGAATGCAGATACCACAAAATTATCATTAAGCAAGTAGATAGTGTGTGCCTAATTCATCATCATAAGAGAGCTCAGATTAATTGCTAGACGCAAATCTTTTCACGGTTGGGTCATTTTTTTTTTTTTCGTCATTGCGGATGTCATTTATTTTACGCCAAAAGATTGTAGATAATTTTTCAAAAAAAGCTCTATGCTACGGGAAGCTAGTATGTCTAGCCACATTGATGGGTTCTGATAGAACGAAATAGATCTGTTTGTAGATAACTTTATATATATATATATATATATATATAAAGTAAAGTAGGCGAGCTTGGATTTTTATTCAAAGGTCAATAGTTTTCATTTATATACTTTTCTTCTATGTACGTTAAATAAAACATTAAGAATTTAGTTTTCTCTCATTTTAGTTACATGTTGGTCATAATTGCTTTAAATAAAACATTAAATCTTGATGAGAATTTCACATTGGAAGATTTTTAGCTTTCGACTCGACAAATTTATTCCTTGTTTTATCATCTTCACTTCAGATCTTATTATTGAAATGTTTAAAAGGATGTGGGGTCTGCATTATAGCGGAAATAGTTGCATATTTGTTTGCTGTAAGAGAAATTTGTGTTCAGTAAGAGCTTATAGCAAGGATTCAATCTCCGTTGAGAGAATGGTACTATACAATCTTCCTTAGATTTCTAGGGAATGAATTAAGTAGAAAATGAACATCATTTTATTTAAGAGTCCACTTAATTCGATTTGCCCAAAACTTGTTTAAAATGTTGGTGTTCGTAAAATATTGTAACTGGATGGAAATTGAAATTTTAAAAAAGCTCAATGCCCAAGCGTAATGATCCTTGCAGAACTCAGAAGCTTAATTCGTAAATTGCTATCATATCGAACAAAAGAAATTTTTTATTAAATAGCTAGCGAAACATTTAATAAATATTATCGGATAACACGGTCATTTATTCATTACTCGATTATAATGTTTGTTTGAGAATACGAATTTAGTGTAAACCTGCTTGGACACTAATGGACACTTGTTTGCGCCGAAGTGACCTTAGATATATAAAGTTAAATCAGTAATAGGTCAGAGGGAGAATATTTTTATCAAGAAAGAAAATAACCGTATTCTAAAAATTGACCAAACCAGACTGACCGACGCCAACTCCTTAATTCAAAAACCTTTAAAGTAACAAAAATCCTGAGGGAAGTAACGAGAGAGAATAAGAGAAGGCAATGCAAAAGAGTTAGAGAACTGAGGTTTTAGAAAAAGATCCCGCGGACAAGAAAAATGGTTAGTAGCAGAGACGACAGTGTTAGGGGCACACGCACGCAAAGGTTACAGTTTAAGAAGTTTATCATTGAAGGATTTTAGGATTGATAGACAAGTAAGCTTTCAGAACACTATCAAGACTTTACATTCAAAAATCTATAACCATACCACATCTTTTGTAACCTGTCAATCATGGAATGCAAATAATAAATATATATATATATATATATATATATATATATATATAATCTGAGGAGGAAATCTAAGGGGTAGAAGTATCCAATATAAGTTCTGAATGTCAACGGCTATCGACGTATAATTAATTTGGGATTAAAAATACATCAACACTCAACGCGAAGAGCTAAAAATATCTTTATACAAAAATAAAAAGAAAAAATTCACTTCTTTGGTGTCATTATAAATTTATTTTTGGTCGTGACAACCATCACCTAGTGTAGTAGAAATTTTTTTTTTGTTCTAATATTGCTTCCGGCAAGAATGGGATTTGAAAAAGTTTTAATGAAAATACTTTTTTGATTAAGATGATTTTTTTATATATTTTTGTTATATTTTTTAACTAAGAAAATTTTTTACAGTGAAGATATCATATCAGTTATTTTTTATTTATACACTGTTTATACTTAAGTTGACTTGACTTGAACCGGCTTTTTATTTATACACTGTTTATACTTAAGTTGACTCGTAGCGGCTTTTTATTTATACACTGTTTATACTTAAGTTGACTTGACTTGAACCGGCTTCCTCCCGAGCAAGTACAGCCTCTCGAACCATCGCAGCCTACGTTCGCCGATCCTGAGCCAGTTCACACGAAATAGCAAGCCAATCGCGATTCCATCACCGAAGATCAACTACTTGGGGACTTGATAGTGCTGCTAGGTCATCCTTGATTGTGCTGGTCCACGCCTTCAGCTGCCCACCTACACGTTTTCGCCAGTTAGGAAGAGAAGTGGGGAGAAGTAAATCGCAGATGAGCTCTCCCTCTGGGCGTCGAGCTGCGTGCCCGAACCATCGGAGATGGCGCTGGAGCAGGACGGATGGAAGAGGACGGAGGTTAAGACGACGACGTAAAGTAGTTGTGCGCACACAATCGATTCGGCAGCATCGTAGAATGTAATGAAGGCAATCGTTGACGAACACTTCAAGCTTTTGTAGATCAACCGCTCTAAGTGGCCGCATTTCACAGCCATAGAGGAGGATCGCCCGGACAATGGCTTGATAGATGCACTCTTTCGTAGCCGTGGATATCTCTCGTCGCCCCCATAGTGACCGCTTGAGACGCACGAATGCGGACCTTGTAGCTCCTTTTCGGCGATCCACCTCAGCAGCACCTTGCCCCGACGGCATTATTTTTTAGCAGAGATAGACAAAAGACTGCACGTCCTCCAGATTGACCCCGTCCAGTGCCAATGGCTGCCAGTTGACTGGATCAACCAGAGATGGCATAACTTTGGCCTTCGAGGCATTTATGGTTATACCCACACCCCGGGATGCAGCTTGCACACGGTTGAGCACGCCTGCACATCGTCACTGTTCAACCCGACCAAGACGATGTCGTCCACGTAGGCCAGATCAGACACCCTGTCATTCTGACCAACCTCAACTCCCGCGTAGTCCCGAAGGGCTCTGTCGAGGATGTAGTCGATGGCATAGTTGAAGACGGTAGGGAATAGGGCACACCCTTGCCGCACACCAGTCTTCACCTCAAACGTCTCCGACTCTTCACCATAAGGACGTACACGGGCTCGCGTCGACTAGTAGCAGCCCTTGATGAGACGAAGAAGTCTTTCGGGCATACCATCGGCCCTCACGATACGCCAGAGTGAGCCCCTATCAACTGAGTCGAAAGCAGCTGTAAAGTCGACGAAACAGAGGATCGTCGGCTGTTGGTATGCCCAGCGTTGTTCGAGGGTGCGCTACAGACTGAAGATCTGATCAACACAGCCTCTGCCCGGACGGAAAACAACCCTGAGACGGGCGAGTTCGCAGATCACGGACTCTTTGAAATCGTCGAAGGAGAAGCACTGCAAATGCTTTGGCTGCCTTATCAATGAGGCTAATTCCCCTGTAATTCGAGCAGAGTTTCCTATCACTCTTTTTGAAGAAAGGTAGCTGGATGGCCTCACTCCAATCTGCAGGGTAGGTCTCAGAGAGCCAAACCGCGTTGAAGACACGATGCACCAACAAGGCAAATACATCTGGCATGATTTTATTTACTTCTGCATATATACGGTCCTTACCAGGAGCCTTGTTGTTACGCAGTCGGTGCAGAATATCACGAACTTCATCCACCGTTGGGGGTGCAGTGATGCAATCGTATTCATAGGTTAGCTCCACTGTCGGAGCTGAATGATTGAGCAGCTCATCAAAGAGCTCCGTCCATCGATTCAGCCGCTCCCTCGGAGTTGCGATGACAGCAACATCACGAGAGCAAAGCGTCTCACTCGACCCTGTAGAGCCACGACTAGCCTGTTTCACCATCTGGCAAAGTTTGCGAGAGTCGCCACAGGCTGTGCTGCACGCTGTCTCTTTGGCGAATGCGCGCCAGTGCGCATTTCGGTCAACGCGGATGGAGTGAGTTGTGCGGCGCCGTAAATTACGAAAAGTTCGCAACTCCTGCAAGCCGTGCTACCCTCGTCTTTTCCGCTAGCTGAAGGCTCTCCCTTGTGATCCAGTCCCGATATCGACGACGGGTGACGTCAAGATGGGTATGTGCTGCTTCGACGGTGGAAGATTTGAGGTCCAGCCATTCAGTTTCTGGTTGAGGGTCTGATCTTGGCTGGAGGAGAGAGAACCGATTGTGAAGTTCCAACCGGAAATGCTCACCCGCGCGTAACTTCAGATTGGCGACGTTGATTCGGTTTGGGATCTTGGTGGATTTTCTTGCCTGCAGTCGTATACAGAGGCTAGCGCGGACGAGTGTACGATCTGATTCATGCGCACTGCCCGTATCTGCACCTCGATAGGCTCGAGAGTCAAACACGAAGCTTGCCCATCTCACCTGCACAAGAATGTACTCAATCTGGTTAGTTGTACGACCGTCATTGGAGCGCCAAGTGACGAGATGACGTCGAGGGTGCTGGAAACGAGTGTTAGTCACCACAAGATGATTAGCAACTGCGAAGTTCACCATGCGGTCGCCATTGTCACACCGTGGACTGAGAGCGAATCGACCGAGAACATGTCTGGTATTTTCATCCTCTGGTCCGTTACGGGCGTTCCAATCCCCTGTTATCACAAGGAGATCAGTGGAAAGGGTACAATCTACAATTGCTTGTAGGTTGTGGTAGATGTCCTTGAACTCCCCTGCAGCATTCAGTGTTTGTGCGTAGACAGAGAAGACGGTAACGTTTAAAACAGCACCTTTGAGGCGGACAGTAGCCAACCTGTGGGAAACTGGTTCCCAAACGAGCAATGCTGCCTGTGCTTGCGGGCTGAGAGCATTCACCAATCCATACAGCCCGCTGTTATCCTCCACTCCACTATGGTAAAAGTGGTAGATGCAGTCAGATTCTGGCACTTTGATGATTCTATGCCCGCTATCCGGGAGACGGACCTTAGACAGACAGGCGACACCAACACTATACTTGTGTAGGGTGAGAGACTGCGTTCCTTCGTCGCGAAGAGTGCGGAAATTTCAGCCAGCAACCTTCATCACTTGTCCTCGCACAAGAACTGTGGTGGCTTGCTGATTTATCACCGGTCCCGCCGACTGGAAGACCGGTGATACCACCGGTTGCCCGAACAGACACCTCCTGGATTTACACCAGAGCCCCTTTAACCGGGTAGCGGCCCTAATACCGCTGGTTGCCGGACCAATTCGCCTTGGGTGGCCCTACCAGGAACTGAAGTTCCCGACGGCATAGCTCTAGCACTGCCCATTGCCACTGCCCTGCCACGTTGAGGAGGGGTTGGACTTTAGGTTGGACTACCTTAAATACTACTGGAAATTAAAAATCCTAATTCATACTTCCGTTGAAACTATTATGCATTATGAATATTAAATAATAATATATATATATATATATATATATAAGACGATTTTGTTGCAACTCAAATTTCTTTGTTACTTTTACCGTTTGGTTCTTTTATTGACGCCTCGTTTCACTTGGAAATCCCCTTCGCTACTTTTACAATGCGCACTCGCTAAGTATGCCCATCAACAACCTTCCCGCAACCCTACAAATCTACTTCCCCAGTCTGTAGGTCGTAGAATTCACTGACTGCGTTTTCAGCTGAGGCGTAAAATCCCCCACCCCCAAATAAAAAAAAAAACACTTCCTAAGTATGACACTAACCGGCAAACAGTGGTGAGGCTCTTGTTCTGGAACACTACGGCGTTTGAAGTAAATTTTTCGTTGCTATTACTTCCACTACTCAGATCCAAAATGTTAGAACCAGTCAGAGTTCCATCTTCGGGCCAATAAACACGACATATCCCTCCATCTGGTTGAGATTGTTTAAAATGATTTTGAAAAAACATTTTTCAAACATTTTTAAAACAATCTGTATGAAGTTGATTTAATTTCTTTATTAAATTTTCAGGCATTGGCCTCAAACTCTGCGAAACAGAGTGGACCTGGGAGTAATGGCACCGAAGTGATATCTCACAGGGTTATTTAATCCCAAAGATATCCTTGTTGAAGAATAGCAGTGGTACTATTCAACCCATAGAAGAGGGGGAATGGTGGTTCATGCCTTTTCCAAAAGTATTAAACCGAAAATGAACGTCAGAGCGCAACTAGAGTTCGAACTCGTTTACTTCGAGACTGCAGTCCAATGCTTTAACCATATAATTTCCCCATAGAAAGTGTTTACCTCTTTAAAATGTTTTTGAACAGCCTTGTCATATTATCACAACAAACATTACTCTTTTGGGCAAGATACTGAACAGCATCTGATGTGAGATTGGTTGATTGGTTGTTTCGTTGGTTTTACCGGGTATCCACTCTTTTCGGGCCATTTAACGCCGAATTAAGTCTTTTTGATAACAGTTTCAACCAATTCAGTCAAGTATAAGTATAGTTTTTTGTTTACCACACAGTTAAATGTCAAAAACAGTTCTATTTCAAACAATTCAGTTGAGCATAAGTACGCTGGTGAAACATACAGTTAAATGTAAAAACTGTTAATTTCAAACAATTCAGTTTAGTGCAATTACATAATTTAGTTATATTTGACCCATATATAGGACCCTATCAGTGTTAGAATAGACCTGGGAGTGATGGTAAAAAGGGGGTACTCTGCACTCCCCAAAGTTCCTGCATTACTGAAGCCTCACCATCAGATTGTTTATTATCATATCCAGAACACTCGTTTGGGGGGGAGTCTTACCCTCTATAGAGATGCAGTCAGAGTATTCTACAGCCCCGGACGACGGGGCCACCTCGTTAGAGAAATCTTACTCCTCTGCAGGGAGGAAATCAGTGTATTATGTAGTCTCAGTCGACTAGGCTACTGATGGTGAGGATTAAACTCTGGAGATCAGGGGAGAATGAAGAACCACCTTCTTTACCATTACTCCCAGGTCAACTTTGACCTGAGGTGGTAGTACCTGTTAATTTCTCACTATGGGTCAAATAGATCTGCTAAAGAATCATACGTATTCAGTAAGACCGTGTGCAAAAAAAGTTATTCAGAAACAATTACACAAGAAAATGTGACTATGATCATACAATGAACACGATTCCCTGACCTTATGGCATAGTTTGGTTTCGTTTGTTGGGTCTTATGGCATATCAACCTTTGTAGGTTATTTAACTCCAAATCCGTTTTTGTGTAAATAATCAGTTCTACTCTTATGGACCCTCACACATAGCCGTGCAAAAGCAGGACGACCAGCACGAACATACATTCAGCAATGTATGTGAGGATACAGGATGTTGTCCAGAAGACCTGCCTAGGGCGATGAACGATAGGGAAAAGCGGCAAGAGAGGGTCAGGGATATCCGTGCTACCAGCACAACTTGATGATGATGATGATGATGATTTAAAACAATTCAGTTTAGCATGAATACACAGAGTAATTGTCAAAAACATTTGTATTTCAAACTATTCAAGCTGTTATAGATAACAATTCAGTTTTGTGTAAGTACAGTTTCAATGTCAAAAATAGTTCAATCTAAAACAATTCAGTTGAGCATAAGCACGCAGTTTAAATGTAAGTACAGTTTAATTGTAAAAAAAAAACATTTCTATTTCGGGGTATTCAGTTTAGTCAAGCAATTCTACTTCAGCTCATTCAGTTTAGTAAAAGTACAGATTTTGTTTACACACAGTTATATGTCAGAACAGTTCTATGTTAAACAATTTAGTTTAGTGTAAATACAGTTTCAATGTCAAAAAACAAGTTCTATTTGAAATTATTCAGTTTAGCACAAGTACGCAGTTCAAATGTAAGCACGGTTCAATTGTCAGAAAATATTTCTATTTCAAGCAATTCAGTTTAGCATGAGTATGCCGTTGGTTCTATTTAACCCATAGATAGGGCCCTATCAGGTTCTACCAAGTCGGGCCAGAGTGGACCTGGGAGCAATGGCAATAAAGAGGTACTCCGCATTCCCCAAAGCCCCAACATTACTGGGACCTCACCATCAGACTGTTTAGTGTCATATCCAGGACACTCGTTGGGGGGGTCTTACCCCTCTGCAGAGGTGCAGTCAGTGTATTCTTCAGCCCCCAGCCGACTGGGCAACCTTATGGCATAAAATAACTCCAGGCGGATAGGCATGACGTCATAATTTATCACTTAACTTAAAACATTAATATTGCCAGTAAGTATGAAATGTTTACCCGTTTAAAATGATTGTGACGATATATTTTTGTACAGTATATAATTGGAAAGAAAAATTGTTTAACTGACTTCACCACGAGGTAACCCAACAAGAGGTGGTGGCATATCTACCCTTTAAAACCAACCAACCTATTTCCGGTCTCAAAACAAACAAAAGAAGTCTAAGAAAAGTAAGTAGATTTGTCTCCCCGAGTCGAAGGCGACCCGAAGGCTCCCCTTTCAATTGCTACTACACCGAGGTGTAAGGTGTTGTAGACTCAGATGTGTCTTTATGAACAACGAGGAACATAATCAAAGAAAATGTGCGAACGAAACACATTTCTTATAAAAATATATCTCATTTTATTCTCGAAAGGGGCCCACAGTTTGTTGTTAGTTAAGAGACAGATGGAGAGACATATACTCAGAGAGGGGACTTCTTCTTCCCATATCTTCTTCCGGGAACTAGGGGCGCCAACGCTTTCACCCCCTTGCAAGCCGTAACCCTTTAACCAACAGTAATACTATAACAAACAGTAATGCTATAACAATTGGTAATACTATAACCAACAGTAATACTGTAACCACTAGTAATACTATAACCAACAGTAATACTATAACAAACGGTAATTTCATAACCAACGGTAATACTATAAAAGGTAAATTCACAGAACAGAAAGGAGGTCTGCCAGTTATATTCTTATAATATCTTATGAAGTTATGTTTTATTGTCTAAATTCCGTGATGAGGAATTGTTTCTATTATTTACAGATTTTTTAATATTGCTTTCATCGTGATTGTCATATTCACAATTATTATACAAAAGGCATCTGATCTCATGAAACCCTCTGAACATAATCTGGAATTCTACGGAACCTATTCTGAGAAACACTTAGCTAGAACTACAAAACGCTATGCTATGCCACCTCTATATTCCATGTATGGCGTTGATGATGGTGTTACGGTTATTTTCGTGGAAAATAGAATCGGCGACCTCGGGTTCAAATCCTGGATGACATCGTCTGCGTTTCATTTCGCGCTAATGTCCTTGGGAAACAATCTCTTCTCCAAGCTATGGGTAAATAATAGGACAGACTGGGTTATTTAACCTTGATTAGGCAACAAGTTTAGGAGAACAACAACTCTGAATTTAAACCAGATTCAGTTTGCTCCTGTCCGTGAGGAGGAGAGGAGGGATACATACATTCCTTGTACATTTTAGTTGAGATGCAATCAAATTATTCAAAACCCTATCGACAGGTGTTTGAGTGCTGTTTCCAGTATAAAATTCAGATACTCAGATACTTAGGAGGTGCCCGTGGTGTAATGGTTATCGTCGTAGGAAATGGACACGGCGACACGAGTTCAAATACTGGACGAGACTGATTGCATTTCACATTACACTAATACCCTGTGGGAAAGGTATGAATCCAATTATTCTCCCACCAGCTATGGATAAATACTAGGGCAGACTAGGTTCTTCAGCCTTGGTGAGGCAACTAGTCTATGAGAAGGAAAACTCCGCTTAAAAATTGACCTTGTGTTATATCCTACCCGAGCGGAGGGGTTTGGTAAATATGATAAAATTCAGATACTCTGGTTCAAAGAAAGGGTCAGAAAAGCGACAAATGTAAATTAAACAAGACACAAGACATCCTTAGTTTATGAAGGGTTGATTGAAGATCTACCTCGTAGATTGAATGGCACATCTTGAAAAATGTGCTTGGATAAACAAATAATTCTGAACTTGTGAGGCGAGAGTGGGGACTAAAAATAATTGATCAAAATTAGGGAGGGTGTAAATAGCTATTGACAGTTTATCGGTCTCTGATGAAATAAAACTGGATTTTCTCCAAGCTGTGTCAATACTACTGTACAGATGCACCACCTGGACGCTAACGAAACGCATGGAAGAAAAAACTGGACTGGACGGGAAATATTCAAGAACGCTGCGTTCTAATTTGAACTAATCCCGGGAGTAATACCAACCAAGACAATAACTGTATTGCCACTGACCTCTCATCGCACAAACCATCAAAGTAAGAGATACAAGACATGTCGGGCACTGCTGGTGAGGTAAAGATGAACTTATAGGCAATGTTCTCTTATAGAGTCCTACACACAGACGTGCTAATGTTGGCCGTCCAGCCATGAGTTACTCATATCAGCTCTGTGCGGACACTGTATTCAGTCTAACGGACCTATAAAGATCAATGGACGATAGGTATGGATGGCAAGAAAGAGTCAGCTTGATGAAAAATTTAATCAAATACATTTCACAGCCTCCGAAATGTCAACCGAACTTTTTCTTTTCTTTTTCTTTTTCTTTTTTTTTTTAAATAACCTTCGAGCATAACTTTCAAGATAAAATTTAACAATAGCCCAATCAGCTAGGGCTGTAGAATACATCGACTGCACGGGGTTAAAACCTCTACCCCAACGAATGTCCTTGGTATGATACTTAACAATCGGATGATAATATAACATATTGACTCTCGACCGAGCCGTCAATCAAGAGATGCACCTGTGTAAATAAGCGGAAGGGCGGGGAAACAGGTGCGTCCAGTCGAAGATATCGGAATATCACCTTGACCTGTGGACGTAATTGAATTCGGTGCAGATGCGTACACCCACAGGAAGCCGGTGGATGTCAAGCAATTATATAACCAGGTGCCACAGACGGCTTGAGGGAGTTCGAGTTCCAGTCGCAGTTGGAGATAGGATGCCCGCGGAATGAGAACCAGCTCTAGACAGAGGGCTTGGGCCCTCAGTGACCGACGGTTGAGCAGCCCTGCCAGAATGTGAAAGAAGTGCTGCTATGGTCAGAAGAACTATGGGTCAATGTGTAGCAGTCTGTCCCCGTCTTCAGCTCATCTCTCAAACACAACCAACATCAACCCTTTCGAGAATAAAGTGTGAGAGGTATATTTTTTTTATATATTTACCAACCCCTCCGCTCGGGCAGGATATGACGCAAGGTCAATTTTTAAGCGGAGTTTAACAGGTTTGAATTCAGAGTTTTCCTTCTCCTAGACTAGTTGCCTCACCAAGGCTGAAGAACCCAGTCTGTCTTATTATTTACCCATAGCTGGAAGGAGAATAATTGGATTCATACTTTTCCCAAGGGTATTAGTGCTATGTGAAATGCAATCAGTCTCGTCCAAGATTTGAACTCGTGTCGCCATGTCCATTTCCTACGACGATAACCATTATACCACGGGCACCTCCAATAAAATAGGTATTTTTTTAATAAAGAACTGTGTTTGTTCGTTCATTGAAGTCGTCAGTATGTTGACTATGTTTCCGCGTATATTTGTATATGTATTGTGTAGTTGGTGGTGTCTTTGTTTAATGGCATATCAACTCTTTGAAGAACAGTAGTGGTACTATTTAACCCATAGCTAGAAGGATAAGGGGGTTCATACCTTTCCCAAGGGTATTTGCCCGAAAGTGAACGTAATAGCGCGACAGGAGTACGAACTCGCGTACTACGATTCTGCAGTCCATCGCTTTAACCATTACACCACGAGGACACCCCCTATTGTGTAGTTGTATGTGGCTATACAAGAATAAGGCTCCATTAATACTGGAGCTTTGGGAAATGCGGTGTACTCCTTCATTAGTATCGTTCTAGGGTCCACTCAGGCCATTCAGAAAGATCCTATCGATGGGTCAAATAGAATAGTTGATATTTCAACTGGGTGCCAACAAATGACATACTAAATTGAATTTTCAAAATAGAACTCTTTTATCCTTTAACTATGTGTAAACAATTTATTGATATTGTTACGTCTGCGGGTGTCGAAACGTCATAACTAATAATGTGTCTTACAGTAGATTTAATCCCAAGACGAATAGTGTGTGTGTGTGTGTGTGTGTGTGTGTGTGTGTGTGTGTAACACATTGATGACAGACATAGTAGTGTGAAAATGAACAGAGTACTCACAGTTTGACTTGACTAGAACATTTTTTTACAAGGACAAACACATTTGGATGGTACGCAATACATTTATCAATATGGGTTGAGCTGTGTGTCACAGCTCTCTCAGGAAAAGGTAAATTAATTCCACATTTGTTTTCCCGGATTTGAAGTCATCCTTCGTTCCCGCTGCCACACGTAGTCTCGTCCCGTTCTCGCATATTCAGTAGGGGACAAAAGGGAGGAGGTAACTCCACCTGAAACAGAAAAAAGTTTGACCGTTAGATCTTCCTAACAGATATTTAATTGAATTATTAATGATACATTGCAATACTTGTAACCATTTAGCTGTGTGCAAACAAATGATTAATATGGAATAAAAGTATCAGTGCTAGATAGTAACAATAGAAACCATTTAACTGTGTGCAAAAAAAAAATGATTAATGTTGAAGAGAATGATCAGTGTTAAATAGCAATACTTGTAACTACTTCACTGTATTAAAACAAATAATTAATAAGGAATGAAATTATCAGTGTTAGATAGCAACAATAGACACTATTTAACTGTGTAGAAACAATAGTAACACGAGGATATAAACAAATTAGTATGAACTCTTTTAAAAATGAAATTACCAACAAACTAATCTCTTACATTCCCTGTATATCTATTTAAATGTGTGCGAGCGATTGACTGATGTTAAATTGTTACTATAACGTAGCAATACTTGACAGCATTAAAATGTATGAAAACAAATGATTAATACGACATAGAATTATTCACATTTGATAGCAATACTTAAAAATCATTTGACACCGTGTAAAAGAAATTTGCTCAGATTTGTTTAAGAATATATATACAAAATAAGTTTACAAATCATATATATTTAATATATATGTAAAACTAGATTTGGCATTAAATAGCCTACAATGGTTGATATGTCCTAAAAACTAACCAAACCAAATCATATATATTTAATTTACATGTAAAAACTAGATTTGGCATTAAATAACCTGCAATAGTTGATATGCCCTAAAAACTAACCAAACCAAATGATATATATTTAATATATATGTAAAACTAGATTTGGCATTAAATAGCCTACAATGGTTGATATGCCCTAAAAACTAACCAAACCAAATCATATATATTTAATATATAAGTACAAACAGGATTTGGTTTAGTTTAGTTTGGTTTGGTTTGGATGTTTGGGTTTTATGGCACATCAACTTTTGTAGGTTATCTAACACCAAATCCATTTTTATGAAAATACTTCAATTTCAAAGAATTCAGTTTAGCATGATTACGCAGTTTAGATGTAAGTACAATTTAATTGTGAAAAACTTTTCTATTTCAAGCTATTCAAGCAGTTATATATAACAATTCAGTTTAGTGTAATCACAGTTTCAATGTCAAAAACAGTTCAATTTCAAATAATTCAGTTTAGCATAAGCACACAGTTTAAATGTAAGTACAGTTTAATTGTGAAAAACATTTCTATTTCTATCAATTCAGTTTAGTCAAGCAGTTCAAATTCAGCTGATTCAATTTAGTATAAGTACGGATTTTGTTTTTACACACAGTTAAATGTCAAAACAATTTTAAATTAAACAAATCAGTTTAGTGTAAGTAAAGTTTCAATGTCAAAAACATTTCCATTTCAAACAATTCAGTTTAGCATAAGTATGCCGTTAGTTCTATTTAACCAATAGATAGGGCCCTATAAGGTGCTACCACGCCGGGCCAGAGTGGACCTGGGAGTAAAAGCAATGAAGGGGTACTCCAGCATCACTGGAACCTCATCATCAGACTGTTTAGTGTCATATCAGGACACTCATGGGGGGGGGGTCTTACTCCTCTGTAGGGGTGCAGTCGGTGTATTCTACTGCCCCAGCTGACTGGGCAAACAAGATTTGGCATTAGATAACCAACAATGGTTGATATGCCATAAAACCCTACAAAACTAAATCAAATATATTTAATATATATGTAAAAACAGGATTTGGCATTGAATGACCCATAAAAGTTGATATGTCATAAAACCAAACCAAACCAATTCATGTATATTTACAGTGCATGTATAAAGAGGATTTGGCATTAAATAACCAACAATGGTTGATATGCCATAAAATCCGACAAAAGTAAATCAAATATATTTAATATATATGTAAAAACTGGATTTGGCATTAAATGACCAATAAAAGTTGATATGCCATAAAACAAAACAAAACCAAAATTTAACAAATTCAAAAATGTTTATACTCTTGAATTATACTTGGACGAGACGAAAGTTTTGCAATGTTTAGGCTCGTGCTTATTTGCAGCTAGTATATCACGTGACCGAAGCAATACAAACCGTGGCAAGTACCCGCTGTGGTTGTTAGTATAGTGGTAGTTGGTGTGCTGGTACGTTGTGCGTTACTGTTTCACTTATTGAAAGCCGCACAAATGAACGTGTAATGTATTCTAATTCGGGAACACATGCATTACGAGTTCGAATGGAGTCGTAACCTCACGGAAGCAACCGGAAACATTTGTTGTGTGAAAGGTGAAGGTGCTGTCGTTCATAGTACAGTAACCAGATGATTGAAAAAATTTCGACGATCAGGCAAGAGCACTTACGCCTAAAACTGTGGATTCCGAGGCCGTGCTCCAAAGCCATCGAGGCAAAACCAGTGAATAACATCTGGAGCTACCAATGTTGTATACTCATATGATGGTCTCAATAATAATAATAATAATAATAGTACACCAACAAGCAGAGTCCCATATTTCTGGCGCGAATGGATTTATTTCTTTTTGCTTTCTGTCTTTGGCGACACGAGAAGAGAGATACCATTCATAAAAACCTATGCTAACCATACAATGCTGACACCCACTACATACACAAACGGCGCATCCTGTAGTGTCTAAGATCTCAACTGATCTCTGTCGGTCGAGACTCAAACTTATCTGATCTGATCAGATCCGAAAAACCCAACTGCTCGCTTCGACAGTCGAACCTCAACTGTAGTCTTTTCAAAATCCCAAAATTCTCAGGACCATCTCTTCCTGATAGGATGTCACCCACCTACTCGATTCACCCCAACTGCGCATCTATGCACATTTTCTGTCTGGGAGTTTATTATGACAGATGATGATTGTCATATCTTTTCCGCGCGGGCGTGCGAGTGCACCGTCTGACAACGACACCTGACTCAAGAGACACCGAGTAATTGAAAGCCTTACCAAACTAAATACTAGAATATAATTAACGAAAAATGATTAATATAATTAATCATTATCTTAATTATATCTCAGGTTAGAAAATTCATTATCTTAATTATGTCTCAGGTTAGAAAATTCATTATCTTAATTATATCTCAGGTTAGAAAATTCATTATCTTAATTATGTCTCAGGTTAGAAAATTCTTGCAAATTTTTTTATATACCCTTGTCATAATTTCTATTTACATTCTTAGATAATTTATGTTGATGTCGTCATTGAAGAACTATGATGATAAGTTACGAATTCAACTGAAACAATATCTGAATGCTTCATTTTCTTCTGGCTTTCGTCTTTCCCCAAATTCAATCTATGTTTCGTCTCAAAATGTAATATAACTGCTTACTGAGGGTGAGGCTCCTGCTCTGAAGATCTATTAAGTGTAGAGTACCCCTTCATTGCCATTACTCCCACATTCATTCTGACCCCGTAGTACTTGACAGGGTCTCAGTTGTCTAAATTTCTAAGACGAAGCTAGAAGATTTTTATCATTAAGGATTTTCGGACTATTGTCTTCATCTTTATTGTTATTTTCACAACATTTCGGCCGATATGCCCTTTGGCTTTCTTCAGGTATTTGTCGAACTCGGGAACCTATACGGAACTTCGAACTACGTCCACGGGGATCGCCTGTTCTGATTCCGTTTGCCATAACCGGGTACAAGTGTTAAGTATTCCTATACTGTTACTTCCCTGCAGTCAGGATTGAACCTGCAACCTCCAGATGATTGTCTCTTAGGGAACAAGCACGTATAACCGTTACGCTGGATAGTTTAGAAGGAATTTTTGGGACTTATAAACTTAATGTTCTTACTTGACTAGGATTATTACTATTATGTATGATTTTTTACCTGTGTTCATTTTCAGGGTTTTTTTTTTATCTAGCCTTTTTAATTATCGGTTCCCATATTGTATTCGTCTCTATACTTGGTCTACTCAACAGGTCACTGTAGCCCAACATATGAGCAGATTCCTTAAGGCATCTAATCCTCCAATTTATGCTTCTAAGGAGACAATCATCTGGAGGTTGCAGGTTCAATCCTGACTGCATGCGATTAACAATACAGGAATATTTAACTCTTGTATCTTGTTATGGCTAACGGAATCAGAACAGGTGACCTCCGTAGATTCAATAAAGGACGTAGTTTGAAGTTCCGTGTAGGTTCCCGAGTTCGACGAACACCTGAAGAAGGCCAGAGGATATATCGGCCGAAACGTTGTGGAAATGACATTAAAGATGAAGACGATAGTCCGAAAACCTTTAATGATAAAAATCTCAGAGATCTCTTTGAAAATTATTCGTATTCAATAGGAAAGTGTGCAAAAAAAAAATTCTTCAGAAAACTACCCAAAAAACTAAAATATGAACGTACAATAACCGCGATTACCTAACGGCTAGGCAAAAAAAATAACCCAAGACGAGTTGATATTCAATTAAGATCAATTAATCAATCAAAATTTGCTGTAAGTTGCCCAACACGATAGACATCTGAAGAAGGCCACAGGATGCAACGGCAGAAACGTTGTGATTTTATATAATATGAATATAACAGTATATAATTATGTAGTTTGTATAAATCGACAGTTTTGTTGAGCGGTTCTAAAATGACGTGGCAGTGTTAGGTGATTGTTGATTCGTGACGTTTGTTGCAAAAATGTCGACCACGTCTCGGCAAAAATTCGATCGAGTAAAAAGCGAAATTCTACCCACATTCCAAGCTATTTACTTTTATGTATTTGTTTGTTTGCTTAACCATGTTTTTGTTTTGTTTTGTTTTGTTTTATTTTGTTTCGTTTTTTTTTTTTTTTTTTTTTTAATTCATCTTCTTGCTTCCCTGTCACCATGCAAGTGTTAAGGAATTTAAGCTGAGTCATATCGATCTAATTTTGAATAGGCAACCTATTGTTCAGATCTTTGTAATGAGAGATGATCGTGAAATAGCACACCCTGGTGGTGGTATTATGTTCGGGGTCTCAACCTCCGACCGTAGACAGGTGTCGGGTTGGAGGATATGGGCGAAGTGGCTCTACCGTTTTGTCGTGAGAAGGGCAGAGAACAGCTAACGTCATATTTGTTTAGCGGAGAGGTGTCACGCTCCAACGACTGTCTGTCATGCAGTCACGCACTAAAAACAAATTCGATTTTAGTTATTTTTCTGTTTTGTTACCAGATATTACATAATCGTAACAAAGTGCCACTCCGACTTTTGTTCAATCTTGTTTAGCTCTTTACTCATCTTCCTGTTGTCCCCGTAGCGTAGTGGCTAACATGCTGGTCTGCGACACCGTAGTAAGCGGGTTCGAATTCCAGTCGCACCATTATGTTCACTTTCTGACAAATACCCTTGGGGAAGGCATGAATCCCTTAGTCCTGTGTAATGTTATGGAACCATGTGAAAATTAAACGTTACACTGTCCAAATGGGGATGCGTCACACCGTGAGTCATCCGGAATTTTCGAAGCTATACGGTCTTCAAAAATAATTGGCGACTCCGTTGTATCAGATATGAAAACCTTTGTTCTGCCTGGAATATATCTTCTTTATAACCCGCCAGACACGAGGAAAAAGAAGACATCTTAAGGGTTTATCAACGTATCTCGCTTACAGCCACCCAACCTACCCGTCTCTCACCGATTCGATTCAACGTCTCATCCCAACTTACTTTCAAACCCAACTGACTTCCAAACTCTACTCAAATGACTTATTTTCGAATACTCTTGTATATATATATATATATATATAATCTCAGGTCGAGTCATACCAAAGACCTAAAAAATGGTACTTGAGACCTCCTTGCTTAACACTCAGCAATATAAGGTACGTATTAAGGGTAAAGTGGAGCAATCCAGAGAAAGGAGTGGCACCCACCCCTACACCTCGGTGTAGTAGCTATTGAAAAGGGAGTCTTCTGGTCACCCTCGACTACGGTCGCCAACTTTACTTACTTTATATATATATTCTAAAATTAAAATATTTCATCTTCCAAATCCCGGTATGAGACCATGTCACTAAATCATTGTACCATAAATTATATTTAATTTCAATCAAACTTAGCAGACACCCTCTTCACGACTCTGACCTATTCGTACCAATTTCTAACCCCAACTAACTTTAACCCACTTGGCTGGGGCTGTAGAATACACCGATTGCATCTCTACAGAAGGGTAAAACTCCCCCAACAATCTGATGGTGAGGCTCCAGTAATGTCAAAGCTTTAGGAAATGCGGAGTACCCCTTCATTGCCATTGCTCCCAGGTCCACCTTTGCCCGGAGTGGTTGCATCTGATTAGCTCTTATCAATGGGTCAAATAGAACTGAATTTAGTTCTCATGCAAAACTGAATTGTTTGAAATAGAACTGTTTTGATATTTAAACAGTGTACTTATGCTAAACTGAACTGTTTGAAATAGAACTGTTTTACTTTTAAACTGCGTACTTATGCTAAACCGAATTGTTTGAAATAGAACTGTTTTGATATTTAAACTGTGTACTTATGCTAAACTGAACTGTTTGAAATAGAACTGTTTTACTTTTAAACTACGTACTTATGCTAAACCGAATTGTTTGAAATAGAACTGTTTTGATATTTAAACAGTGTACTTATGCTAAACTGAACTGTTTGAAATAGATCTGTTTTACTTTTAAACTACGTACTTATGCTAAACCGAATTGTTTGAAATAGAACTGATTCTATGTATAAAAATGGATTTGACATATATATATTAGCCCGATTTTGTATTAAATAACCTACTGAGGTTGATGTGTCATAAAACGAAACCAAACCCAACTGACTTCCAAACTCAACTAACACGACTGACTTATTTTCAAATTCTCTATATTTTTTATGTATTCCAAAATTAAGTATTTCATCTACCAAAGTCCTACATGTGACGTCATCTCACTAAATCATTAGTTTTATTTAATTTCCACCAAACTTATCATGTGACATGACTTCAACTTTGTTTAGTTTTCGTTTCCTCTCCCAAAACCTTTTTTATGACAAGGGGCGATTGTCTTATCTTTCTGCGCACGCGCGTATCAGGATGCACACGTTGACTTCAATGATTACTCTTCCACTTAAGGGGGTGTCCTCGTGGTGTAATGGTTAAAGCGACGGACAGCGGAATCGTAGTAAGCGAGTTCGGACTCCAGTCGCGCTATTACGTTCACTCTCGGACAAATACCCTGGGGAAAGAATAATCAATATAATTAATTATCACCCTCCAGCAATGGGTTAAATAGTACCACCCCTGTTCTGCTGCAAGGATGGTTTTGGCAGAAAATCAAATAACCCACGAAGGTACTATTTACCAACCCCTCCGCTCGGGCAGGATATGACACAAGGTCAATTTTTAAGCGGAGTTTAACAGGTTTGAATTCAGAGTTTTCCTTCTCCTAGACTAGTTGCCTCAACAAGGCTGAAGAACCTAGTCCGTCCTACTATTTACCCATAGCTGGAGGGAGAATAAGGGGGTTCATACCTTTCCCAAGGGTATTTGCCCGAAAGTGAACATAATAGCGCGACTGGAGTACGAACTCGCGTACTACGATTCCGCAGTTCATCGCTTTAACCATTACACCACGAGGACACCCCACGAAGGTTGATGTCCCATTAAACAATGAAAACGAAACAGTCCTGTCGAAATACGAACCCTATCGCATTTTTATTTATTTATTTTGTTTTTGTTTCTTTGTTTAATGGCTCATCAACCTTCGTGGGTTATCTGATGCCACAACTATCCTTGTAAGTAAAAGTAAAAAGTTGGCGACCATAGTCGAGGGTAACCCGAAGGCTCCCTTTTCGATAGCTGCTACACCAATGTGTAGGGGAGGGCGCTACTCCTTCCCTGGATTGACCCACTTTACCCTTGATCCGTACCTTATAATGCTGAGTGTTAAGCAAGGAGGTATCAAGTACCATTTTTTGAGTCTTTGGTATGACTCGACTTGGGATTGAACCCAGTTCTCCCGGGCCATTGGCGAACACTCTAACCCCTAGGCCAATGTCCGGTTTCTATCCTTGTAGAAGAACAGAAGTGATACTATCTAACCCATAACTGAGGAATTGGGGGGTTCATACCTTTCCCAAAGGTATTAGAGTCCAAAAGTGAACGTTATAGCCTGACTTCAGTTCGAACTCGCTCATTGCAAAGATGCAGCCCAGCATGTTCACTATTACACCAACCTTCTGGTTTATTTATTTATGTACCACATGATGTTCCACAAGGTCGTTAAGTCGATGTGAAATAATATGTCTATTTGGGACGGATGGCGAATATGTGCTGAGACACAGATGCAATAATATGAAGGAGAATAAGTTTAGGGTGGAAGTCATTGACCGTAAGTGCCAATCTCTTCTATAGCAACGGCTTTGGCTTGAATGAGTGCTGATTAGTACGTGCCTCCCAACCACCACTAAAAAAATACTTCATATCAAATCTAGCTGAGTGGGAAGTTGGATAAGGGATAATATGTCAGCCCGAATTTTGGGTGAAAGACAAAATTAGTAAATGATTAAAAAAGAAAAACTAATCAATTTTTTTTTTCTTAATGCAAGATTGTCCCAATAAGTTACATTTGTAAAGGACTGAAACATAAAATGACTTTCAGGACTTCTGCATTGCACTTTCGTCGTTGGTTATTGGTTTCTTTGTTTAATGACATATTGAACTTAGTGAATTATTTTATGCTAAAGTCATCCTTTGAGAAGACTGATTCTCTTGAAATAAAAAAAAATAGTTCCGGGGGCAGCGGGCAGTAAAGAATGACATGAAAGGATTTATTTTCCTTGAATTAAGTAAAACTGTAAATACTGCTTCCCATTGCTAACTCCTTAGACAAAATTCACCTCATCTATTGAATAACGCTTACATATATATATATGTTGTGTGTGTGAATTGTAAGTAATTTTCAATAAAATATACCTTCTATATATATATATATATATATATACTGTTTTATATCATACTGTTAGTGATTTTCAATAAAATATACCTTCCGTTGCTATATAGATCAGAGTGTTTGCCAATGGCCCGCAAGACTGAGGTTCAATCCCAGGTCGAGTTATACCGACCAAAGACTCAAAATGGTACTTGATACCTCCTTGCTTAATACTCACATTATAAAGTACGGATCAAAGGTAAAGTGGAGCAATACAAGGAAAGGATTACCGCCCTCCCCAACACCTTGGTTAAATAGATATTGAAAAGGGAGCCTTTGGATCACCCTCGACTATTGTAGGCAAGTTTACTGTATACTTATATATATATATTAGGCTAGTGGGTACAGTGTTCGCTAATGTTCTGGGAGACCGGGGTTCAATCCCAGGTCGAGTCAAACCAAAAACTGGTACTTGATGCCTCAGTGCTTAGCACTCAGCATATAAGGTAAGGATCAAGGGTAAAGTAGTGCAATCCAGGCATAGGAGTATCACCATCCCCTACACCTCGGTGTATTGAAAAGGGAGCCTTCGGGTCGCCCTTGCCTGCGCTCGCCTACTTTACTTTATATATATATATATATATATATATATAAAGTCATCTACAGACAGATCTATTTCGTTCTATCAGAACCCATCAATGTGGCTAGACATTCTAGCTTCCCGTAGCTGGGATCGAAACCCGGTTGACTCAAACGCCAATCCAAGACTCTACCCCCCAGCCACGAGGAACCAGCAGCAGCGAAGTAAATTTTAAACGGTTATGAATCACAAATACTATTGTTTACATACATCCGCTTAACGGCTACCGAGAGCTCAATTCATATATGAAGAGCCTTGCAATAAACGCTAAAGACGACGCGACTACGTCATTCGCTAGAGAACTCAACCCTACAGCGGTAGGGGAGTATATATATATATATATATATATATATGTGTGTGTGTGTGTGTGTGAAGGTAGCAGAAAAACATAATCCAAATAGGTGAATTTATTATGATGTAAAGTCGACGTTAACGTTTCGGTTTCAGTAACCATCATCAGGACTTGGATATCAAAATAGTTCTCATAGCGATGGAGGCTTGCTGAGATGACAGAAGCAAATGAGAAATATACAACGTGCACATAGCGTTCATAATTTAAAAGTCATTAGAACGTGTCTGGCACGTGGAAAAATATATTAGAAAATGTTGGATTTCCCAAAGTAACGAGACAAAAACTCCCGTTTATTTAGAAACACGCAACAACAATAAGTTTTCATATATATCCTATTTACCAACCCCTCCGCTCGGGCAGGATATGACACAAGGTCAATTTTAAGCGGAGTTTAACAGGTTTAGAATTCAGAGTTTTCCTTCTCCTTGACTATTTGCCTCACCAAGGCTGAAGAACCTAGTCTGCCCTACAATTTACCCATAGCTGGAGGGAGAATAATCGGATTCATACCTTTCCCAAGGGTATTAGTGCTATGTGAAAGGCAATCAGTCTCATCCAGGATTTGAACTCGTGTCGCCGTGTCCATTTCGTACAACGATAACCATTACACCACGGGCACCTCCACAAACTCATAGCATAACAGTTATTATACTCAATCGTCCCAAGTCTCGAATTCCTTTTGTTTTACTTTGTAGCTTTCGCTTATTATGTAAGTAACCGTTCCATCTCTTTCTCCACATTGCCTAACACTTGCAATTCAGTAGCGTATTATCCATTTTTGATTTGACACAATTCAGCCTTATGCATATTTATCAAACCCCTCCGCTCGGGCAGGATATGACACAGGGTCAATTTTAAGCGAAGTTTAACAGGTTTGAATTCAGAGTTTTCCTTCTCCTAGACTATTTGCCTCACCAAGGCTGAAGAACCTAGTCTGCCCTACAATTTACCCATAGCTGGAGGGAGAATAATCGGATTCATGCCTTTCCCAAAGGGTATTAGTGCTATGTGAAATGCAATCTGTCTCGTCCAGGATTTGAACTCGTATCGCCGTGTCCATTTTCATACGACGATAACCATTACACTACGGACATAATTCAGCCTTACTGGGAAAGGTATGAATCCAGTTATTTTCCCTCCAGCTATGGGTAAAATAGTAGGGCAGACTAGGTTCTTCAGCCTTGGTGAGGCAACTAGTCTAGGAAAAGGAAAACTCTGAATTCAAACCTGTTAAACTTCGCTAAAAAAAATTGACCTTGTGTCATATCCTGTCCGAGCGGAGCGGAGGGGTTGGTAAATATGTATGGTATAGTTTTTTGCTGTTATTAGAAGAGATTCAGTTTCTCTCTTGAGGTCTCGTTTTCATAGCCCTGCCCAAGTCTTCTCGTGTGCAATGAGTGTGCCGCTTGAAGTATTCCTTCAGTTGTTCTTCCTATTTTTGTTTTCTTGTTTTCTTGTTTTCTTGTTTTTGTTGTTTTAACACTGGTTCTTGTGTGCCTATTACCGTGGCTGCTGTAATTAGTCTTTCCTTGCTCTTTTGAATGTTTACCAAGAATCCTTACATTGATCCATCTTTATAATCTCATTTGCTGTTGAGTATTCTTCCTCCTACTTTTCTTAAGATATAGACACTATCATCTCCCGAGTGTAACGTCTTGTTCAGGTATCAAATACCTTGTCTTCTGGTCTATTCTCTGAGTTCCTCCCTTGTCCATTTCAAGAGATACAGCACAGGTGTTTATTTCTTTGATTAGATTTCTACAGCCGAGCTTCGTTTCGAGAGATTTTCTCGTTCTTCTGAGGTGCTCCTATTCTTTTTCTTTTAGATCTGTTTGTTAGATGGCGCCTGCTTCCAATATTCCAAAGTACTTGTAATTTTCATTCTCTATCATCTTTCGAGTGTAACGTCTTGTTCAGGTATCAAATACCTTGTCCTCTGGTCAATTGTCTGAGTTCCTCCCTTGTCCATTTCAAGAATAGTCCCGAGTCTCTAACAAGAGATACAGCACAGGTGTTTATTTATTTGATTAGATCTCTACAGCCGAGATTCGTTTCGAGAGATTTTCTGGTTCTTCTGAGGTGCTCCTATTCTTTTTCTTTTAGCTCTGTTTGTTAGATGGTGCCTACTTCCAATATTCCTAGTACTTGTAATTTTCATTCTCTCCAAGCGTTCTGGTATATTCCTGTTTCGATAGTTGTAGTCTTTCCATTGTTTCTCCTTTACCACTTTTCATTATGAACATGACACATTTTAGATTCCTGATTCCATTCCTATATCCTGATTGTATATTCTTATTGTTTGTGTCAGTTTCCGATTCTTTTTTGTTTTTGTTAAATATCGTCAGTCCATTCAGCTTGGACTGTAGAATACACAGACTGCATCTTTGCAAAGGGGTAAACCTTCTTAACGAGTGTCCTGAATATGGTAATAAACAATTTAGTGGTGAGGTTCCAGTGATACTAGAGCTTTGGGGAATGCGGAATACCCATTCATTGCCATCGCTCCCAGGTCCAATCTGACCCTGAGTAGTAGCACCTGATAAGGTTCTATCAATGAGTTAAATAGAACTGTTTGATATTTAAACTGTGTGTAAAAAATCACTTATATCAAATTGAATTGTTAGAAATAGAACTTAGAAATAGAACTCTTTGGCCACAAAACTGTGTGTAAAAATACAAAAATCTAAGGAAAATCTTATAAATTTCTTGGTATAGAGATTTTCCTTAGGTTTTTGTATTTTTGTATATTTAAACATCCATCGTTGATTTAACATCACTAATATCATCCCTCACAGCCCTGATGATGGTTCATTAGAACCGAAACGCTGTTATCATCATCATCTTGTCGTGCTATCAACATGGATATCCCTGATCGTCACTCGCCACCTCTCCCTATCGTTCATCGCTTCCGGCAGGTCCTCAGGTCTACACCCCGTATCCTCACAAAGCTACTGTATATAGGTTCGAGCTGGTCACCCTGCTTTTTGTGAAGGAGTCCATAGGAGTACATCACTTATGAGTTCATCCCTACTTCTCCGGCAGTGTCTTGCATGTCTGATTCGTCTAACTTGAATAGTTTTCGTAATGGGTAGCATATGGCCCTACAGCTGCTGCTTTGTGAGGTGTTACCTCCAGGACTAGTTCAATATTGCTCGCAACATTCTTGTGTAGTTGCCGTCAAGCTTTTTCTCCAGCCGTTTAGTTAACGTCCATGTAGTGCATCCATATAGCAGTATCGACACGATCGCTGCTTGGAAGAAACTGCCCTTCATTTTATCGGTCAGGTCTGACTTCCATGTGACTGATAGCCTATTGATAGCTGTCCATGCCTTTGTTAGTCGCGTGTTAGTTGAACTTGTCTACTAGTTTCAGAGAGCTACCATTTAGTGTGTAAATGTTGCCTGTTTAATTAAAGCACATATATTCGGTTTTGTGAATAGTGTCAACTTTGCTTCTCAATAAATCTCTCCTTCTACTTGAATTACCTTGTTATCAATTTTTTTCTACATATTTTCGATTATACTCCATTATTTACTTCCATATGCTGATTTATATATATATATATATACATATATATATATCAGGGGCGGAGAAGGGACTAGTGCTACTCGTGCCCGGCACGACCAATAACTCGGTCAATGTTATTCAAAATGGATTAAAAATCATCCATTAATTTCAATCAAACATACTTAGTCTGATCTCAATGAAATTACGTATCTATTCAAGTTTCGATAACTAAGTAGCCAAAAGTTCATAAATATATCTGGGAATAATACAACGATGCTGTTTTGAACGGATGGTCTTTGTCCGGCCACCGTCAGATCTATTGAACATCCCATAAAATCGGCCATAATGTTGAACACGCGTAATCCGTGCCAAGCACAAGACCCTTATAATAACAGTAATGTTGAAGAAATCTCGCTTTTGGCTGTAGCCAATGGGAAAAACAAATGAAAATACCGTGCTCAAAAAAATTAGCACAATGTGACTGCTGACGCCTGTCTTGGGAAGAGGGAGAGGGACAGAGAGAGAGAGAGAGGGGGATAGCAGATTATAGCCGTCGCCGATGTCATCATCATCGCTAGGGTAAATGTTGGTTAAACGGCGTGTTTATGATTCAAAATTCACGAATATACGATTCCTTAATAAAAAATAAAAAAAAAAAACGATTGTGAAGTGCTAATAAAAAATCAATCATTTAATTATTTTATAATTCCATGAGACAAATGACCTGGAGAGTTGTGGACTTAATTGCTAACCTGGTTAGTTGTCATTGTCATCAATTTCTTTATTCTGATAAACATATTTTTCTCGTCATAGTAATAAACATCTCTTTTCTTCTATACTTTTGAAAGGAAAAAAATATCTTATCTACTGTATTAACAAGACTACAAATTATATAGTACCTTGATTGTTTACAAAAAACCTCCATGCAAGGTACGTTAGTCAATTTGTGCTATACAATGGAGAATCATGCAATAGCAACTATGATGACTTACTTTGGGTCCACGGACCACGGGTTGGGAACTGAAGTTGACAGAGGGCCGGTGGGGGGGCGCACGAGTAGCAAAAATAGGCTAGAATCGCCACTGATATATATATATATATATATATATATATATATATATATATAAAGTTATTTGTTCCTCAAGCTCTCTTGCGGCATCCTTTCTGTTCTTCCGGAAAAAGTCCGCAGCATTCCAGTACATACGGTGCAGTAAGTATTTTCTACATCATAGTGTTACGGAGATACAGAGAGAGAAGATGACAAGGAAAGAATGGGCAAACCAATGAATAAAAAAGGACCTTTGGTAATAACAGGCAAACCCACAAGCTAAAAATAGTGTATCAAAGAAAAAAGGGCAGACTAGGAGCGGAAGTAACACTCAAACCAAAAAGGAGAAGAGGAAAGAATTCAGTTCCCGAGGGGACACAGCGCCGTGTGGATCGCTGAAAAGTCGGCATGCAATTTTTCTTCTGGTTGGGTGGAAATAAGTCAGTCAGCTCTCAATACTGAATAAAATCCATAACAGATAAGCCACAATGCTTAAAAATATAAAGCCGCAATATTCCCGAAGAAAAGGAACGAAAAGGACCCTAAATATGAAGACTCCTCTGATAAAGAAAAAAAAAAGAAAGGACTGCTAGCTAACTCCAATAAGGTTCGTGCATTTAACTCGCCTTCTTTCTCTCATATTCAACTGAGAATTTACAAGCATCATTCAACATAAAAAGAACATGTTTAATTTCGCCCTTCATATTGTCATTAACGTTTTATTCATTTGTCTCTGTAATTAAATGCTCCATTTTCTATTTTAACCCTAGGTCTTGTTTATCTTCTTCCATCTTTGAAAAACGGGGCTTAGCCGAATAGATATCTGCTTCTTTGTTCTTTTTTTAATTCGAATGCATGTACGACGGGGTCTCTGGAGAATACACAAGACGTTTAGGAACTCGCACGTAGGGGTTCCTGAAGGGTTGTTATTCTCCCTGCGCTTACAAAATTCTTTTTGCACCTAACAATAGGCAAACACGTTATTGGTCTATAGCTGCTAAGGATACATCCTTTCTGGGATCCTTCTGGATAAGGATGTAATATAATTAAGTACTGTACTAATTTCTATTTTGTTAGTTATTTTATTTTAGTGATAAATTGTAAGCTAGGTGAAAACTTTCAGTTTGAAGTTACAAGGTCATAAGTGTACACATGATTTGTTTTGAAGTTGGCTATGAGCGAAATATCAATATAAACATTTTGAGTGAGTGTCACTGAAAGTTTTGATGATATTAACGGATTCGTTAAAAGAATAATTTTAGTTTTAGTTTTAATGATAAAGAATTTTAAAGAATAAGTTTAGTTTTAGTTTTAATGATTTTAACGGATTCGTTAAAAGAATAATTTGTAGAATCACGGCCAATAAGTCAATACGGCCCTGCATATTACATTAACAGGCTGATTTCTAACAGGCCGATGTAGTATAAAGAAAATAAGATAACCCATCATGGCCGCATAAGAAATTAACCTAAAAAGAGAATTAACTTTAAAAATTAAACAGAAAAAATGATATAATCATATAGATAGAATTTATCCGGTGTTATTTTAATTCCTTTTAACAAGGTTTAGGTATTTGTCCTGCTTTTAGTAGGACTTTCAAAATGTGGCCTGCTGAAACGGCTAAATCCAGAAAATAACCATATATTTTTTCTTGATAATTAAAACTTGGTCTGGTTTTCTGGCCGTGATTGGGTAATACTTTTTTATCTTTAAACTCACAAAGAATCATATTCACTTCATTTTCTATGACAGATTCTGGTTTGTGCGTATTATTTAACTCATAACTAGTTTTTCACTCCAGTGTTAGTGGTCTTTCACTGGGGTTTGAGTCGCAGTAAGTCTTCTCAAGTCTTCAGGACTCTTCTCAGCATTCTAGCCGATTTCAAAAATGCTGTTGTTTGGATGGTCTCCACTCGTCCTCTTATTTCCAAATCCTCCAGTTCCTCTACCAGCTTTTTAGTGACAGTACAGGACGGGCCACATACGAGTGGTATCACCGTCACCTTCATGTTCCATAGTTTTTTTAGTTCTCTTGCAAGGTCCAGGTACTTATCTCTTTTTACGCTTTCTTTCAGTATCTTATTCTTATTGTTTTTCACACCTGCGTTAGCTGGTGGTCTTTCACTGGAGTCTGAGCGGCAGCAAATCTCCAGGACTCTTCTCAGTATTCTTGCCGATCGGAGTAATGCTGTGGTCTGGATGGTCTCGATTCTTCCTTTCATTTCCAATTCCTCGTCATCTGGACTGTTCATAGAGCACCAACTACAATTGGTACCACCGTCACCCTCATGTTCTATAGTTTTTTTTTGGGGGGGGGGTCAGTTCTCAAGCAAGATCCATGTATTTGTCTTTTCGTTTTCTTTTATTTTCAGATGTTATAAGTAAAGCTGGTGACCTTAATCGAGGGTAACTCGAAGGCTCCTTTTTCAATAGCCACTACAGCACGGTGTAGGGGAGGGCACTACTCCATTCCCTGGATTGCTCCACTTTACCATGGATCCTTACCTTATAGTGCTGACTGCTAAGCAAAGCGGCTTCAAAAACCATTTTTTGAGTCTTTGTTATGACTCGACTTGGGATTGAACCCCGGTCTCCCGGACCATTGGCGAACACTCTACTCATTAGACCAATACGAATAAATATTTTAAAATTCTGGCAGTTTTGAAGCCTCATTTTAAAATAGGCCCCAAAGCCATTAAAGCTGCCCAGCAAATCTGGAGAGTCGAAGATAATGAAAAATATCTCGCCCTACTGCCTAAAACTGATTTAAGCATTTCAAAGGTGGTAACTTAAAAGAAAGGCCCAAATCGGATAAGAATCAGTTAACACTTACGATACTTTCGTGGGATTTGAAGGTCAGGGGCTTAGGGCAAGGCTGTGTTGCCTTAAGATATCTGACTCCATATTTTGGTTACACTGTTTCATCCCACGTTGACTGCCCAAAGAAAGTCCCAAAAGAAATATACAAAAAGAAAAGATGGAAAAAAGATAAGAGACGATAACATTTCTTCCACACTTTCCTTTATTTACTGGGTGAAGGGATTAACAAACGCTACGTCCCAAGACGTAGCGTGGTGCCCAAAACACCAGACAGGAAAATGGTGTTGTTGGTTCGACGGACACTGAAAGAGAAAGAAGACTTTGCTCCCTTTATCAAGAGGAAATCCTTTTTTCTTTTTACGCATGCGTCATCTCCTTTTCCATTAGAGACCTCTGGGAGTTTCTTCAAATTTAATAGTTTTCTTTTTATCTATTTATTTATTTTATTAAATTTAATTTTTTTTTTTATTTATTCGTTCCCTACACTTTCAAAAGACCACCAACAATCGATAAATTTTAGAAGAGCTAAGATCATTAAAAGATACTATATAAAAAGCATTACATAAGCTTTTAAAATATCGCAGGAGCTCTCGAGGGATTCCCCATATACTTTCGATTGATACACCTTATTGAATTTTCAACGAGTCATACAAACCTGATTTCTCGGAAAGTCAGAAGCCCCACTATATATATATATATATATATATATATATATATATATATATATATATAGAAAAAAAGAAATTCATGATAGGCAATAAGATATGTATCTAGGCGGTGCCTCCGACACGCAAGACTTGACATATTTGTATCCGTATTCAAACATTGTGACACTTTTCTTACAAATAAAAATTCATTGAAATGCAATCGTTTAACACAAGGCCTGATTCATAGAGCTCTAAGTGAAGAAAGAAAGCATACTGACAATGGCTTGCGTGATTTATTTGTAAAATGAGTTGATACAAGGGGTTACTGAAGTATATACGTATTCTTCCCATAGCGCAACATCTTTGGCACACCAGTTCTTTAACCCTTCCAAGATTAAATTCACCTATATGATGGTGTCTATTATTATTATTATTTACTCATTAGAGCTTTTCACATCAGCGTTAGCCGATGGTTTTCACTGGAGTTTGAGTGACAGCAAATCTCCTCAAGTCTCCAGGACTCGTCTCAGTATTCTGGCCATCCTCAGCAATGCTGTCGTTTGGATAGTCTCTACCCGTCCGCCAACTTCCAAGTCCTCCAGGCCTTTTAATAATCTTTTAGTTACTGTGCCTAACGCACCAATCACAATTGGCACAATCGTTACTTTCATGTTCCACAGTTTTTTTTAATTCTCTAGCAAGGTCGAGGTACTTATCCTTCTTTTCACTTTCCTTCAGATTTATTCTGTGGTCCGCCGGGACAGCAAAGTCAACAATTTTGCAGATTCTCTTTCTTTTGTTGATTATTATGAGGTCTGGTCTTCTGGCCGGGATTAGGTGATCCGTTTGTATGTTAAAGTCCCATAGGAGTTTATGCGAGTCATTTTCTAGGACAGGCGCCGGGTTGTGCATATACCATTTGTTTGTATGGTCGAATTGAAATTTCCTGCACATTTCCCAGTGGATTACTTTGCCGACCCAGTCGTGTCTCGCCTTGTACTCCTTCTGTGCTATTATTATTATTATTATTTACTCATTAGAGCTTTTCACATCAGCGTTAGCCGATGGTTTTCACTGGAGTCTGAGTGACAGCAAGTCTCCTCAAGTCTCCAGGACTCTTCTCAGTATTCTGGCCGTTCTCAATAATGCTGTCGTTTGGATGGTCTCCACCCGTCCGCCAACTTCTAAATCCTCCAGTCCCTTTAGTAATCCTTTAGTTACTGTTCCAAACGCATCAATTACAATTGGTATAATTGTCACCAGCATGTTCCATAGTTTTTCAGTTCCCTAGCATGGTCGAGGTACTTATCCTTCTTTTCACATTGTTTCAGTTTTATTCTGTGGTCAGCCGGGATAGCAAAGTCGATAATTTTGCAAGTTCTCATATTATTATTATTTTCACTTTTGAGAGTTTTTCACGTATGCGTAAGCTGATGTTTTTTCACTGGAGTCTGGGTTGCAGCTAGTCTTCTCAAGTCTCAAGGACTCTCCTCAGTATTCTGGTCGATTTCAATAATGCTGTAGTTTGGATGGTCTCCACTTGTCCTCTTATTTCCAAGTCCTCTAGTCCCTGTTCCCTGTACCAATTTTTTGCTGACTGTACCGAGTGCACTAATTACAACTGGTATCACCGTCACTTTCATGATCCATTGTTTTTTCAGTTCTCTAGCAATATCTTGGTATTTCTCTCTCATTATTATTTTACTCATTTGGGAGTTCTTACTCCAGTCTAAGCTGATAGTTTCCCCTGGAGTCTGAGGGACAGTAGGTCTCCTCAAGTCTCCAGGACTCTTCTCAGTATTCTAACTGATCTCAACAATGCTGTAGTTTGGGTGGTCTTCATTCGTCTTCTTTTTTCCAAATCCTCCAGTTCCTCTACCAGCTTTTTAGTGACAGTACAGGGCGGGCCAAATACGAGTGCTATCTCTGTCACCTTCATGTTCCATAGTTTTTTTAGTTCTCTAGCAAAGTCCAGGTACTTATCTCTTTTTTCGCTTTCCTTCACTATCTTATTATTTTTCTCCGGTTCCTGTACCAGTCCTTTAGTGACCGTATCGAGTGCACCAATTACACTTGGTATCACCGTCACCTTCATGTTCCATAGTTTGTTTTTGTTTTGTTTTTTGTTCTCTTGCAAGGTCTAGGTACTTATCTCTCTTTTCTCTTTCTTTCAGTATCTTACTATTTTCTTGCGATTTTTTATACCTGCGTCAGCTGGTGGTCTTTCATTAGAGTCTGAATGACAGCAAGTCTCCTCAAGCCTCCAGGACTCTTCTCAGTATTCTTGCCGATCTTAACAATACTGTCGTCTGGGTGATCAAGATTCGTCCTTCAATTTGTAACTCTTCCAACCCCTTTTCCCAATCTTCGCGAACCGTTCAAAGCGCGCTAAATACTGTTGGTATCACCACTACTCTCATGTTCCACAGCCTTTTTAGTTCTCTGGCAAGGTCCAAGTACTAATTTTTGTATGTATCATTCGGTAGTATGGTCAAATTTCAATTTCTTGTACAGTTCTTAGTGGATCACAAATAAAGGAGACCAATGTATATATTGGTTAAACCCACAATAATTATAACCAAAAAGAGCACTCTGTCTCAAAGCCGAAATTCAGAGATGAATATGAAAACAAACCAAAATCCAATTTATTTTGTCCCTTGTTAGTAAAGCTAAGAAAACAAACTGACTCCAAAAAATAAGGGATATCCTGGATATGACACTAAACTGCATTTAATGGTGAGGCACTGGTTCAGGAGCTCATATGTATATGGAGTTACCCCTTCATTGCCATCACTCCCAGGTCTACTTTGACATAGCATAGTTGTATCTATTTAGGGTTGCATCTATGGATAAAAGAGATCTATTTGAAAATTATTTGTATTAGGTAGGAACACTGGAAACCATATAACTGTGCAAATTAATGTATTAAAAATAGTTACTTAAAGCTATAATTGCTTACTAAAGATTATTATTATTCAGTTGAAACCTGATAATTCCTTGCAAATTATTGGTGTTAGATAAAAATACTTGATACCATATACCTATACAAAAATGATTATTATAATATAAAGAGTGTGAAAAAAATTGCTGTATAATGTTGAAAATCTAGTTATGATTTAGATATTTCCAAATTAATCAAATTTCAGCATTAAATAACCCATAAAGAGTTGATATGCCATTAAGCTAAAATAAATTAAACCAGTAATTATAACATGTTATCTATTTATTATAATATTTTAATTTTCATATGATAGTCATCATCATCATCATCATCATCATATCGCGCTGGTAGCACGGATATCCCTGACCCTCTCTCGCCACTCCTCCCTATCGTTCATCGCCCTAGGTAGGTCTTCAGGACAACATCCCGTATCCTCACATAGCTACTGAATGTACGTTCGTGCTGGTCGTCCTGCTTTTGTGCAGCCATGTGTGGGGATCCATAAGAGTACATCTCTTATGAGTTCATCTCTGCTTCTCCAGCAGTGTCCTGCATGTCTGGTTCGTCTAACTTGAATAGTTTTCGTGATAGGGGGCAGGTGGCCGTACAGTTGGTGTCTTGTGGGGTGTTGCTGCCAGGACTTGTTCAGGATTGCACGCAGCATTCTTGTGTAATTGCCATCTAGCTTCTTCTCTAGCCGTTTTGTTAGCGTCCATGTAGTGCATCCATATAGCAGTATCGATGTGACCGCTGCCTGGAAGAAACTACGTTTCATTTTATCGGTTAGGTCTGATTTCCATATAACCGATAGCCTATTGATAGCTGTCCATGCTTTCGTTAACCTCGTTTCGATGTCCTTTTCGGTTGATTCGACGCTTGGATAACAATTGTAAGTGCTTCTGAAATTTGTGCCACAAAAATAAACTCACTGATTTTCTTGAAAGTAATAATTGACAGCACGAAAAAAATGGAAGACAGGGTGTAAGGGGAAATAATCCTGCGAAAGCAATCATTCATGTAGAAATCACTTGACTACAGTCTCTATTTAGTCATGTGACTACTCAAATAATTTGGATGGAAGATATGAAGTAAGCAGAGAAGAAAGAAATTATCTTCACTTATAAAAAGGTTGTTGAACAAAATTCTAAGAATTTTAACTCCCACCTGAATATTCGCTGATTATGTAATTAATCATTTCGTGTCTATCATAACATAATCTACACTCACAATTCTAGTGTGTATTAGCCATCATCGTTTTAATATAATTGGTCCTTATGGTGTTGTTCTGTGCTGCTATTAGAAGAGATTCAGTTTCTCTCTAAAGGTTTCTCCTTCTTAAGCATGTCCAAGTGTTCCCATGTGAGATTTCTCCGATTTGTCGCTTGAAATATCCATACAGTTGTTTTTCTTCCCATTTCTGTTTCCTAGTTATTGTTGTCTTGTTTGTCCTTCGGTTATCAGTGCTGTCACTGGCCGCCAGTCATTAGTCTTTCTTTGCTCTTTTCCGTGTAGTCTTCCAGTCCTCGTATTGATGCTTTCATGGTATCTTCAATGCTGGCGAGTCCTCTTCCTCCTTCTTTTCTATAGTATGTCTATGTCATCTCTTAGATGTGAGACCTTATGCATCATCACCAACTTTTTTGTCTTCTAGTCTATTTTTGGAGTTCTTCCCTTATCCGCTTCAAAATTGGTCCAGAGTATCTTACAAGAGACAAAGCTCAGGTGTTTATTTCTTTGATAAGATTCCTACAGCAGAGCTTTATTTTGAGAAGTTTTCTAGTTCGTCTGAGGTATTCATTTTTTTTTCTTTTATTTCCACTTGTTTGAGGTTGTCCGCTTCCAATAATCCCAAGTTCTTGCAATTTTCCTTTTCTCTGAGCGTTCTGATTCTTTCCAGATTTAGTAGTTCTTTTCCTTCCGTTGCCGTTGGCCTAATGAGTAGAGTGATCAACAATGGTCCGGGAGACCTGGTTTCAGTCCCAAATCTACATACCAAAGACAAAAAAAAAATGGTACTTGATGCCGCCTTGCTTAACACTCAGCATTATAAGGTAAGGATCAAGTGTAAAGTGGCGCAATCCAAGTAATTGAGTAGCGCCCTCCCCTATACCGTGGTGTAGTAGCTATTGAAAAAGGAGCCTTCGGGTCACCCTCGACTAAGGTCACCAGCTTTACTTACTTCCTTCTGTTATTTGTCTTTTTCCACTTTTCATTATGACCTTAGCACATTTTTCTATGCCAAATTCTATTCCTATATCCTAACCGTATATTCCTTCTGTTTTCTCAGAGTCTCTAGTTCTTTTTCATTTTTGCATGCAGCTTGATGTCTTCCATGTTCATAACGTTGTTATTATCATTATTATTGTTCCCTACGAGTTTTTTTTTACACCAATATTGATGGTCTTTCATCCGAACCTGAGTGACCGCAAGTCACTTCAAGTCTTCTGGATTCTTCTCAGTATTATGGCTGACATCATCAATGCTGTATTTGTATTGTCCCGGCTCCTCTTACCCTTCACAGCTCCTCCTTCCCCATTATAAAGCCTTTGGATTTTAATATTATTATCATTATTATTATTATTACTATTATTATTTACTCACTGAGAGTTCGTCACATCAGTTTGAGACGATGGTTTTTCACTGGTGTCTGAGTGACAGCAAGTCTCTTCAAGTTTCCAGGACTCTTCCCAGTATTCTGTCCGTTCTCAATAATGCTGTAGTTTGGATGCTCTCACATCATCCTCCAACTTCCAAGTCTGCCAGTCCCTTTAATAATCCTTTAGTTACAGTACCAAAAGCACCAATGACAATTGGTAAAATTGTCACCTTCATGTGTGTACTATCAATAAAAAAGTCTGGAAACTTATTTAATTATTCTCGTATATATATATATATATATATATATATATATATATTCGTTTTGCCAAATACTTTGGTGGATTATTATTACTAGAAAATTCGTTCAATATATACCAGATGACTTACACTCATCGATTTATCTATCAGTCGATCTGTCTGTCTGTCTGTCTGTCTCAGTCAAATCATGTCTATCATATCTCAGCATATTGTAACTTTTCATTCCCTGTGTCAAATTGGAAGCTGTCCTATTAATTCTCTGGGTATGTTGGAAAGAGAAATCGTTAGGTTGTCTTTATTTATGGCTAGCTAAAGATATGTTCTCAAATACCTAGTGCACTTTGAATATTGTTATTTGTATAAAAAGTGTCTGTATATTAGTGCAACTTTTTTGTGTTAACTTACAAGTGTAAAAAGGATGCTATTTGAATTTCCTCGTTGACTAACCAATGTAAATTTAGAGAAAACACACCCTGTTTAAAAATAGTTTATTGTAAAACTCCTGGTAATTCATTCAACAGATCAATAAAGATAGACTGGTGTGGTTCAGTTTCTTTGTTCAATGGCATATTAACCTTCGTGGGTTATTTTATGACAAATCGATTCTTGTTGAATTACAGTAGCAGCACTATTAAACTCACAATTGGAGAGGGGAATGAAGAGGATTCATTCTTTACTCAGAAATTAAACGTATAACACCACTTAGGATCTAACTCGCTTAATACGATGTCCCTGTCCAGCACAGTAGCTAATACGTCAGCGGGACAATAGAATATTCTGCCTAAACACACACACAATATATATATATATATATATATATATATATGGTTGGTTGGTTGGCTGGTTGTTTGGTTATTTAATGCCAAATCTATTTTCATACAAATAATCAGTTCTATTTCAAACAATTCAGTTTAGCATGAGTACACAGTTTAATTGTCAAAAACATTTCTCTTTCAAGCTATTCAGTTTAGTCAAACAATTCTAATTCAAACAATTCAGTTTAGTATAAGTATAGAGTTTATTTACACGCAGTTAAATGTCAAAACAGTTCTATTTTAAACAATTTAGTTTAGTGTAAGGAGAGTTTCATAGTCAAAAACAGTTCCATTTCCAACAATTCAGTTTAACATACAAAAACAATTCCATTTCAATCAACTTAGTTTAGCATAAATACTCAGTTTAGTTCTATTTAAACCATCGATAGAGCCTCATCAGGTGTTACCACTCCGGGCCAGATGGACCTTAGAGCGATGGTAATGAAGGGCTATTCCGCATTCCACAAAGTTCCAGCATCAATGCAACCTCACCATCAGATTGTTTAGTTTCATATACAAGACACGTGTTGTTGTTTTTTACCCCACTGCAAAGGTGCACACGGTGTATTCTACAGCCCCAGCCGACAAAGCAATACGCAGAGTTAAATGTAAAATGTTTCTTTCGGATAATTCAGTTTAACATAAGTACGCAGTATAGTTGTAAAAACAGTGCTATTTTACAATTCAGTTAAGTATAAATACCCACTTTAATGCAAAAAACAGTAACCTCCAGAAACCACTATTTAGTTCTTTTTGAGCCATAGATAGGACCCTATCAGGTGCTATCACTCTGGGTCAGAATGGAACTAGAAGCGATGGCAATGAAGCGGTACTCCGCATTCCCCAAAGCTCCAGCATTACTGGAAACTACTCATTAGATTGTTTAGTGTCATATCCAGGACACTCGTTTTGGGGTTCTTACTCCTCTACAGAGAAGTAGTCAGTGTTTTCTACCGACCACTCCAGCCGATTGGGCAAATATATATATATATATATATAGGAAGTGAGGAGTACTTCGAGTGGTAGTACCTAATAGGGTCCTATCAATGGGTTAGATATAAGTGTTTGACCATTGAAACAAAAGTGTGCAAACAAAAGACTTACGCTAAATTGAAATGTTGTAAATAGAACTGTTTTATTATTCAACTGTGTGTAAGCTAATAAATGGCATTTAATTGAATTTTTAATGATATATAGTAATACATGGAACTATTTAACTACAAAAGAATGAGCTTAGGCTCAAATAAAAAAAACATCAAGCAAATGTGCTTACGAGTCATATCTATTTAATATATATGTATACAGAGGATTTGGCATTAAATAACCTACAGTGGTTGATATCCCATAAAACCCAACCAAACCAAATCCTATATATATATATATATATATATATATATATATATATAAAGATGGTTTAGCATTAAATAACCTACAATAGTTGATATTCCATGAAACCCAACCAAACAAAATCCTATATATTTAATCTATATGTATAAAGAGGATTTGGCATTAAATAACCTACGATGGTTGATATGCCATAAAACCCAACTAAAGCAAACTAAACCAAATCAATAGTCTTATATATATATATATATATATATATATATATATATATATATATATCATAGAACGTGTGAAAGCACGTGCGATATCCTGCCCTCATCAAGCGCCAAACAGGGGTGATAACACAGTTTCGGTAGCTCAAGGTGGTACTGCCATTCCTGGCGCTACCAAGCAGCTTTTGCCACTGTACAGGGTATTCAAAAGAATTATATATAGATACGCCAGATGAACTAAACGCAGAAATTGCATTGTACGTTCATCTTCATTTTTAGTGCAGTTTTTATTTCCATTTGGTACAAAAATGGAGAGCACGAAGCCTTACCGTTTTGTGGGGGTGTGGAAGGGAGCGGTCAAGTAATTGTCTAAGGGATTTTAGCTAGCCACATTTGCCCATCCATTCAGCAGTACAATATATAGAAATTCATCCTTCACCAACCACGCTACATCCACCAAAATATCGCATTTACTCAATGAGAAGACCTACTTAAAATCCCGAGATAAAATGAATGATTTTATTTACAAAATGTTGTATGTTGGGGATGGGAGATAAAAAAAACGAAACGAAAAAGTTCCCCGTTTGGTTGCTCTCCCATCCCCGCTTCTACAATATAGAGGCTGACTGTTTTCCGGTGTCCGGGACTCGCCGAAAACAAGCCAGACATACCCTAAGTGGGAAGTGGATCTGATCTAATGGGAAAAAAGGGTCGGGTGCAGTGAGGACTGGTAGGATGAATTTATTCTGATGGGGTTCCAAGATCTTCAAAAGAGTTGGGCAGGAGTAAGGGTGGGATTATGAAAAATAGGGATGGGTAAGATCTTAGAGGCTAACAACGAGGTGAAGGGGATGATGACTCACAACACCCTGCTAACAAGGGATTCAAGGGAAAACAAAGTCTACTTACTCGGGATGGGGTCCCGAAGGACCTTGACTGCTGACGCCATGCGCAAGAAGAAGAGAGAAAGATGGCTCCAACATTGCCCCCTTTCGTACGACCAGGCTTGCTGCATTCACCCACCTTTTGTCGAATGTTATGCGATGCAAGCGTTTCCTAAGCTGATGCCCAAAGAAAAATATCAGATCACGATGAGAAAAGTTTGCATCGTTATACAATCCCTTCTTTCGCGTCGTCCACATCACCATTCTGGCTACAGCTTGGACCAAGAGAAACATCACATGCTTCTCACCCTGAAACGGAGGCAGAGCGTTGTCTACGACGTAACCAACGTCGAGCAGCATGGGTTCGATGCGAGCCGTCCACTCCCCGACGTGATCCCAGAACAGACGAACTCGCTCGCAATAATAGAGGGCGTGCTCAGCCGTTTCTTCCAAACCACTGCTTCAGCGAACACAATCGGGCATGTCTGCCAGGCCTTCTCTGAAGTTCAAGCCAAGAAGGGGCAACGCGATACGTGCAAGCGGCCTGGTGAGCCAGAACACGGAATTGTACAAGAAGCTCGAACCTGGCACCTAATTCCAGTGGGAGCGGACCTCCTCCGCCGTTCAGCCGCGCCGCTCACTGAGAGGGTCCGAAGCGGAGCCCACCACTAGTTTCCGATATAGTTCTTTCCGAGGCCGTGAAAGGTCACTAGACCGAGAAAGGTTACAAAGGACCGTACGGCACTCGCGGACAAACGCTGCTTCGCCCCTCGGCTGACGTCGAACTTCAGCCTTGGGATCTGACTTGAAGCGAGGAAAAGTCCGACTCGCCTTTCGTCTCCACACTGCGTCCCCCGCCAAGAATCGGCTCAAGTATGCAAGTCTTTCAGTGAGCCAGTGACTCTCCAGATCAGGAATACCCAGACCCCCATTGCGTGTACGTTGAATGCAGACCTGTCTACAGACCATCGGTCTTTGGCATCCCCAGAGTAATCTGGTTAAGGATCGTTGAAGCGCCAGCCGACGTGCCTTAGGCAGAGGAAGTACAGCCAATCGGTAAAGGATAAAAGGGAAGATGTACACTGTGCACACCTCCGCCCTGCTATTTAAGGACAACCTCCTTGGAAGCCTGTACCTGTGACCAATTTCACTCCAGTTGGGGGTCGTGCCTGAACCACACCCCGAGGATACAGACGGGTCCATCACTCCAGCAGAAGAACCCTGGCTGGGTATCGCTACCCCTCCAAGCCACAAACCTTCGCTTTTGCCAAAATTGACCTTGGCTCCTGCTATTCGTTCGTACTCGCCAACCGCCTTCTTCGCAGCCTTTATATCCAGGCGGTGGGATGCAAAGACCGTGATATCATCAGCAAACGCGGAAACCCTTGCTGTAAAAAGGCCAGCAAAAGGGACACTGCAAGGGCGGGATTTGCCCCCTCATCCCTAAGCCTTCGGAGCAGGGACTCCAAAGCGATGAAACAGGGAACAGGAAGAAGAGGAAACAGGGGACAGCCCTGCTGGACCGATCGCACGATCACGAACGCCCTCGAACGCCTTCCGTTCACCTACACCACTGCCTGTGGGTTATGGTACATCATGCTAATCCATCTGCAGAACTCCGACAGGCATTGATGGCATTTTCTGAGCAGGCGGAATGGAGCTGGCCGGAATCGATGATGTACCCGGTGTTACGAGTAAAGACGACCATTTTTCTGAGGAGGAGGAATTCAGGCAATTAAATATATCTGCTTGTGAGTTATTTGGCTCCTCCATAGTTGCTTGAGGCAACTAGGAGAAGTAAAAGTAAATGTTTTTTGAACAACGCAATGAATGAGCGACGTGAAAGATGAATGTCCGTTTTTTTTTTATTGAATCGATAGCAAAAACAATAACAAAAGAAAATCTTGTTTGACACCCCGCCGCCTCAACAACAAACAAATGACAGTTGTTTTGGGGAGGGGAACAACAAAAAATCCAACAATAATATCAATATATTTCAACAAAAACTTACTTAAACAAAGAATATGCGTCTTTCCTTGTATTTTTAGTGCAGTTTGTGATTTTTAAAAACGCATTCACTTTCGGCCCTTCATGTCATTACGCACTTACTGTAACCGTTTCTTGATGTTACGTAATCACACGGGAATGGTGGTTCTGCGTTCATTTCATATATACAGGGTGTCCCAAAAATGTATACACATTAAAAATAATTGTAAACGTAGTGTTTAATTAGAATTTTATTATTTCAAAAGTGTAAAATCAGAGACTGTTGCAGGTTTTGTAGCGTAGACTTTGTCTTTCATGTATCCTCATAAAAAAAAATCTAATGGTGTGAGGTCTGGTGAACGGGGAGGATATTCAACAAAACCTCTTCGTCCAATCCACTTGTTTGGCGAGACCTCATCAAGGAAGGACCTAACATCGCTAAGGTAATGTGGGGGTGTCCCATCTTGCTGAAAATAAAACTCTTCATCTTCAAAGTCTTCTTTACGCTACAAAACCAGCAACAGTCGCTGAATTAAGAGAGGCCATTGAGCATGAATGCGCCCAAATACCAAGGGAACTGTTTCATGATGTGGGCGATTCCATTGCTTGGCGTTGTCAGCAGTGTCTGGATCAAAATGGGCGTCAGTTTGAGAACAGGCAGTGAAAAAACAATAAAATGATCCTTGTAAAATATTTTTTACACATTTAAAATAATAGAATTCTAAGTAAACACTACGTTTACTATTATTCTTAACGTGTATACATTTTTGGGGACACCCTGTATATAAGACTATTGAAATTTTATTGAATCATTTAACGCGAGGTCTTCGTTTTTTGGGGTTTTTTGTTTTTTGTTGTTGTTTTTTGTTGTTGTCTTTTTCTCTTGTTAGTGCTGTAACAAATTTCCCATCGAAGAATATCAAATAAAATAAAATTTCTACCATAGAAAATGAAAATCTTGTCAATTATATTAATACTTTGTTTTGCAAAATTGATGGTTAATTCTTCTTAACTCTTTATTTCGTACCTCTGTAAACCGGTTCAACCTGAATTTCGTTCTGAGACATAAATAGCTTCTTTTATTTTTTTGATATATTGTGGTTTTCTGTTGCAAAACATCCTTACGTGCCGGGCAAAAATGATTTTTAAACCATCACCTTAAACTTGTTATAAAAACTTTTTTAATGCTTCATGGGACAAGACTTTTTTTTTTGTAAGCAATCGGAAGTTGTGATATATATGATATATATGATATATATATATATGTGTGTGTGTGTGTGTGTGTGTGTGTGTCTGTGTGTGTCGTGTCATACCAAAGACTTTTTAAATGGTACTTGATATATCCTTGCTTAACGCTCAGCAATATGTATGTATCAGGAGTAAAGTGAAGCAATCCAGGGAAAGGGGTAGCGCCCTCCTATACGCCTCGGTGTTGTAGCTATTGAAAAGGGAGCCTTCTAGTCACCCTCGACTACGGCCACCCAACTATTTCAAGAAAAAAACAATATTCGGTCACATTAGGATAATAAATTTATTTCCATCCTGTTATAAGCATTGATATGAATCAAAGACTCTAAAATAATTTTTAACATGACCTCATCAGACCCAATAGGAAAATAAAATAAATTACAACCAGATAGGAGGGATAGTCAAAGGAAGGACGGAGAGGGAGAACCGAAATCCATTTCAACTATGTATAGCCTTTACCCATGTGAGGCTACTTCTGGTCCCTTCTCGTTTCAGATTAAGATAACTAGTTGGCGACCATAGTCGAGGGTGACCCGAAGGCTCCCTTTTCGATAGCTACTACACCAAGGTGTAGGGGAGGGCGCTACTCCTTTCCCTGGATTGCTCCACTTTACCCTTGATCAGTACCTTATAATGCTGAGTGTTAAGCAAGGAGACATCAAGTACCATTTTTTGAGTCTTTGGTATGACTCGACCTGGGATTGAACCCAGGTCTCCCCGGCCATTGGCGAACACTCTAACCACTGGGCCAATGTCTGGTAAAGATAACTACAAAACCAATAAAATTAATAATTTAGCAATTACAGTAATACATATCCATATTTCTATCATTTCTAACAAAATCATCAATTTTGATTCAGGTATGACATTTTTTCTTTGAAAGGTACCAAAACCACTGTCGTTAATGGTAAGACTTCTTTAACCATGTTAAAATATTCATACCAATTAAATAAATTATAGTTAAATACTAACTTTGACTATCTATTCAAATTTTCGACTATAGTCTAAATTCATTTCTATGCCTACATCTAGCTATTAAATCACCTCTCTGATTTAATAGCCTACCGGGATCAGGATAAAATATAATTTTTATCTTTTCTCCTAGACACAAAACACAATGCTTGGCTGAAAGGTTTATTGGCTAACCAAGATGTTATCATTAAATATGACCAAATGAGGGTTATTTTTCAGCATATTGCCCCTTGCAGGACGCATTCTTCTTCGATCGGTGTTGCAGTGCTAGGATTCCATTGTTCAAAAAAGTCATCAACAGCAGATATGACGTCGTCATATGAAGTTTTCAGCCATTCTAGTATCCATGATGTGCATGATATATCTTCATCATGTACTGCTCGCACGGATCCCCTCCTCTCTCTCTATTGCGTTATACGGATACAAGATGTAGCCTAGAATTTATTGATTTTGGGTTTCAGGTCAGTATATAGAATCCTGAATTTTTCGGGGGTCAGATCTAAGGCCAATATGGCTGCCGAGTCTGTTCTTTCATTTCTTTCACTCCAATGTGGCTTGGCATCCAGTATGTAAGTATTTCTTTACAATTTGACACAGGGATATTATAGATTCTTGTTGGGTCCTCAGAACCTGAAGTAATCCTCGAACTGAATAAACTTTCCAAAATAAAAAAAAAATCATCCCAATACTTAGTAGGAGAAATTTTGCAATACCATCCTTTAACACCATCCCGACCACCGGTATGTCTTTACGGATTACTCCAAGAACAACAATAAAACAGCGTCCGCTGCTGTTCTAAATAAAACAATTATCAAGAAAACTTCAAATTGAAAGCTCCATCTTTACAGCAGAAGCCCGTGCAATAGACCTTGCTCTCGACATCATCTCGAAGAGCAAACACAAAAAATTTATCACATTCTCAGACTCACTCTCTGTCTTACTATCATTAAGAAATTTTTAAAAAAGCCTTGAGAACTCCCTAATCATTAAACTGTTAAGTAGACTGGCATTCTATCTTCTACTCCGAGGTTTTAAAGATCTTTTACAATGCCGTACTTCCAGGTTGTGTCATATGCTTTTTCAAGATCGAAAAAACAACCACTAAATGTTCTTTTTTAATAGAAGCCTCTCTGATAAATGTTTCTAATCCGATCAGGTGATCTATAGGGCTTGGCTTCTAAAACCAGATTGATATTTATCTATTAATTCGTTTCTTTCTAGACACCAGACCTACTTGGTATTTATCATTCTCTCTTGTATTTTGCCGACATACTTGCTAAGAGTTATGCTTCTATAGTTTGTATTGTCTTTGAAAGGTTTCGGTATTGGTATAACTGTTGTTTGTTTTCATATTTTAGGAGTGTCACTGCTCTTCCATACATCATTGAAGATTTGCAAGCGGTAATTTATGGATGATTCAGATAATTCTTTTAGATAATTTGCTAAATTTTTTTCGTCTATAATCTTCAGATTATTGTGAGTGAGATGTTTGGTAGATGTATTGCTGAAACTAGTTGACAAGTTCACCAACTTAGGGAGCAGTGTCTCATCAACCAAGACAGACATCGACACGTGACTAGCAAAGGCGTGGACAGCTATCGATAGACTATCCGTCATATGGAAGTCAGACCTGACTGATAAAATGAAGTGCAGTTTCTTCCAAGCAGCGGTCGTGTCGATACTGCTATAAGGATCCACTACATGGACGCTAACTAAACGTTTGGAGAAAAAGCTTGACGGAAACTACACAAGAATGCTGCGAGTAATATTGAACTAGTTCTGGAGGCAGAACCCCACAAAGCAGCAGCTGTACGGCCACCTACCAATGATCACGAAAACTATCCAAGTTAGACGAACTAGACATGGGGGACACTGCTGGAGAAGTAGGGACGAGCTCAAAAGTGATGTACTCCTATGGACCCATTCATATGGACATGCAAAGGCAGGACGACCAGCTCGAACATACATACAGCAGCCCTGTGCCGATACGGGGTGTATTCCTGAAGACCTGCTAGAAGCAAGGGACGATAGGGAGGTGGGCGAGAGAGGGTCAGGGATATCTGTGCTGATAGCGCGACATGATGAAGATGATGATAATTGCTACTTTTACAAGTTATTTTCCGAATCATCTGCCATACTTTTTTGGCTTTGTGTTACTATTTATTTTGGCAACGTAATTTCTCCATGTATTTCTTTTAGAGTCCGTGATGATTTTTCGGGCTTTGGCTCGGCTGTTTTTATAAGTGTTTAGGTTTTCTCGTATTGGGTTTATTTTAAATTTCTTTAATATTACTCTGCGTAATCTCATTGCTTTTTTGCATTCTTTATTGAATCATGCTGGAGAAGTAGGGACGAACTCATAAGAGATGTACTCTTATGGATCCCCACACATGGCCGCGCAAAAGCAGGACGACCAGCATGAACGTACATTCAGCAGCTATGTGAGGATACGGGATGTTGTCCTGAAGACCTACCTAGGGCGATGAACGATAGGGAGGAGTGGCGAGAGAGGGTCAGGGATATCCGTGCTGCCAGCGATGATGATGATGATCATTGAATCATGGCCTATTATATTTTATAGAAGTTGAGCTTTTGGGAACATTATTTTTAGCTATATTTAACAGTGTATTGATAAAAAATAGAATGCCTTCCTTATTGTTTTTATTGGCTTCTGGGGTTAGTTGGGCAAAGCCTGAAGTTTTAAATTTATCCCAGTTAGCCTTTTCCAGGTTCCAGCTCGGAGTTCTTTTACTCAATTCATCAGAGCTGTTTTCAAATAGAATCGGAAAGTGGTCACTTCCACATGTGTCGTCATGTACTTTCCTGTTATAATCGAAAAACAAGTTAGGGTCACGTATTGTTTGGTCTATGGCAGAATACATGCCTGTTGCTGGGTGCAGATATGTGTTTGATTTATTTTTGTACATGCACAACCTATGTTGATTTAATGATTCTATTATTTTACTCTTTTTATGTTTTCTTACTCCCCCAGATATTGTGGCTATTGAAGTCCCCCATTATAATAAAAAGTCTTGGTAATTGTTCTATTAGATTGTTCAGCATCGATTCTTTGAGCTCTTTCACATGGGGAATATATATTGAACACACTGTTATCGTTCTGTGTAGGGTTGTTGATATAGCTGCTGCTGGAATGTTTGTATTTAGTGTAATTTCGCTGAGAGGAATGTTGTCAATGATTATTGATGATCCGACACAAGGTCTATCGGTGTGCCGTTTAATATAGTTGCACGAGTAAAAAGGAATATGATTACTGGGCAGTATTTTGTAATTAGAAGTAACAACTCAGAGTAATTGACCCTTGCTCCTCTGATGTTCCATTGGATTATTTGACTATCTATTTAGTTAAGAGATTTTTTAATCTTGAGTTTTACTTGTTTTTGGAGTTTTATTTTCAATCCCCTTTTCTTCGAGCTCTTCAAATTTATTTGATGTGGTTATCTGGTGGGCTGTGTTAGTGTAATTCTTTTAATTGAGTTTTATTGACCTAGAGGGTAGAGTGTTTGCTAATGGTCCCGCAGACCTGGTTTCAGTCCCAGGTCAAGTCATGCCAAATACTTTTAAAAATGGTACTTGATACCTCCTTGCTTAATACTCAGCAATATAAGATACGTATCAAGGGAAAAGTGGAGCAATCAAGGGAAAGGAATAGCACCCTTCCCTACACCTCAGTGTAGTAGCTATTGAAAGGGGAGTCTTCTGGTCGCCCTCGACTACAGTAGCCAAATTTACTTTAGATCAGGCAATTGGACTAATGAGTAGAGTGTTTGCCAATGGTCCGGGAGACCTGGTTTCAGTCCCAGGTCAAGTCATGCCAAATACTTTTAAAAATGGTACTTGATACCTCCTTGCTTAATACTCAGCAATATAAGATACGTATCAAGGGAAAAGTGGAGCAATCAAGGGAAAGGAATAGCACCCTTCCCTACACCTCAGTGTAGTAGCTATTGAAAGGGGAGTCTTCTGGTCGCCCTCGACTACAGTAGCCAAATTTACTTTAGATCAGGCAATTGGACTAATGAGTAGAGTGTTTGCCAATGGTCCGGGAGACCTGGTTTCAGTCCTAGGTCAAGTCATGCCAAATACTTTTAAAAATGGTACTTGATACCTCCTTGCTTAATGCTCAGCAATATAAGATACGTATCAAGGGAAAAGTGAAGCAATCAAGGAAAAGGAATAGCACCCTTCCCTACACCTCACTGTAGTAGCTATTGAAAGGGGAGTCTTCTGGTCGCCCTCGACAAACTACTGTAGCCAAATTTACTTTAGATCAAGCAATTAGACTAATGAGTAGAGTGTTTGCCAATGGTCCGGGAGACCTGGGTTCAGTCCCGGGTCACGTCATGCCAAAGATTTTTAAATGGTACTTGATGGCTTCTTAAAGTTCGGAATGTATGTAATCAATGTATGAGTCCGTATGGTTTCATCGTTTCGGCAAATAGGGAGCCTTCTGTATTATTTTACTCCCTGTTTTTTAATAGCTGTTTCAATTTCTTCAGGTATTGCGAGTGATAGTTTTTTTTTACTTCTTACAACACCTTTAGAGGTATTTAATTTTGCGTGTGGACAGGTACGGCATTTGAGATTATGAAATTTCTCCATTTTTAGTAGGTTTTTGGCATGGTTTTTGGTTTCAACATCCACTAGAAAGAGTTTCTTTACATTTTTCGAATTTGATCACCTCGATATTATTTTTTCGATCAGAAAAGGTGACAGCTGATCTAATCTTATATCTTGTAGTGATTCAATTATGATGAATCTCGGAAAGTCACTTTCTGTTTCTGAATCGGGGTCGGATAGATATCTTTTTGGTTTTTTAAAGTAAGAAGCCATGATTTCTGTATATTTTCATTGGTCCTATTCTCCACTACTCACCACGGAGTCCAACTTGTTTTGGGAATAAGCCTGGGGGTATATCCGATTACCAGTATACTCATATCAAGAGCGAAATTCTGAGCCTCTACCAATTTCTGGTTTCAAAGCCGTACAATTTAACAATAGTCAAAACTACTTTGCTCTCACCACGATTGACTCTCAGTCCCTGCCTCGCAACACTTATAAGATAAAAGGGTCGGGAATTGTTCCGCAAATGCAGATTGAATTGTACATTTGGAAGAAAAGAAACATACAAGTTCTTGGGCATGACGAGACTAGTCAATTGATCGGATCGGGCCTGACCGACCTCTCGTCAGACCAAGTAAGAGCCAAGTGTGCGCTAGTTTGCTTAAAAGTGATATGACCTACAAACTATTCACTTACAATCCATATGATATATATACATATATATATATATGATTTGGCATATCCCACAAAGGTTTATATATATATATATATATATATGATTTGACATATTCCACAAAGGTTACTATATATATATATATATATATGATTTGACATATCCCACAAAGGTTTATATATATATATATATATGATTTGACATATTCCACAAAGGTTACTATATATATATATATATATATATAATTTGGCATATCCCACAAAGGTTTATATATATATATATATATGATTTGACATATTCCACAAAGGTTACTATATATATATATATATATATGATTTGACATATCCCACAAAGGTTAATATGCCATAAAACATAACCAAACAAAATCAGACAAGGAGGAAAATACTTTTGTAAAATTATTTCTATTTTAGTGCATTGGCAAAAATTATGGAATGAGCTCATTCAGAGGATGCTTACTAAGTTTGTTATTTTATTTTATCCTATTTAGCAGTAAATAAACCAATAACAGATAAGACACAAAACATTTTTTCTTTAATAGCTAAATATTCTAGCTTCATAAAGTCTTCCTTAAAAACATAAGAATAGATGAGAGTATTTAAAGTAATGGTATAAATTTTTTCCAAGTCATGCAGAGGAGTAACATATACACCCCCAAAAAGAGAGGTCCATAGGATGACGCTGAACTGCATCTGGTGGTAAGAGTCTATTTCTTGAGCTTTGAGGAGTAAGAAGTACCTTTTCACTGACAGTACTCGTTGGTCCATTCTGACCTAAATTTGTAGTACCTGTTCAAGTCCCAGCAATGGGTCAAATAGAACTATGCAAATGACTGATTATCAATAAATAGAATCATTAATGTTAGAGAGGAATATTTTTGGAAATGCTCGTGGTGTGATGGTTACGGTTGTAGGAATTGGACGTAGCGAACCAAGTTCAAATCCGGGACGAGGCAGTTTCGATTTCCCATGGCACTACTACCCTTGGGAAAAGTATGAATCCAACTATTCTCCTTCCAGCTATGAGTAAATAGTAGGGCAGACTTGGCTCTGTAATCTTGGTATAGCAACCAATCAAAGAGAAGGAAGACTCTGAATTTAAACCTGTAATACTGAGTTGTCGCCTCCTGCTGGTGTGGAGGGGTTGGGTAAATATATAGATAGGAAAACTTGAAACCATCTAACTGTATTCATATCCTCTATATTAATAGTATAAATTTTCCAAGAATTATAATTTATCAAATATTTGAAACCATATAACTGCTTGCAAATTATTGCTTTCAAATAGGATTTGCTGGTTGGTTCGTTGGTTCGTTGTGCTTTACGGCATATCAACCATTGTGGGTTATTTAAGGCCAAAACCTGTTTATATATATATATATATATATAGTAACGATTATTACTTAGCGAGTCAGGGACTAACCTACTATAGTTTCGCCTAAGCGGATCATCAGGGTTCCTAATCCGAGTCGGGATTAGATACCCTGATCAGCCGCTTAGGCGAAACTATAGTAGGTTAGTTCCTGACTCGCTAAGTAATTATCGTTACTATTTTGCTCTGCCTAGTATTGAGCACTTTTTGCATTGTAGCTTAGCAGCCCTAACGGTGTTTTTTTTTTTCTTTTGACCAACCAATTGCGTGTCTTTTGATTTTTTTCAGTTCGTCTCTATCGTCCATTGCTCTCTGCAGGTCTTCCAGGCTACATCCTGTATCAGTACAGAGCTGCTGTTGATAAGTTCTAGCTGGTCGTCCAACCCTTACTCATCCATGTGAAGGGACCACAGGAGTGCATTACTTATGAGTTCGTCCTTACTTCTAATTTGGATGGTTTTCGTGATGGGTGGTAGGTGGTCGTGCAGCAGCTGTTTTCTAGGATGTTGCCTCCAGAACTTGTTCAATACAGCTCGTAGCATTCTTGTATAATTGCCGTCAACCTTTTACACCATACGCTTTATATATATATATATATATATATATATATATATAACCGGCTCATTGGTCTAGAGGGTAGAGTGTTCGCTAATGGTCCGGGAGACCGGAGTTCAAGACATGTAACACTGCTGACAAATGATTTCTATCAAATATTAATAGGTATTTTAAACCATTTCGTTGTGCATGAATTATTTGTTGTCGATAGGAATACTTGATATAATAGATAATTGTGTATAAGTTATTAGTATCAGACAAGAATACTTGATATTATACATAATCGTATCTAATCCATTTATTGTAGACAGGAATACTTGATACCATAAATAATTGTGCCCAAGTCATTTGATGTAGATAGGGATACTTCTTGCCATATATAATGGTGTCAAAGTCATTTGTTGAAGATAGGAATAATTCTTACCATACATAATCGTGTCTAATCCATTTGTTGTAGATAGGAATACTTGCTACCATACATAATTGTGTCCAAGTCATTTGCTGTAGATATGAGTACATCTTAACATATATTACGGTGTCCAAGTTATTTATGGTCGATAGGGATACTTCTTGCCATATATAATGGTGTCCAGAACATTTGTTGTAGATAGGAATACATCTTGCTTTATATTATGGTGTCCAAGTCATTCGTTGTAGGCAGGAATACTTCTTACTATATATAGTGGTGTCCAAGTTATTCATTATAGATAGGAATACTTCTTACCATAAATAATCGTGTCTAATTCATTTGTTGTAAATAGGAATACTTGCTACCATACATAATTGTGTCCATGTCATTTGCTGTAGATAGGAATACATCTTAACATTTATTACTGTGTCCAAGTTATTTATGGTTGATAGGAATACTTCTTGCAATATATAATGATGTCCAAGTCATTTGTTGTAGATAGGAATACTTCTTACCATATATAATTGTGTCCAAGTCATTTGTTGTAGATTGGAATATATGGTATCATACATAATCGTGTCTAATCCATTTGTTGTAGATAGGAATACTTGGTATCATACATAACTGTGTCCAAGTCATTTGTTGTAGATAGGAATACTTGATACCATACATAATCAAGTCTAAATCATTTGTTATGGATAGGAATACTCGGTGCCATATATAATGGTGTCCAAGTCATTTGTTGTAGATAGGAATACTTGTTAATATACATAATCGTATCTAAATCATTTGTGGTAGATAGGAATACATGTACCATATATAATTGTGTATAAATTATTAGTATTGAATAGGGTATACTTGAAACCAGATAACTGTGTGCAAACAAATAATAATGAACAAAAATTATCCACTTTAAAAAATCCAATTGAGAATTCAAAGTATTTTTATGAGAGTAATGAATCAAATTCCAGTATTAAATATCCTATGGGTGGTTTATATGCCCTGAAGCAAATAAACCAAACCAAACCGAACAATCTGACTTAACCAAGTAGAGGAGGGAAAAAAAACGGTGACTATGTTGACGTATTATTGGAAAAGGTATGAATCCAATTATTCTCCCTTCAGTTATGAATAGTAGGGCAGACTGACTCTTTAACCTTGGTATGGCAAATGGTCAAGGATAATTGAAACCTGTTAAACTCCTCTTCAAAAATTGACCTTGTGTCGCATCCTCCTCGTGCAGAAGCTTTCGTAATTATACATATCATTGCGAAGTGTAGTAACAGCGGGATGAGCGCCTGTATTTGAAACAAACGCTAGCAGCGCTATGTGCGTGAAAGTGTGTCTTCGAGCTGCTACAACCATGTCGTTTCAGAGAATTAATTTTTATTTATTGCGGACTTTTTGTCCTCATCTTGGTAGTTTTTTTGTTGTTTATTTTCATTACGTTTCGGCCAAATTTCACCTCTGGCCTTCTTCAGGTGATTAACCGCGACCTCGGATAGGAATGCTGAGTCTTGTAACCGTATCCCCAGTAATTATTGCCTTCCATAGTTGTTATCTATCGCACCACGTTTTTTTTAAATACAAATTAATTCTCAGATTAAGAAGCCTCATCTCAAAAGGGTTCACAATAAAGACATGTCATTTCAGTTGCATGGAATAGAGAACATTGTGCGTTTGTGGTTTTTTATTTATTTATTTTCAACTAGTGACATCATCATTGCGATGCAGTGGTTATTTCGAAAGCATTTCGCAATAGGTCGACAGGGAAGAGTTCTTGACCTAAAAACTGAAAAGAAATTGCTTGTTAACATGGTCTCCACCAAGAAAGAGTTTGTTAGTGTTTTACAGCATATCAACCTCTGTGGGTTATTTAATGCCGAATCCGGTTTTAATACACACACACACTCAACACACACACACACACACACACACACACACACACATTTATATATATATATATATAGAGAGAGAGACAGACAGACAGACAGACAGACAAAGAGAGAGAATTTTTTGAGCTCTTTTGTTTGAACACATCTAATACTGTTTGTTTGTTTGTTTGTGTTTTCTGGCATATCAACCTTTGTAGGTTATTTAATACCAAATACATTTCTACGCAAATAAACAGTTCTATTTCAAACAATTCAGTTTAACATAAGTACACAGTTTAATCGACAAAAACATTTCTATTTCAAGCTATTCAGTTTAGTCAAACAGCTCTAATTCAGACAATTCAGATTATCAATCTGATAGACAATAAGTTTAGTTTTTGTTTACAAACAGTTAAATGTCAAAACAGTTCTATTTTAAAACAATTCAATTTAGCATACAAAAATAGTTCCATTTCAAGCGATTCAGTTTAGCATAAGTACACAGTTTAGTTCTATTTGACCCATAGATAGGACCCTATCAGGTGCTACTACTCCGGACCTGAGTGGACATGGGAGCGATGGCAATGAAGGTGTACACCACATTCCCCAAGGCTCTAGCATTACCGGAGCATCAGCATCTGATTTTTAGTGTCATATCCAGGACATCCGCAGACAAACACTTGGTGTATTCTACAGCTCCAGCCGACTGAGCAAATCTAATACTTATAGATCTAATATTTATTATGTTGGTACAGTTGAATGGTTTGAAGTATTGCAATTTAACATAACTAATTCCGTTTATGATATATTCCCTTGTAATATGAATGATTTGCACACAGTGGTAAGGTTTCAAATAACTAATAATGTTTTTTATTTATTGCGGACATTTTATCCTGATCTTGGTAGGTTTTTTTTTTTTTGTTTTGTTTCTTCTTTCACTACGTTTCGGCCTTCTTCGGGTGATTTTTTACCGTGACCTCGGATAGGAATGCTGAGTCTTGTAACTGTATCCCCAGTAATTACTGCCTTCCATAGTTGTTGTCTATCACACCATGTTTTTGACCAAGTAAACCTCTGGCCGGCTTGGGTAGGATTTGAAACCGCTATCTTCTGACAATGCTCACCTGAAACCGTAGAGACTCAACGCCACTATCCGCTGCGCCACGGGCCCCAAAGGGGCGATCAAGGATGGATTTTTTTTGGTCTTATAAATCCAATTATTTGTTCTCCTTATCTGGTCTTCCATAGTCGGGTCCGTACCGAATTTTCTAATTGTCTTTAATTGGAATCATTTTGAGATGAGGCTTCTTAATCAGAGAATTGATTTTTATTTATTGCGGACTTTTTGTCCTCATCTTGGTAGTTTTTGTATTTCGGTACGGACCCGACTATGGAAGACCAGATAAGAAGAACAAATAATTGGATTTATAAGACCTTGATTGCCCTTCGGGGCCCGTGGCGCAGCGGATAGAGGCGTTGAGTCTCTACGGTTCCAGGTGAGCATTGTCAGAAGATAGCCGTTTCAAATCCTACCCAAGCCGGCCAGAGGTTTACTTGGTCAAAAACGTGGTGCGATAGACAACAACTATGGAGGCAGTAATTACTGGGGATGCGGTTACAAGACTCAGCATTCCTATCCGAGGTCACGGTAAAAAATCACCCGAAGAAGGCCAGAGGTGAAAACTTGGCCGAAACGTAGTGAAAGAAGAAACAACACAAAAACTACTAAGATGAGGACAAAAAGTCTGCAATAAATAAAAATTAATTCTCAGATTAAGAAGCCTCATCTCAAAATGATTCCAATTAAAGACAACTAATAAAAATTCTTTGTAAATAATCGAACAGTTCAATTTGACTGACACTGGGGACCCTGACAAGTATTATCACTCCAGTTTGTTTGTTTGGTTGGTTGAGTTTTATGGCATATCAATCTTTGATGATCGTTTAGTGCCAAATCCTGTTTTTACATATATATTGGCATAAAGATCAGAGTGCTTGCCAATGATCCAGGAGTCGGAGGTTCAATCCAAGGTCGAGTCATACCAAAGACTCAAAAAATTGTACTTAATGCCTCCTTGCTTAACACTCAGCATCAATAATTAAAAAAGAGGTAGGAATACTTTCAAACTCAACTTCCAGGCTTACAACTATTTCGTGGAAAGTATCCTGGTATGTAATGTCAATGAATATTGATTGAATTTAGGTTACATATATATAAATGGTTTAGTTAACTGCAGACAGATAAAGAATAAATAGAAAACAGCGAAAAGGTTTACTTGGACTTTTGGTATAGACAACTTTTTCTTTGCTGTTTTATTATTCAGTTGTTTTATTTAGGGAAAAATTGTTATACTTTGCAGCTTTTGTTAGTAAGAATGTGTAGCAACCAAATGATTTAAATAAAAACATAACTAAGGTTTAATATGAATTTCAAACTTAAAATCTTGATGTCAACTTATCTTCAGACATTTTATGGTACACAGTAAAATACTTCGTATGAGGAGAAGATTTTTTTCTTTTATTGGTCACATGACGATGAGACTGCAATGAACACTAGACATGAAAAAAAATCACTTTCTGAAGCAATTTCTAGCATTGCTTTCTGTCCTTGTTAATAATTGTTTTTAATATAAATTTCTTGGTTCTATTTTCTTGAAGCCAAGTTGAGCAAAAAGGCCATATTTCTTAAACCTTTTTCCCGAATCAGTAAAATATTCGTCCTCCCAATTTAAGTGTCCATCGGGTTCTAACAAGGAGTTTTTTGTTGTTTTTTGTTTGTTTGTTTTTTGTTTTTTTTGTTTTGTTTTTTTTTTGTGACAGCACAGCCTTTTTTCGGGCAAACGTAGATTGTCCTTCCTGTCAGAGTCCTCCTGGGTGATTGTCATTTTTTGAATTAATTTATTTTATTTTGTGTTTCATTTTTCATTCAATCCTCACACCTTTCCGGGTAGTTGTGCAATGTAAAATGCAAACATCCTCGTCCAGGATTTGAACTCAGGTCACCACCTGATGTAGTTTCATGCCATACTAAAATCAACCCTTTTTGAGGGTGGGATATATTACCTCTCTGTAAGGTATTCAGACGGCGTGCGAGCTTTTATTCGTACCAAGTGAAAATGCGTGGCCAAAAGTGATAACAGTGCCTTTTCAAATATTTATTCTACTCCCTGTAGCTGGTATAATATAAATAAACTGGAGTTTTTTTTTCGAAATGCTTCTCATAATAATTTCGTCGATAATAAATAATAAAGTTGCCAGACCCAGTCTTATCCTTGTTTTTCTGAGATATTACAACAATTAGCCTTCAATGTCTCGTGCGGAATGACTTCGATAAATATTTTTCTTTGACGTACAACTGAAAAATCTTTTAAATTTCAAGGGAGATAACTTAGAAGGAATCGGTAATAATACGCTCCCTGGAAAGCTGTCTTTATTACTGATCGTTTTTAGTAATAAATTCTCAATATACAATTCTCGGGCTAGGATCAAGGTTATTGCAAGTAAAGAACTGGCAGTTTAGGGAGACTTTAACTGGAGGCGGGTAAGATGGTTACCTCAGTTATTATGAGCCTTTAGTTTTGAGCAAAGGAAACAATATTGATATCCAGTAATTTGAAAACAATTATTTCTATTGATAAGATATATATATATATATATATATATATATATATATATATATATATATATATATATATATATATATAGGAGTAACTGTGGTGTAATGGCTAATATGTTGGACAGCGACATCGTAGTAAGGGAAATGGAACTCGTGTCACATTCACCCTTAGGAAAGTCATGAACATCCTTTTCCCCTCAGCTATGGATTAGATAGTACAACTATTTAAGCATTATATAAACGCTCGAAGATCGATATGTAATCAAACAAAGAAAGCAATATATATATATATATATATATATATGTGTGTGTGTGTGTGTGTGTGTGTGTGTGTGTGTGTGTGTGTGTGTGTGTGTGTGTGTGTGTGTGTGTGTGTGTATTAATCTTTATATTTAATCTATAATTCGGTTGGTGTGAAAAAAACAGATTGTATAATTTGCAAATTCTACAAACTGATATCTGGGGGGAAAAATCAATAAAAATAAGACGAAAAACACACATGCGACTTGAAAATAATCAAGTTACACATATTACTGTTATATACAAGTGTGTGGCTGCAAGAAAAATAAGACTGACAAGAAGATTTAGTTTATTTCGTTTATTGAAAAAAATAAAATAAACAAACGAATGGACTATCTAGCCGGCAGGTTATCTGGTCGGCGGCAAGCAGTTGCTTTGATCTGGTCTGACGGTGTTGTCGGGTGACGCTCTCAGCGACAGTCGGGAATTCAAATGCCCGTGTGACCTTCGCTTGCCCTATTTATATGTTCCTGACTTAAAACACCGGCTCCTGAAAATACTATTTGTGGAAAAAAATTATTGGTTGAAAAATAGACATTTTTTTATAACTGAGAATTTTCTGGGGATTTTGAATAGACTATGCGTGGGGCCTATGCGCAGAAACCATGATTTTCTCAGTTTGACACAGGTCGTTGTTGGGTCAACATCCAGTAGATGTTATTTTCTTCAGCAGTGTCGGTGTCTGTCGGTCTATGTTTTGTGTGTTTTAGAAGTTAGGTGTGTGAAGAGTTAAGTGGGCGAATCAGAAGAGATTTGATGTATTTTACTATAACATTACCTAAGCTAAAAATGTAATAGTGTTCAATACACGAGATAGAGTTAATATAAAAATAATTCCGACATGGCCAAGAATGAGTCTACCTTGGTTTCACCTAAACAGCTCTTCAGGTTCGTATTGGCTAAAGCTCTTGACCAAGTAGGAATTATTTTCTATATATATATATATAAAAACGTATGACAAAGGAATCTTCCAATCACTATCCAAGAACTCTTTCAATATCGAGTTCCAACACTATTTTGCTCATAAGTCCTTTCTGTTCATTTACCTTCGTTACAGAATTTTTTAATAGTAATGCACCCCGTTGATCCCCACTGTTCCGAGTTGATTCTTCACAGTTGAGAGCAACAGTGGTTGCTATCGAGAGAAATTAAGTTCAGCTGTTAATTCTGGAGCAGTTTTCATTCAATGCTTTTGCTCTCAATAGTTTGATATTTATTCAACTTTCAACCAGGCCGAATTTGACACAAGGTCATTTTACTGTGGTAAACCACACACGAATCGAGACTTATGTGCATCCGTCACGCAAATTGCTTGAACCTTGTCGGCTCAATAATCAAGTGTTGATCTTCAACAACTGTCACTTTTGTTCATCCAGTTCTTTTGTTGACAACAATTCCTAATGAAAATCTGACCTGACCGATAAAATGAAACGTAGTTTCTTCCAGGCAGCGGTCGTATCGATACTGCTATATGGATGCACCACTTGGACGCTAACTAAACGGCTGAAGAAGAAACTAGACGGCAATTACACAATAATGTTGAGAGCAATATTGAACAAGTCCTGGCAACAACACCCCACAAGACACCAACTATACGGCCACTTGCCTCCCAATCTGAAAACTATACAAGTTAGACGAACCAGACACGCAGGACACTGCTGAAGAAGCAAGAACGAACTCATCAGTGATGTACTCCTATGGACCCCCACATATGGCCGAGTAAAAGCAGGATGACCCGCTCGAACATACATACAGCAGTTATGTGAGGATACGGGATGTAACCCTGAAGACCTGCCAAAAAAGATGAATGACAGGGAGAAGTGGCGAGAGAGGGTCAGGGATATCCGTGCTGGCGGCACGACATGATGATGATGATGATGATGATTGTAACGACTATTGTACTTCATGTCTAGAAATCTTCAACTTCTCGGAAATTCTTCTTTGCGAGAAACCTTTTTGAATAAAATTTCAACTTGTGCCTTAACCTCAATGCTTTGCTGCTTTGATTTAACCATTTTGTGAAAATTACTTCAAAACGAATTAACCAATTTTTAAAGGTTAACGAAAACACTTTTGTAATAACACAAGCTTTTTTTCACCAAACTGAGATAGCTATGTTTTGGTCAAAACGTGTATTCCTTTTAAACAGCAGCCAGTATAACAAGATTAGTCAGTGATGAGTTAGCACTTAAAACCAATATTAACATTAATCATAGTTGTAAATTTAGGTAATTTCAAAAAGCCTCCTGAGAGATCAGTAAAATGTTTCTCATCTAAATTATTCATAATTTAACAAAATGTGTTATAGACTGATAAGTTTAAATTGAAACATTTTTGGTTGGAAACGAGGAGTGTATGTGAGAAGAACGACTAAAAAATAAAGTAAATACCATGTAGCTACTGAAATCTTATCTTTTACTAAAAAGAAAAAAAAGAAATGTCTTATTTTAAGATGTTTTTAAAAGAAATGCAGGGTTGTCCCAAACTTTTTGTCTGTATTGTATTTGTAATATATGTAATATATAACATGTGTAATATATAAACACCTGATATATATATGTGTGTGTATATCTGTGTGTTATCTATATGTATATCTTGTAAATATGAATAAAAGAACTCCAGCAAGAGGTTTATCAGGAGCATGGGTTTATTCGTGTTAAATAAAATATGGCTACGGTACAACTTCCGGGTAAGATTGTACTTTACGGCAGGAGAACGTCAATGGGACACAACTAATGTTAATTAACAATTCTTCTCCCTTTTTTTCTTTTCTTCTCAGATGGGCATTTAAAAAAAGAATTTAAGAATGTGAACTTTTTCTTGTTTTTCTTTTTGTTTTTCTTGCTTTGTTTATTGTTGTTTTTATTTCTTTTTTCGTCCCTTTTTTTTTGTTTGTTTGTTAAGGAGTCAGTGATTTTTACATCCATTGGTATCAGAAATATCTCTGCAATTTCTTTTCTGCCAATGATTTCTCTCAAAATAACCATCTAAATGCGAAATAAAAAGTAAAGTTGTCTCCCTTTAGTCGAGGGTGAACAGAAGGCTCCCTTTTCAATAGCTACTACACCATAGCGTAGGGGAGGGCACTACTCCTTTCCTTGGATTGCTCCACTTTACACTTGATACGTACCTTATATTGCTGAGTGTTAAGCAAAGAGGTATCAAGTACCATTTTTAAAGTCTACGGTATGACGTGACCTAGGACTGAACTCAGGTCTCCGGATCATTGGCGAACACTCTACCCACTAGACCAAGATAGCAATTGTCTGTTTTGAATTTGATTTTAATCTTTTATTTTTTAGCTGCAGTAGTTCCAATAGCGGTTTTCTATAAATTAATCAAGCTTCGGCCCTGTCAACCATGGCATATGTTTTGACTGTTTTGGTCTCGAACTTAAATTTCTACCAATGAGAATATTTCATGCCATTCTGCCCGGGTCACTTCCCCGGGCAATTATAAAAAGGTGAGGTAACATTCTTTCACCCTTTTCCACGCAGGCATTTCGAGCAGGACAGACCTGTCCTATTTTCCTTTTCTTGCTTCCCCACTGGCTAGCAGCAGGACAAGCCAGTCAACATGACAGCGCACACGTTCTCTCTCTCTTCGCTTCCTAGCAGAAGGAAAAACCAGCCAACATGAGAGATCACATTCCCTCTTCTTCACTGACTCTTCTTCACTGACTCTCTCTCTCTCTCTCACATATTTTGAGCAATCCGCTAAGCACCATGAAGAGACCACATCCAATTTATGGACCGATGGCGTCTGGGAAATCATTCTTTCATCATTCATCTTTCCTTCTAAACCAACGGATCCGCGGAGAAACAAATTGGATATTTTTCAACTCCTGTTTTAACTTGAGCAATTTAATTCCTGTACTGACGACAGCATCTCAATTAATGCTCTGATATTCAGCTATTTTATTCCTTCTCAAGTCTACAACATTTGTTCCTCATGGAATGTTTGACATAGATATAAATAAAAAATAAGATAAATATGAACATAGATTGTGATATTTTTTACTTTCATTAAAGTAATACAACATTTTTACTTTTGTTTTTTAATTAATTTTTGAACGCTCGTTAATTTACAATTGATTAGATTTGGAACAGAACGCCATCAACTGAAATAGAATTTTAAAAACTTTCACATTTTTCCATTTCATTCTACAATTCATATACCCTGACGAAGGTTTAATGTTTTTCACATTTGAAAGCCCGAAACATTTAAGGTTGGCAAATAATTCAAACTATAGATAAAAACAAACACATGTATATATACATACGAGGCTTATTCAATAAAAAAATCAATTTTACCAAAAGGGTTGGCAATAAGAAGTATTGTTTACAGATAAACCTTTTTCAAGGAAATCAAAAGTGAAGAATCCATTCATTTCCAAGAAGGCTATTAGCATGACCTTCTTAACTGACCGCTGTGCCCAAAACTTTTCCTTTACTGGAGAGTCAGTTTGTTTCCACTCCATAGACTGTCTTTTTGACTCGGGGTTGTAGTGACAAACCAGTGTTTGTGTTTAGACCAATTGTAAACATTCACTTTTAACTAAAACATGCCTATCCACATATATCACACATTCTTCTATAAATGTCACATGGTTTGTTCTTGTCATTTACCAAAAGATTTGATAACAGAGCTCTGTTCGGAACTAGAGCACTCAGTTTGATTTGCCACCATTTTGAATTGCCTCAAAACAAATATTTTTGTAAGATTTCAAGAATTTTGAGTCTAAACCAATTCTAAATTATATAGAGTTTAAATTTATGGAAAAAATTATTTTCAAATTATATATATATATATGCGTGTGTGTGTGTGTGAATGTAATATAATTAAGGTAGTTAATTATATTAGTTGATTATTTTATTTGTGGAAACTAAAACCTTTGAATGAAGAGTAAATCACATGCTAGGGTCAAATGAAGCACTTGACGCATGAATGGCAGGATGTCTGGTTGATGTTTTGTTTTGGAAAAAATCTAGAACGAAAAGTTAGAGATTTGTTTTGAAATCGCTGTTGTGGGCTGGATATCAAAAGTAAACATTCTGTCACCTGACTTAGGATAAGATGACGTAACACTAGATTTTTAATGAGACATGTTCTTATCATCATTAGCCAATGAGATAATTAATATATTATATAAGCAGGTTACTTTAGTCGGAGCAGTTGAGAGTCAGTCGAGTTCAAAAAATCGGCTTGGACGCAGGGGGTCAAAGCAGCAGCAGTTCCCTGCGGTCAGAGAGCCCATTAGGAGTGAAGAAATCAAAGACGGTATTTTTGTTTTGTCTACCACCCGTGAATCTCACAGCGTTTCTATGTGACACAAGTAATTCTTTCTTTCATTCTATTATGTTTCTATAGCGACTCTTGTATGAAATGTTGCAGTTAGAAAATAAATTCTCGCATCTAAAGAAATAACATGTCCGCTTCGTACTTTGCGAAATATAACATCTCTGCATATTTATGATCCTGTAATGTTATATGTACATATTTAAATACCCACATATTAGATACTTAAAATTATAGTAATAGATTAAATATACACAGTTTAGTTCTATTTGACCCATAGATAGGACCTTAGGTGCTACCACTCTGGGCCAGAGTGGACCTGGGAGCAATTGCAATGAAGGGTTACTCCGCATTCCCCAAAGCTCCAGCATTACTGGAACCTCACTGTCAGATTGTTTAGTGATATATCCAGGACACCCATTGAGAGGGTCTTATCCCTCTGTAGAGAAGCAGTCGATGTATTCTACAACCCCAGCCGACTGGGCAATCAGCTCTCAGCCATATTTCTATTTCTCCCAACAACTAAGATGTTGATTTACAGCTGATTTTTCGGACTTAGATATAACTTTTCAGTAAAAAAATTAATATTGAGCAAATCAGTGAACTTTTTCTTAACTATTTTAACAGGCTTTTTTCTTAACTATTTTAAAGGCTTCGGTAACAGAGGCATTTGAGGTACTATAAGCCTGGGTACTAAAGGCTTCGGTAACAGAGGCATTTGGGGTACAATAGGCCTGGGTACTAAAGGCTTTGGTAACAGAGGCATTTGAGGTACTATAGGCCTGGGTACTAAAGGCTTTGGTAACAGAGGCATTTGAGGTACTATAAGCCTGGGTACTAAAGTCTTCGGTAACAGAGGCATTTGAGGTATTATAAGCCTGGGTACTAAAGGCTTCGGTAACAGAGGCATTTGGGTACAATAGGCCTGGGTACTAAAGGCTTTGGTAACAGAGGCATTTGAGGTACTATAGGCCTGGGTACTAAAGGCTTTGGTAACAGAGTCATTTGAGGTACTATAAGCCGGGGTACTAAAGGCTTCGGTAACAGAGGCATTTGAGGTACTATAGGCCTGGGTACTAAAGGCTTCGGTAACAGAGGCATTTGAGGTACTATAGGTCTGGGTACTAAAGGCTTCGGTAACAGAGGCATTTGAGGTATTATAGTTCTGGGTACTAAAGGTTTCGGTAACAGAGGCATTTGAGGTACTATAGGCCTGGGTACTAAAGGCTTCAGTAACAGAGGCATTTGAGGTACTATAGGCCTGGGTAATATGGACATCTGAAGAACTATAGGCCAGAGTAATATGGGCATCTGAGGTACTATATATAGAATTAAGTAACAGGGGCATCTGGGGTACTACAGACCTGGGTTACAGGGACATCTCAGGTACTATAGGCTTGGATAACAGAGGCACTTAAAGTATTATAGGCCTGGGTAATATGGGCACCTGTGGTACTATAAGGTTGTGTAACAGGGGCACCTGAGGTACTATAGACCTGAGTAACTGAGGCATCTGAGGTACTATAGGCTTAGCTAACAGGGGAACCTGAGGTACTATAGGCCTGGGTAATAAGGGGATCTGTGGTACAATAGACCTGAGTAACAGGGACATCTGAGGTACTATAGGCCTGGTTCACAGGGGCACCTGAGGTACTATAGGCCTGGGTAATAAGAGGATCAGTGGTACTATAGACCTGAGTGATAGGGGCATCTGAGGTACTATAGGCCTGGCTAACAGGGGCACCTGAGGTACTATAGGCCTGGGTAATAAAGGGATCCGTGGTACAATAGACCTGAGTAACAGGGGCATCTGAGGTACTATAGGCCTGGCTAATAGGGGCACCTGAGGTACTATAGGCCTGGGTAATAAGGGAATCTGTGGTACTATAGACCTGAGTAATAGGGGCGTCTGAGGTACAATAGGCCTGGGTAACAGGAGCATCTGAGATACTAAATTTTAGTATTTTAAGATGTAGTGGTAACCCTTTTGTTTTTTGTCTTTGTTTTTCATTGTTATTTTTATTTATTTATTTTGCATTCTTGATGTTGGGTTGGTATTCTTGATGTATTTACTCAACCACTCCCCCATGAGCAGGATGTAATTCAAGGTCAATTTTAAACAGAATAGAGCTGATTTTCATTCAGAATTTTCCTTTTTGCTGGGCTATTAACCAATAGCTAGTGGGAGAGAAGAGTTAGGTCTATGCCTTTTTTTGAAGGCATGAGAGCAAAATGAAACACAAATTCAGATCACCAATTTCATTTCTTTCCAATAATAACTGTTATGCTATGAGTTTGTGGAGGTGCCCGTGGTGTAATGGTTATTGTCGTTGGAAATGGACACGGCGACACGAGTTCAAATCCTGGACAAGACTGATAACATTTCACATAGCACTAATACCCTTGGGAAAGGTATGAATCCAATTATTCTCCCTCCAGCTATTGGTGAATAGTAGGACAGACTGATCCTTCAGCCTTGGTGAGGCAACTAGTCTAGGAGAAGGAAAACTCTTAATTCAAACCTGTTAAACTCCGCTTAAAAATTGACTTTGTATCATATCCTGGCTGAGCAGAGGGGTTGGTAAATATGGTTACGCTATGAGTCTCAGCACCAACTTTGGTCAATTTCTAAGTGGAGTACAGCTAGTTCTGATTCAGAGTTTGAGTATCAGTTGTAATTGCTAACCACCTGGGAATTTTGAATTATACCTTTTATTCAATACACAGGGACCAGAAGGTATAACAATCAAAATATTGTAATAATAACAATCAAGATGATGATACTAGTCTAAGTTCTTCATATTCATATATCATACATAATGGACTTGCCCTCCTCCATAGATACACATCAACGAGAACATCAGACAGAGTTCACCAAATCAGCGTGATACAATCACGTGTGATACCATTTGCGTAGTGGACGGATAGTCACTATCCCACTGGACTCTCAGCTTCCTATCAACTAACTACTGTTTAACCAGGTTCACTTGTATCTTGTTTCTGTTACTTGAATATATATGTTTTTCTATCGACCCTTTTTGTGTTCCCCATGTCTTTCTTTTGTCAGCATCATTACAGATAGATAGATAGAAACAGACTGAGATACATATTAATATATAATAATAATAATATTCCCCATGTCTTTCTTTTTGTCAGCATCACAACACAAAATCTATTAGACTGTAGTATCATGTTCATGGCATTTCTCAGGTGAATGGAAAGCTTACTGTTGTTGAAGGAAATAGAAATGGTATCCTGTGTTCAGATCCTGGACAAGGCTGTTCACTTTGAATTAATGTCCTTGAAAAAGGCATAAATCCATCTATTCTTACCCACCAACGGGTAAACAGTAGGGCAACCTGAGATCTTTAGTTTTTATGTAGTAACTAATTGAGGAGAAAGAAAACTGAATTTAAAACCAATTTTTTCACTCAAAAAAATTGACCTTGTGGCACATCCTACTTGTGGTAGAGACATTGGGCAAATACATACTTAGCAGCACCTATCTTATGTTTAAGTAATAATAATGTTAATTCCTAATCTTAAAGATTCTGGCAGAAATTACTTCTTCATTTCTAAACAACTGGGGAATTATTTCATTTATGAAAATCTTTTTGAAAATCAATGATTAAGGAATTATAAAAATCTTTTACCAATCAATATATCTGTCAGCGAATCTGGAGGCAACACCCCACAAAGCAGCAGCTATACAATCACCTACCACTCATCAAGAAAACTATCTAAGTTAGACGAACCAGACATGCAGGACACTGCTGGAGAAGCAGGACGAGCTCATAAGTGATGTTCTCTTATGGACTCCCTCATATGGCCGAGCAAAAGCAGGACGACCGGCTCGAACCTACATACAGCAGCTCTGTGAGGATTCGGGATATAGTACTGAGGACCTGCCAGAAGTGATGAATGATAGGGAAGGGTGACGAGAAAAGGTCAAGGGTATCCATGCTGGTGACACGATAAGATGATGATGAGATGATGATGATACTATTTACCAACCCCTCCGCTCGGGTAGGATATGACACAAGGTCAATTTTTAAGCAGAGTTTAGCAGGTTTGAATTCAGAGTTTTCCTTCTCCTAGACTAGTTGCCTAACCAAGGCTGAAGAACATAGTCTGTCCTACTATTTACCCATAGCTGGAGAGAGAATAATTGGATTCATACCTTCCCCAAGGGTATTAGTGCCATGCGAAATGCAATCAGTCTTGTCCAGGATTTGAACTCGTGTCGCCGTGTCCATTTCCTACGACGAGAACGACTACACCACGGGCACCTCCAAATGAGATGATGATGATTGACCTATTGGAACCCATAAGCCCACTATTTTTGGCTGAGCATTAAATAACATAATTCCAATATTTTGGGCTCAGAGAGATCACTTAGATGCTACAACTCCTGGCAGATTTTATGGAATTACCACATTAGTAGTAAATAAACTAATAAGATACAAAACATTTTTTTCACAAAACATTCTGGATTCAGGGAATATTCCTTAAAAAAAAGAGAGTATAAGAAAGTAAAGTTGGTGACCTTATTCAAGAGTGACCCGAAGGCTCCCTTTTCGATAGCTACTACACCGAGGTGTAGGGGAAGACACTACTCCTCTCCCTGGATTACTCCACTTTAACCTTGATCCATGCCTTATAATGCTGAGTATTATGCAAGGCAGCATCAAGTACCATTTTTCAAGACTTTGGTATGACTCAACCTGGGATTGAACCCCAGTCTCCCTGACCATTGGCAAACACTCTACTCATTAGGCCAATGGAAATAATGGTTATTTTTTCAAGTCATGCAGAAAAAAAATTATGGAATAACTGAATATTGAGGCAAATATTATGGAATCACTTAATACTGAAAAGAAATTTAATAACTCAAAATCGAGGAAAAAATTTGGGAATAACCAAATATTGAGGAAAAAATTATGGAATCACCCAATATTGAAGGAAAAATTATGGAATCACCCAATATTGAGGGAAAAATTATGGAATCACCCAATATTGAGGGGAAAATTATGGAATAACCCAATATTGAGGGAAAAATTATGGAATCACCCAATATTGAGGGAAAAATTATGGAATAACCAATTATTGAGGAAAACATTATGGAATCACCCAATACTGAGGAAAGAATTATGGAATAACCAAATATTGAGGAAAGAATTATGGAATCACCCAATATTGAGGGAAAAAATTTGGAATAACCAAATATTGAGGAAAAAATTATGGAATAACCAAATACTGAGGAAAAAAAATTGGAATAACCAAATATTGAGGAAAAAATTATGGAATAACCCAATATTAAGGAAAAAATTTTAGAATAAGCCAATATTGAGGAAACAATTTTGGAATAACCCAATATTGATGAGAAAAATTATGGAATAACCCAATATTGAGGAGAAAAATTATGGAATAACCCAATATTGAGGAAAAATTTTTGGAATCAACCAATATTGAGGAGAAAGTCATGAAATAACCAAATACTGAAAAAAATTGCATTTTTAGAGCCACCAGACATGTTTGGCCTACAGCCAAGTGCCTAGCTCCCACATTCAAAAGGCCTTGTGCTGTATTTTAGCATTGTGGGATACAGGATAAATAAAATGATCAATAGTTAAAAGACTGACATCAACAAAGAATTGTCAATTAAAACAATGGAAAGGATTGTAAAATTCATTCAAGAAGGGTAGGTGGAGTAGGGTGAAAGATGTGTGGAAATTAATAAAACATAAAATAAAATGTAAATTTAAAAAATTTAGCAGTTCCCAGAAACCTCTGACAGGAAGTAAGAGCCATGCATGCCTGAAAGAGAAACTTACTGGCACTAAAAAGAGACTCTCCCTCATTCAGCAGTGACAACTTGGACTGGAAAGAACTACTTCTCTCCTGCTGCTGGTAGGGAAGATTACGTAGCAGTCTTTGCTGAAAATATCTACTAGACAACAGGACAGACCTTCAAATTCTCAACTCACCAAAAATGAGTTTCCTCTTAGCAGCCGTCTCTGCTAATATACCTCACCTATGGATGCACTACATGGACACTAACTAAACGTATGGAGAAAAAGCTTGACTGCAACTACACAAGGATGCAGCAAGCAATATTGAACAAGTCATCGAGGCAGCACCCCACAAAGCAGCAGCTGTATGGCCACTTACCACCCACTATGAAAACTATCAAAGTTAGATGAACCAGACATGCGGGACACTGTTGGAGAAGTAAGGACGAACTCATAAGTGATGTACTCCCGCGGACCCCTTCACATGGACGAACAAAGGCAGCTAGAACCTACATACAGCAGCTCATTGCTGATACAAGATATAGCCTGGAAGACCTGCTGGAAGCAATGGACGATAGAGAAGAGTGGTGAGAAAGGGTCAGGGATATCCGTGCTGATGGCGTGACATGATGATGAAGATGATGATTGGACATAACCACAGATTTTAAACTCATCACCCACCGGAAATGGCTAATACATTTCAATGCCAATGTTTGGGAAACACAACAATGTCTATTAGTTCAGGAAAACATCTCCTTGCTACAGAATACCTATTTTATACACTAGAATAAAATGAAAATATAAAAGGTACCCTCATCTTCTTCCTTCCTTCCCATAATTCTCTAGCAGCCTTCAACAAAGATGCTAACAAGTTAAATGGAGTAACCCTCACAACCTACTAACCACAAATCTATGTGACTAAACAAAATAATAAACAACAAATCTTACTACATCCCATAGATGTTCATTGTTCCTAGTCAGCTGTGTTTAAAATTAGGCACAAATATTAAAAAAATGGGGTGGTTAAAAGAAGGAAAACATGAAAGACATAAAAGCGTCAGGATAGAAAACTCAAAGCAATATGCTTTAAAAATAGAAAACGTACAAACAAATGAAACAATCATAGTGTGTGGACAATTGGATGAAAGTGATATTCAGTGATACTTGGAAATAGAATACGTACAAACAAATGAAACACAAATGAGTTGAAACAGGAGTTAATGTTCGTGTAAAGGAAATCAGTTGAATGAAATAGGATATACATAGAGAAAAAAGCAAATGAAATCCACAAACAGAAAATGAGGTTAAATAGGGCAAAAGAGAAACAATCATGGTGTATGGACAATTGGATGATAGTGATATTCAGTGATGAATAAAAAAATCTGCATTGGCAAAAGTGATGATGCTGAAACTTTTGTCTGGTGCCATTCAAATGAAACATATAAAGATGACTGTCATAAAAAAAAAAGTAAATTTCCAAAGTCAATCAGGAAGTGGGGTTCCATGTCATTTAAAGGACCAAGTGGGGATAGCAACCATTATCTCAATGGGCCATTGGCCTAATCAGTAGAGTGTTTGCCAATGATCCGGGAGACTGGGGTTCAATCCCAGGTCGAGTCATGACGAAGACTCAAAAAATGGTACTTGATGCTGCCTTGCTTAACACTCAGCATTATAAGGTACAGATCAAGGGTAAAAGTAGAGCAATCCAGGGAAAGAAGTAGAGCCCTCCCCTACACTATGGTGTAGTAGCTATTGAAAAGGAGCCTTCGGGTGACCCTCGACTAAGGCCACCAACTTTACTTTACTGATATTGAAATCCTGTATAATTTTTCAGTACGATAATGCATCTTGTCACAGAACAAAGACAATTAAAGTTTTTCTCTCAGAAAGGCATATAAAATCAATGACATGGTCAGCAATTACACCAGATCTAAATCTAACTGAAAATTTATAGTGAAAATTTTAAAAAGAGAAGGGTCCATCCACCAACAAAGATTTATCAACTGCCATTCAGGAAAGTTAGAACCACTTTGATGAAGAATATTATTGCTTTTGATTAATGAAAACCATCCTTGAAAGAATTAAGGCTGTCATAAAAGCTCAAGGAGAGCCAACTAAGCACCAATTTTAATTCTCTGCTTATGAATTCCAGAATTTTTTCCTCAATATTAGGTTATTCCATAATATTTTCATCCACAGACAGGCTGTTTCGTTGTATCACAACTCTTCAGTGTGGCTAGACACATAATATTCAACAATACTAATAAATAAGGGATTCAAATTAGCTGAAAAATACCATTAAAAGAACTACGAACCCCCCAAAAACGTAGCAATGAAAAGCCTTTAGCAAACGTTTCAACATACAACAAAATCAACCCAGAACTATACACAGAAATAACAAAACATTGAGAATAACTTAAAAACAATGATAAAATAAAAATACTCATATTTACCAACCCCTCCGCTCAGGTAGGATATGACACAAGGTCAATTTTTAAGCAGAGTTTAACAGGTTTCAATTCAGAGTTTTCCTTCTCCTAGACTAGTTGCCTCACCAAGGCTGAAGAACTCAGTCTGTCCTACTATTTACCCATAGCTAGAGGGAGAATAATTGGATTCATACCTTTCCCAAGGGTATTAGTGCTATGTAAAATGCTATCAGTCTCATCTAGAATTTGAACTCGTGTCGCCATGTCCATTTCCTACGATGATAACCATTACACCACGGGCACCTCCACATAAAATGAAAATACTAGCCGCAACAAAAATCATTAAAAGCAAAAGACAAGTAAATAAATTAAAGAAAATTATAACATTTACTTTTCGAGAACACATGACACACAGACTCTTTAAAGGCAAACAATATGGACTATTTAATATAATCATTGAAGGAAAATTTTATACCTTTGAAAACTCAAAAATAACATTTTTATTAGATAGAAATCTAAGCTTGCAATAAAAAAAATTATACAATCAAATAATTTAATCTAGTTTTTTAAGGTATAACTTATGAAGAGATAATGTTCAGCTATTAAAGGAAAAATGTTTTGTGTCTTATCTGTAATAAGTTTATTTAGAGCTAAATAAAAAAAGACAAGAAGAAAATAATGAAGTGTGCTGATTCCATAATGCTATATCCACATATCCCATCCAGATAAGAGTAAGTTTCTCCCATTTGCTTTATTTTTTTACTGAATAGTTTAATTTTAAAAGTATATCTTCAGTTTGCTACAATTTGGGTATTGGCCATGTTTCTTTTTTCCCTTTTCTAACCACTAAGGTGTCAAGTAATTTTTGGGACTTAACTTTAGCTTTTCATTAAAGAAATAAATGAAACAAATGACTTATTCTTATTTGGATGATGAATGTAAGTATAATATTCCTATATCATTTCTTGGTACATTATTGAAGAATTATCAAAATTTTCCATTGTAAAATTTCAGCATTAAACAATCAATAAGGGGGTGATTGACTGTTTATAATTTACTAAGCTTTTTTGCTTAGATGTGGCACAAGGCCGCATGAATGGGGCACCCAATGAGAATCGAACTCACTCGTGTTGGTTTGCTAGTCTAACATGCTAACCATTACACCACCCGAGGTGCCCTGGGGGTGATTGACTGTTGAATAAATAAAGCAAACTATTCTCTGGATCAACAAAATTTTGGACACGTATTTCAACAGAATGTTCATAAATTCTCTCTTGGATTGTACATTCATTAAAGAAATAAATGAAACAAATGACTTATTCCTTTTTGGATGATGAATGTAAGTATAATATTCCTATATCATTTCTTGGTACATTATTGAAGAATTATCAAAATTTTCCATTGTAAATTTCAGTGCTTGTTCAGAATAGCACAACAAAGAAAGTTACTTTTATTGCTATGGTCATGATCAAAAAAGCTATAAAGAAATGTAATACTTACATTTACCATCAAGGTAAGAAAAAGTTCACTGATTTGCTCAATATTAATTTTTTTTCTGAAAAGTTATATCTAAGTCCGAAAAATCAGCTGTAAATCAACATCTTAGTTGTTGGGAGAAAGACTATAGAAATATGGCTGAGAGCTGATTGCCCAGTCGGCTGGGGCTGTAGAATACATCGACTGCTTCTCTACAGAGGGGTAAGACCCTCTCAATGGGTCTCCTGGATATATCACTAAACAATCTGACAGTGAGGTTCCAGTAATGCAGGAGCTTTGGGGAATGCAGAGTACCCCCTCAATGCTTTTGCTTCCAGGTCCACTCTGACCCAGAGTGGTACCTGATAGGGTCCTATCTATGGGTCAAATAGAACTAAACTGTGTACTTATGCTAAACTGAATAGCTTGAAATAGAACTGTTTTTGTATGCTTAACTGAATTGGTTTAAACAGAACTGTTTTTGACATTGAAGCTGTACTTACGCTAAACTGAATTGTTTGAAATAGATCTGCTCTGACATCTAACTGTGTGTAAACAAAAACTATACTTATACTAAACTGAGATGTTTGAATTAGAACTGTTTGACTAAACTGAATAGCTTGAAATAGAAATGTTTTTGACAATTAAACTGTGTACTTATGCTGAACTGAATTGTGTGAATAAGAACTGATTATTTGTATAAAAATGAATTTAGCATTAAATAACCTACAAAGGTTGATATGCCATAAAAGCCAAACAAACAAACAAACAAACAAACAAAGCTGATACCTGAATTGTAGCTATTTGAAGAAGTAACTTTGTGATATAATTATTCAGTAAAAAAAAGGAAGAAAATGACAGAAACTTACTTTTATCTAGATGGTGATTGTTGGCTGGTTGTTTGGGTTTTGTGGCATATCAACCTTTGTAGGTTATTTAATGCTAAATTCATTTTTATACAAATAATCAGTTCTTTTTCAAACAATTCAGTTTAGCATAAGTACACAGTTTAATTGCCAAAAACATTTCTATTTCAAGTTATTCAGTCTATTCAAACAGTTCTAATTCAGCTGATTCAGTTTAATATAAGTACAGATTTTGTTTACCCACAGTTAAATGTCAAAACAGTTCTATATGAAACAACTTAGTTTAGTGTAAGTACAGTTTCAATATCAAAAACAGTACCATTTCAAACAATTCAGTTTAGCATAAGCATGCAGTTTAAATGTAAGTACAGTTTAATTGTCAAAAACATTTCTATTTCAAGCAATTCAGTTTAGTCAAACAGTTCTAATTCAAACAATTCTGTTTAGCATAAGTGTACAGTTAGTTCTATTTAACCCATAGATAGGGCCCTATCAGGTGCTACCATTCCAGGCCAGAGTGGACCTGGGAGCAATAGCAATGAAAGAGTGCTCTGCATTCCCCAAAGCCCCAGCATCACTGGAATCTCACCATCAGATTGTTTAGCGTCTTATCTAGGACACTCTGCAGAGGTGCAGTCGGTGTATTCTACAGCCCCAGCTGACTGGGCAATCTAGAAGGTGTAAGTATAACATTTCTATATTACTTTTTAGTACATTCCTGAATACATTTCATCAGTGTGCTATTCTGGACAAGTGCCCAAATTCCTACCAATGATTTATTAAGTTTTTTTTTTTATTATTCTAGTGATTAAACATTGTATTATTATCATTATTATTATGAACTGATTTGTGTTAAATGCAAAGAACTGAGACATAATTTTTTACACAAGTCAAAGTATAAAAACAAATTATTAATTACTCTTTTGATTTCATTTTTTTTTTTTTTTTTACCTGGTCTCATAGAAAAAAATAAGTAGCAAAAATGATCCCATAAGGTATAAAAACATATAATAATAAATTTAGTAAGATATTGAGGACACAGTACCATAAATTTAATTAATAACACAACAATTATGATCACCTTTTCTACAAGATATAATGAGTCAAAAAAAACTTTTTAAAAGATGGAGTTTTCTGGCTGTTGATTGATTTCATCATGACCCCAAAATTTGAAAAAGACCAAATTTGAACATCCTGAATGACAAAGATTCATTCCAATTTTCTTTTTGAGTGATTACAATATTTTTTTTTTTTTTTGTAGTGCCAGTAATCAAACTTGTATTCAGTCGTAAGGCTCCAGTTCATGAGCTCTACTAAGTGCGCAGACACTCATTTCTTAATTCCAGGTTAGGGTTCCATATATAGATCAAATAGATCTGTTTGAAAATTATTAGAATTAGATAGGAATACTTGAAACCCAAAATAGTGTGATAATAAAATATTTACCAATTAATCAAATTTCAGCATTAAACAATCAATAAGGGGGTGATTGACTGTTTATAATTTACTAAGCTTTTTTGCTTAGATGTGGCACAAGGCCGCATGAATGGGGCACCCAATGAGAATCGAACTCACTCGTGTTGGTTTGCTAGTCTAACATACTAACCATTACACCACCCGAGGTGCCCTGGGGGTGATTGACTGTTGAATAAATAAAGCAAACTATTCTCTGGATCAACAAAATTTTGGACACGTATTTCAACAGAATGTTCATAAATTCTCTCTTGGATTGTACATTGGTCATCAATAGGAACAATTTTAAAAATTTCAATCATATCTTAATATGAGGCTATGGAATTATATATATATACATAAATATATATAAGTAAAGTTGGCGACCGTAGTCAAGAGTGAACTGAAGGCTTCCTTTTCGATAGCTACTACACCAAGGTGTAGAGGGGGGCATAACTCCTTTCCCTGAATTGCTCGACTTTACCCTTGATCCGTACCTTATGATGCTGAGTGTTAAGCAGGAAGGCATCAAGTACCATTTTTTGAGTCTTTGATATGACTTGACCTGGGATTGAACCCAGGTCTCGCGGGTCATTGGCAAACACTTTAACCATCATGCCAATGTCCGGTACAATTTGATTGAACAATATAGACGTTCTTTGTTTACATATTTTGGTATAAATCCTTTCAAGTTGCTGTATGGATGTTATAATTTCCAGACTAAATTATCAAATAAACACTCCATAATTAATTGGTTCAGGAGTACTTTCTGACCCTTCTTGGGACTTCATTGACAGGTGGGGTATATTGCAAAAGCAATACAAGCTTGGCAAATACATTATAACTTAAAGAATTACACATTTATTATTTATACGGTTATGTTGGTATGCCATAGCATTTGTTTTTAAAAATTTAGTTATATATATATATATATATATATATATATAGATATAGATATATATATATCCACCAATTCTAACCTGAAATCAAGACACTTATCAGGAAACTTGAAAGGATCTTAATAAAATTATATAGACAAAATGTGTCTTTATTATTTAATCAAACAAGCTTAAATGAAAGACTGCTGCCTAACTACACACACGCACAGATATATATATATATATATATATATATATATATTAGTATTTTATATTTATAACTAAAGACTGCTCACTATGATTGATACAGCATATGTATGTTGTGTGTATATATATATATATATATATATATATATATATATATTTTTTTTTTTTTTTTTTTCTTTATAAAATTAAGCAAAAAAAAATTCAGTTTTTTAATTTTATTATAAATTTATTTTGGGTACTTTTTTTTTTTGGTTAATTTTATTAAAAAATGTTTTCAATCAGCATGTGAGTTTCAATATATCTTTAATCTGAAATTAATTATATATATTCAATAGCTGTTGACATTGAGCACTCTACTGCATATTCCAATTAACCTTAGATTATTCCTCAATAGTCTAACTCTTAGACTATTTTACTCTGAGCTACCAAAACTATGTTATCATCCATGTTTGGTGGCTGATGAGGGCAGGGTATCACATGTGCTTTCAAACGATGTAGGATGATGAAAAAAAAAAAAAAAAAAAAATATATATATATATATATATATATATATATATATATATATATTGTTTGCTATATTGTTAGATAAAGAGTGTTCGATATCATTGATAGAGCATATATAAGTTAAGATAGTGGAGACATAGCCAGTAGTGCTTGGTGACTGTCATTTCCCTATCTCTGCAATCATGAGACCATTTCTGTTTGTTTGTTTGTTTGAGTTTTATGGCATATCAACCTTTGTAGGTTATTTAATGCTTAATTCATTTTTATACAAATAATCAGTTCTTTTTCAAACAATTCAGTTTAGCATAAGTACACAGTTTAATTGTCAAAAACATTTCTATTTCAAGCTATTCAGTTTAGTCAAACAGTTCTAATTCAAACAATTCAGTTTAGTATAAGTATAGTTTTTGATTACACAAAAATAAATGTCAGAACAGTTCTATTTCAAACAATTCAGTTAATCGTAAGCACAATTTCAATATCAAAAACAGTTCTATTTAAAATAATTCAGTTTAGCATAAGTATGCATTTTACTTCTATTTGACCCATAGATAGGACCTTATCAGGTGCTACCACTCCGGGATAGAGTGAATCTGGGAGCAGTGGCAATGAAGGGGTACTCTGCATTCCCCAAAGCACCAGCATTACTGGAACCTCACCATCAGATTGTTTAGTGTCATATCAATGACACTTTCTGGGGAGAGTGTCTTACCCTTTTGCAGAGAAGCAGTTGGTCTATTCTACTCCAGTCGACTGGGCAAAGACCATTTCTGATGATCACATTGACAAGAAACTGACAATCACCAATTATCGTTGACTATCTTAACTTATATAAAACATGAACAAAAGTAATAAAACAACTAGAAATATTACTTTTATGGTGTTTATTTTTTTATTCTTTTTGGGTAGTTTAAACATAACTCATTGCCAAGAGAAAAAGATTTTGTAAACAAAAAAAAGAAGCTTTCTTTTGAGAATTTCTAAAAATTTCAAAATAGAATTTTTTAAGAGTTGATACTCGATACAAAACATGATGTACATTTTTTTTTTAATAGAGGAATTATATATGATAAATTGAATTACCATGACAAGAAAATCTACCAAGCACTGTATGCAACATACAGAACCACTGGTCAGCTTTTTCAACCTTATTAGGTCTTATCAGCTGTGTATATTGTGATCTCTCCCACTGGAGATGGAACCAGTGACCACAGAATAGAGTCAAAACTCTATCACTGACCCATTGATCCATATCGCACAAAGGCATTGCCAAATTAACTAGCCAAATTAACATGTCTCTGTAGTAGTACGGATGTGGCTACAAGACACATCAGGTCAAGTGGTTGCGTGTTTACCATGACTAGTTTAATTTGTCATCGCTTGTGTGTGATGTGAACCAGAGCCAAAACTCTACCACTGATGGTAGAGTTTTGGCTCTGCATTCTGTGGTCGCTGGTTTGATTCCCAGTGGAGGAGATCATGGTATACACTGCAGATGAGAACTAATAAGGTCGAAACAGCTGTCTAGTGTTTACGTATGTTACACAATGTGCTAGCTGGATTTTCATGTCGTGGTAATTCAATTTATGAAAAAGTGATATAAAATGTAGAGTTAGCATAGCATTCTTCATTAGATCAACAGATATGTTACGCCAACAGTACACTTGGGGCTGTATTGTCAGCATCTCTGCAGAGGGGTAAATCCACCCCCAATGTTGCCCAGTCAGCTGGGGCTGTAGAATACACTGACTGCACCTCTGCAGAGGGGTAAAGCCCTCCTAACGAGTGTCCTGATATGACACTAAACAATCTGATGGTGAGGTTCCAGCAGTGCTGGAGCTTTGGGGAATGCGGAGTACCTTTTCATTGCCATCGCTCCCAGGTCCACTCTGGCCTGGAGTGGTAGCACCTGATAGGGCCCTATCTATGGGTTAAATAGAACTAACAGCATACTTATGCTAAACTGAATTGAGTAAACTGAATAGCTTGAAATAGAAACGTTTTTGACAATTAAACCGTACTTACACTTAAACTGTGTGCTTATGCTTAACTGAATGATTTCAAATAGAACTGTTTTTCGACATTAAAACTGTATTTACACTTAACTGAATTATTACATATAACTGCTTAAATAGTTTGAAATGGAAATGTTTTTGACAATTAAACTGTGTACTTAGGGTAAAGTGAACTGTTTTCAATAGAACAGATTATTTACATGAAAATGGATTTGGCGTTAAATAACCTACAAAGGTTGATATGCCATAAAACCCAACAAACCAAACCAAACCACCCCCAATGTATGTCTTAAATATGACATTAAACAATCTGAAAGTAAGGTTCCAGTAATGCTGGAGCTTTAAGGAATACAAAGTATCCCTTCATTGCCGTTGCTCCCAGGCCCATTTTGGCCCACAGTGGTAGCACCTGATAGGATCCTATCTATAGGTCAAATAGAACTGTTGGACATTTAAACTGAGCACAAAGAAATGACTGGCACTAGACTGAATTGTTAGAAATAGAACTGTTTGATCTTTTAACTGTATGTAAATAAATGACTGATGCTTAATTGAATTATTAGTGTTGATACTTGAAAACATTTAACTTTGTTGACTAATGCTAAATTGAATTATTAGAAACAAAACTGTTTGATTATTTAACTGTGAGTATCTATAAAATGTGTAAACAAATCATATATTTAATATATATGTAGAAGCAGAATTTGGCATTAAATACCCAACAATGTTTGATATGCCATAAAACCAAACCAACAATAAATTTTATATATATATATGTTTGATTACATAGAACAGATACTTCTTTTCTGCACATTTTATCCCTGAATTGTTCAATTCTTCATATAAGTCGTTTGACTTTTGGATGGAATTAATTCAGGAAGCTGCTTATTTTGCCCCTGTACTTTTGGTCCCAACTGGAGCCATCTTCAGGGGAATGAATAATAAACTGACAAATACAATGACAAGTCATATACATTTATTATGTTTATCATTTCATTGTTCAATTCTTCATATAAGTTGTTTGATGACAAGTCATATACATTTATTATGTTTATCATTTCATTATTCATTCCCTGAAGATGGCTCCAGTTGGGACCAAAAGTACTTTGCAAAAATACAACTCCTACTTGAATTTATCTAGTTAGCTGGGGCTGTAGAATACACCGACTACATTTCTATAATGGAGTAAGAATCCCCCATCAATCAGTGTCCAAGATATGACACTAAACAATCTAATAATGAGGCTCCAGTTATGGAGCTTTGGGGAATGTGGAGTACCCCTTCATTGCCATTACTCCAAGGCCCACTCTGACCCAGTGGTAGTACCTATTAAAGTTTCATATCTATTGGTCAAATAGAACTGTTTAATCATTTACTTTGCTGGAAATACTGTGATCAACCAAATGATTAATATCAAATTGAATTATAAGTATTAGATAATAATGTTTGAAATCATTTAAGTGTATACAAATAGAACTATTAGTGTAAGATAGCAATAGCTGAAACTATTTAACTGTGTGCAAACAATAAATAACAATACTTGGGACCATTTAACTGTGTGCAAACAAATAAACTCATTCAAAAATGCTACCTACAAACTATTCATAAACAAATCATATCTATCTATCTATATTTGGCCGGTTAGGTAGAGTGTTCGCCAACGGCCAGGGAAACTGGTATTCAATCCCTGGTCGAGTCATACCAAAGATTCAAAAAATAGTTCTTGATACTTCTTTGCTTAACACTCAGCATTATAAGATACATATCAAAGTGGAGCAATCCAGGGAAAGGAGTAGTGCCCTTCTTACACCTTTGTGTTGTAGCTATTGAAAAGGGAGCCTTTGGGTAACCCTTGACTATGGTCGCCAACTTTACTTATATATATATAACAGGATATGGCATAAATAATCTACATAGTGTCATATGTTATAAAACAACCAGCTGACAACCAAAACTCAAAGGATTTGGATCAGGGATAAAATAGTCAGAAACAAAATGTCTGTCCTATTCAATCAAACATATTTAAAAGAGAAAATGCTGCCTACATATATATATATATATATATATATATATATATAGTTCAGTATTGGTAAAAACTTGGATTCAAATTAGGCCTCATTTCTCATTATTTACTTGTTTTTTTTTTCTGTTTGTTTATTTGTTTTGTTTTTTTCCTTTAATGTAGTAGAGTTTAGAAGTTAAATAAAAAAGTTGTAAATGGTGCTGGTACTACAAAAATTGACATTCTAGTAATTCCACCTCCATCTTTTATCATTTGAATAAATTATCAAAATAAATTCTCCCGCCTTTTGACATAATAAGTTCAGTTGTATAACCCAAAGTGAGATATTTTTTTTTGCATTGTAATTGTCTGGCTTTAATTTTATATCAACCCATATAGGGTTGTTTTTTGCCAAGAGGTCTTTTCTTTTTTATTCATATTTTCATTCTGTTCTCTTCAAAACAATTCATGTGAAAGACAGAGAAGACACAAGTTTAAAGTGTATTAAGAATCGCTCTTCAAGACTGGGTGGAGCATTTTTTGATTGAGATCATCTCCATACTTACTTGAAGTCATGGGATTTTCACAGCTGGCAGAGTTAATCTTCATTGTCCCTTTCTTAACCATATCCCCTAGCCGAAGTTGTTTCATCATATATTTTGATCTTTCCTTGTGCAATTTCTCATACATCAAGTGGAAATTCATCAATTCTTGTTCAGTCACGAACGACTGTTGCCCTAATCCTTCGATTAAGTCAGTCATCAGTTCAATTAATCTGTCAATATTAAACCCAACAGACACATCGATATAGTTATCATCATCATCATCACTTTCATTGTTTTTAATTTCATTCACTACAACATTGCTCATATTCTCCGCATCCCCACGATGGTGAGACATAATAGGCGTTTCCTTATGTACTTGTTCCCAATCTGTCAGGTTTTCATCACTTGAGTCCTGTTTGAATCCTGAGGGTACGTCTATGCCATCAGTTATCAGACTTTTTCTTGTGGTACATCGCCAATACATTGAGTTCTCGTCTGTATTGTACACTTCCAGACTGAGGTTCTCGTCGGTTGCATATTTCGAAAATTCTTCGGCAAATTCATGGGACACATCTTGGTGGTTTGCTGATCGTTTTTCTCCACATTTTTGAAGAGAAATTCCGTGACGTTTCTTGAATCTGTTAAGCCATCCATCACTATAATCACATTTATGCTCTAGTTTAAGTTGCTCGTGGAACAATTTAGCTTGGAACTTCATCATGCGACCAGACAAGTCAACTCCTTCGCTCTTCTGCCGTCTAAACCATTCTATCATAACTCGATCATGCTCAGTACTCTTGCTATCTTTCATAGTTTTTCTGGTGCTCATTTGTTTTTTAGAATCACTGTTCGTATAGAATGCCAATATTTTCTCCCTTTGCTTCTTGATATCAACAACAGTGGTCTTTCCAATACCATACGTTTCACACAGCTGACGTACAGACACACCACGATCTAATTTTTCCAACACTTCAACTTTGTCTTGAATAGATATAGTATTGTGCTTGCGTTTCGTACAGCCAACGGCACTTGAATCTTTCTGTGAGGCCATAGTTATAGGTAAAAAGACAAGAGTTTAACCAAGAAGTCTTAGAAATTAAATAAACAGTCCAGAATAAAAATTCGAAATGTTGGCCAGATGATCGTAAAACCAACTATTGCCACCCAGAAGCATAATCCGACAGCGACGACGGAAATTTCAAGTGCCTCTAAGTGCCCTCAGCATGTTTTTGTTTTTTGTTAGTTAGTTTGTTAGTTTTTTCTCCGACTTTGGTCGGATTAAAAGAAGGTCGGACTATAGGTCTTGTACCTGTACTTTCGGTTGGAAGAAATTTCAAATTTCCCTTATCCGGTTTGGTTCAAGTGGAAGTAATAAACATTGACAAGGGAGGTAATTCTTAACCAAGGGACATAATTACACTAAACACCTATTTTAATACATCAGCGTGAAAAGCCAGAAATTTTAAAATGAGTTCGAAGAAGAAATCCGTTTCCAGTAAAGATTCCTATTATTTAGTGGATCTAAAACTTATCCCACGGATACGTCAGGTAAATTAATGATCTTCAAGCCTACCAGAAATGGTCTCGCTCTGTGGAATATCGTTAAATGTCATTTTATCTTTACATTGTACATGCATCAAATACGGAAATATGAGCACGTGTTCCTCCACGTATTTTATTCTTTTTTAAGATTCTCTGTTTGTTTATAATTTCTTTCGTTTGTTTTAGATGACTTGATTCAAACGTATCTGATACAAAAAGCAAAAAAGAGAAAAAACACTTGATTTTTGTAGATTAGTTTATTTTATTTTCAAAATAACATCACTTTTTTCGGTTAAAATTTTAGATTTTAACTTACTTTTTTGCACCCCAACTAAAATTTTTATAATAAAAAGAAACTTATTTACTGTTTTTAATGTGTGATTGGGATATGCTACGACCTTTTTTTTTTTCTTTCTTTGTAGTTAAAAAAATACATCGGAAATATTGAAAAACAAAAGTTGTAAATCCCCTGAGTTTTTTTTTTGTTTTGTTTTTTTTTTAAATTTATTTCATTTATTAATTCTATTCTATTTTAGTTATTACGAATTTGAAATACCTTAAATAATATCTGAAATTCTATTAAATCGGAATATTTTGTGAGATTTGTCTTCTAGAAATTCCTTGGTCGATTTCAACCGATTGCCTTCATTGAACTAACCATTTCTTTAAAAAAATTGTTCGCGCGATCACAAAATTTGTATTGCAGAATGCATAGAAAAAGTTTCTTACTATATTGATTTTGTATATGTTGGTTAGACCTTTAATGTGTTTGAAACTAGTCTAATGTTTTTTCCCATTGTAACAAATCAAAATCTATTTAAAATTACGAAATGAAAAAAAAAATTGAAATGTGTTTATTTAAAATAGACGAAAATAGCGAAGAAACTAAACCAAAAATATATAGTAATTTAATATTTACATTTTACCATCTAGATGAGATTAAGTTTGTTATTTATTTAATTTACTGAAGTGAACAGTTAAATTTTAGCCCTTCCAAATTATACTTCGTTATCTTCTTAAAATTATCATGGAGGGAAAGACTTAAAAAACATAACGAGTATATTGTAGCGAGTAGAAAACGTGGTTTTTATATGTAATGATAATGAAGATGATGACAGAGGAGGAACATGAAAGTGAGGGTGATACCAATTGTAATTGGTGTGATCGGTAGAGTCACGAAAGGTTTGTTACAGAGACTGGCAGACTTGGAAATAAGAGGACGAGTGGAGACTATCCAAACTACAGCAGTGTTGAGATCGGTCAGAATACTGAGAAGAGTCCTGGGGACTTGATATCACTCAGACATCAAGGAAAAACCATCAGCTAACGCTGGTGCAAAAAAAAACAACTTTCAAACGAGAAAACAACAATAATAATGACCGAAGCTTAAATACCAGTCCATTGGCATAATTGTTAGAATGTTTACCCATGGCCCAGGAGACCAGGTCGGGTCATACTCAAAAAATGGTACTTGATCCTTCCTTGCTTAACACAGCATTATAAGGTAAGGATCAAGGGTAAAGTGGAGCAATCCAGGGAAAGGAGTAGTGCCCTCCCCTACACCTCAGTGTAGTAGTTATTGAAAAGGGGCCTTTTGGTTGCCAACTTTATTTATATGTTTTATAGTTTATATATATATATATATAAAATATTTGCTATATTGCTGAATAAAGAGTACTTATTATCAAAGATAGACCATATATATATATATATATATATATAAGTTATAAGATAGTGGAGATATAGTCAGTGATGCTTGGTGACTGTCATTTCCTTACCTATGCAATCATCTGAGCATTTCTGATGATTACATTGGCGAAAAACTGACAATCACCAATTATCATTGACTGTCTGAACTTATATAAAACATGAACAAAAGTGATAAGATAATGAGGAATATTACTTTTATGACGCTTATTTTTTTATTCTTTTCAGCTAGTTTGACCTTAACTCATTGTCAAGAGAAAAAGATTTTGTAAACAAAAAAAATAAGCTTTTTTGGGAAAGTTTTCAAAGATTCAAAAAAGTTAGTACTCTGATCATCTATAGCAACAATTTTTAATAAGCCATTAAAACTGTTTTTTTAATTTTTTTTTTTATCACTATTTGGATTGTTGTCTTCATCTTCATTGTTATAATCGCAATGTTTCAGCCAATACATTCTTTGGCCTTCTTTGGGTGTTTCATGTTGAATTTAGGAGCTTACACACGACCTTGAACTGAACCCTTTATATAATCTATAGGGTAGATTGTTCTAATTCTTCTATGACCAGATACCAGTGTTAAGCTAAAGTAAGTATTCTTTGTGTTTTTTTACCTGAAGTTGGGATTATACATATTTACCCCTCCCCCCGCTCGGGCAGGATATGACACAAGGTAAATTTTTTAAGTGGAGTTTAACAGGTTTGAATTCAGAGTTTTCTTTCTCCTAGACTAGTTGCCTCACCAAGGCTGAAGAACCTAGTCTGCCCTACTATTTTACCCATAGCTGGAGGGAGAATAATTGGATTCATACCTTTCCCAAGAGTATTAGTGCAATGTGAAATGCAATCAGTCTCGGCCAGGATTTGAACTCGTGTCGCCGTGTCCATTTCCAACGACGATAACCATTACACCATGGGCACCTTTTTTTTTTTTTTTTTTTTTTTACCCAACCCCTCCGCTCGGGCAAGATATGACACAAGGTCAATTTTATTTTTAAGTGGAGTTTAACAGGTTTGAATTCAGAGTTTTCCTTCTCCTAGACTAGTTGCCTCTCCAAGGCTGAAGAACCTAGTCTGCCCTACTATTTACCCATAGCTGGAGGGAGATTAATTAAATGAAGTTGGGATTATAACAGTAGTCTGAATATTCTAACTGATAAAAATTATTCAGCTTCATCTTTGAAATTTTGACAAATGTTATTTTAGTGCTTAATTAATCCGCCAATTATACCCGATATCGTGTTACCATCTGATAGGATTATTCATTTCAGTATGCTGAGAAATTCTTTTTTTGAGGCATCTCTCAGGGCAATTTTCTTGTACTCATCTCCTGTTTAAGTAACATGTGACAGGAAATAACTGATGGAGATGCTTGTGGTGTAATGGTTATCATTCTAGGAAATGGAATTGGCAATCTGAGTTCAAACCCTGGACAAGACTGTTTGTATTTCACTTAGTGCTATTACACTTGGGAAAGGTATGAATCCAGCTGTTCTCCATCCACCTATGGATAAATAATAGGGCAGACTGAGCTCTTTAATCTTGGTATGGTGACCAGTCTGGGAGAAAGTAAACTCTGAATTCAAACCTGTTAAACTCTGCTTAGAAATTGACCTGGTGACATATCTCGCTTATGGGGAGGGGTTGGGAAAATACTGGATTTTTTGGTACTGATAGCAAGGTACATACATAACTCGGTTACTTGTTACTGGTCACAAGGTGCATACATAACTTGGTTACTTGGTACTGGTCACAAGGTACATACATAACCTGGTTACTTGGTACTGGTTACAAGGTGCATACATAACTCGGTTACTTGGTACTGGTCACAAGGTACATACATAACTCAGTTATTTAGTATCAGTAACAAGGAATAATCCATGATCTAACTTAAATGATTTCCAATCTCTGACCTAACTCAGTGTGGCAATTTATCCTGCTGTGCCAATAGGGGTTTTAAATTCAGGATTTTCCTTCTTCTAGGTTTTCATGGCTCCAGAGCCTTGTCTACCTTACTATTTACCTATAGTGGTATAGCGATTGATCTATGCCTTTTTTTTTTTTTTAAGACATTAGCACCAGGTGAAATGACCACTTCCAGAATTTTAACTCCAGTCTCCCAAGTCAAATCCCTATATTAACTGTTATGCTACACTACTGGATACTAAATGCTAAAATCGCTTCTGTTGCTATGATATATAGGATGATGATTTGGGAAGCACGAATAGTGAAATGTTTACAGTCATAAGAAATGGAAATGTTGATTCAAGTTCAGATTCTGGATGAAGTGGTTTGTATTTCACATTGCGCTAATACTCTAAGGAAAGGCATGAATCCCACTATTCTCTCTCTAGCTATGGGTAAGTAGTAAGGCAGATTGGCTCTTTAGTCTTGGTATAGCAACCAGTCTACGAGAAGGAAAACTCTGAATTCAAACCTGTTAAACTCCGCTTAACAAATTAACATTGTGTCACATCCTGCTTGTGTGAAGAGTGACTGGGTATATATATATATATATATATATATAAGAAAAAAACAAAACCAGTCACATTAGGATTATAAATTCATTTCCATCCTGTGATGTGTTTTTGATATAGATCAAAAACACGAAAAAAAAATTAACAGGATGACTTCAGATCTTATGGGTAAAATAATTCAGAATAGACACAGGAAAGAAGGGTGAAGAGTTTTCTCTTCATTTAGCCCACTTCCGTTTTTTTTATTTTATTTTATTGCCGGTTGGAATTATTGGAAATTAATTTTTTTATTTTTATTTTTTATTTATATATATATATATATATATATATATATATATATATATATAAACAAGTTCTTAAGTTCTGTTAAATACCATGGACTGCCTCTTTTTATGATCTTCAGATGAAGATGTTCAAGTCTTCTAACTATTCTTTGTATATCAGGGTTGAGATGGTAGAGAAAAAATCCTATATTCTCTCAAGCATATATATATATATATATATATATTGTAACAGTGTTGGTTGTCACTAATTTCTCTTTGTGGGTTTGTGGCAAACCAAGTGTAATATAATTTGGAGAGTGCTCAATATCTGTGATAGAGCTATTATATAATGATAATAAATAAATATATATTAGATTTTATATATTTAATGCCATGGAAGTTTGTCTGCGACCTTAGGTTTCATGATGTTTTACAAATAAAAATCCTCAGGTAGTTATCTGAAATAGATGAATCTTTCGTGACAATACTGTAGCAAAATCAGATACATTGACACCTAGCATCCGGTTAAAACAATGCGCTGCGGATCTACCTTCACATACACATGCACTATATACCACTTACACATCCATACACAATAATATGTAACTATAACTCACACAAACACACACACACACAAGCACATGTAAAGATTCCTACACAATCCCAATGGGTTTTTATTGTATTTTTCATTTTTCAATTTATTTCATTTTGTTATCTGCCTGATGATTGTGGTTTTGTTAAAAATTCATGAAACCCAGAGGTTGCAGACAAACTTCCATGGCATTAGATATATAAATCTAATATATATTTATTTATTATTATTATATAATAGCTCTATCTTAGATATTGAGCACTCTCCATATCATATTGCACTTGGTTCAACAGTTACCCACAAAGTGATTTAGTGACAACCAACACTATTATAAAATCTAATATATATTTATTTATTATTATTATTATCTCTCTCTCTCTCTCTTTATATATATATATATATATATATATACACACACACATACACACCCGTATGATGATATGACTATATTTATGTTAATGACTCTTGATAAACTTCATTTTGTCTTTCAACAGTATTTGGCTAGTCATGCAAGCCTCAAGACTTTCAGCGTTGGAACGATGGCCAAAGACCTACAGATGACATATAGGTAAGTAACACTCAAATATATACAGCAAACCCAACTTTGATTACACCTCCAACAAAGAAAAACCTTTTGATTTATTTCTCCCTCCACTGCAGCTTTATATTTTATAAAAAATTTTCTCTCCCTCTTCATATTCCTCTTTTCCTCACATAATTAGAATTTTAGGTATCATACAATAACTGATGTTTGTACAACAGCATTTCATCTAACAAAGCCTTCATCAGATGATGACTCTGGGTTCAGGCATGGTTTCAGGGCCGAAGCATCATTACCACTAGCCCAGAGTGCCCAAGCAGTATCTCATTTCATCACCAGACTTTGTCAGAATGTTGTCACTCTATGGGATTGCCATATCCACACTGATGCAGTTAGAGCCTTATCTTTGGTCTTTTATATGTATTTCCTCTTGTCTGATGGAGGAAGTAAAAATTAGTCAAGAAACAGAGGTTGAGTTGGCAATAGAACCTCTGCATCCGACTTCGATAGGAAATACATTTGTTATCCAGCCATTTCTGACACATTGTTCTCGCAGATCCTCATATTTTTTTACTCTGATGTGCCCAGTCGAAATTTTCTTCAAAAGGGACTGTTAACTCATTAATGAAAACTTCTTTTGTTTTAATGGGCCAAATGACTATATTATTTACTGATTTTGATTTTCGGGAAAATATGAAGAATTTTTCACATGGAGTCAAAATCTTTAATGAATTCATTCCCTCTAACATTTTGTTTTTTACTTAGATTCAAAAAATAAAAATATGATCACTTTTCTATGCATATAATTACATATATTAATAGATTTAGTATATTCCTCAATGAGATATTCTGGACAAAGTATTATAAATTTGGCTGACCAACAAATTCTTACATTCATCAGCTCTGTACAGATACAAGATGCCATTTAGAGGATTTTCCAGGAACAATGGTCAATCGGGATGGCTGGTGAGAAAGAATCCATGCTCTCAGCATGCCTTGATAATGATGAGATCTATTTGAAAATTATTTGTGTTAAAAAGGAATACTTGAAACCATATAATAGTTTAAAAATCAAATATTTACAAATGAATCCAATAAAGATGCTCATGTTGTATTAGTCAATGTTGTAGGGAAATGGACACAGCAACATGAGTTCAAATCCTGGACGAGACTGATTGCATTTCATGTAGAACTAATACTCTTGGGAAAGGTACAAATCCAATTATTCTCCCTCCAGCTATGGGTAAATAATTGGGTAGACTGAGTTTTTTGTCCTTGATAAGGCAACCCTATATAACCATATATATTAAGACACCCTTTCTGGTTGCATTTCACATATCACTAATACCCTTGGGAAAGGTATGAATCTAATTATTCTCCCTCCAGTTATGGATAAATAGTAGGGCAGACTAGGTTCTTCAGCTTTGGTGAGGCAGTTAGTCTAGGAGAAGGAAAACTCTGAATTCAAACCAGTGTTCACCATTGGTCCAGAAGGCTGGGGTTCAATCCCAGGTTGAGTCATACCAAAGACTCAAAAAATGGTACCTTTCTTAACACTCAGCATTATAAGATAAGGATCCAGAATAAATTGGAGCAATCTCCCTACATCTCAATGTAGTAGCTATTGAAAAGGGAGCCTTCAGGTTATCCTTGACTGCAGTCGCCAACTTTACTTATACCCTATTTAAAAACTGACCTTGTGTCACATCCTGCTTGTTGGGGGTGGAATATACACAAATGAATCAAATTTCAGCATTGAATAATCCACAGAGGGTTGATATGTCATTAAATGAGTACACCAAAATAAACCTAAACTGCATCTGATGGTGAGGCTTCACTTCAGGAGCTCTAGAGAAGTGTAATAACCTCTTCATTACTATTCATCATCATGTCACACCATCAACACGGATGTCCTTGACCCTCTCTCACCACCCCTTCCTATCGTCCATTGCTTCTGGCAGGTTTTCAGGAATACATCCTGTATCAGCAGAGAGCTGCTGTATGTAGGTTGTCCTACCTTTGCTCATCCATGTGAAGCAGTCCACAGGAGTACATCACTTATGAGCTTGTCCCTACTTCTCCAGCAGTGTCTCGCATGTCTGGTTCATCTAACTTTGATAGTTTTCGTGATGGGTGATAGGTGGCTGTACAGCTGCTGCTTTGTGGGGTACTGCCTCCATGACTTGTTCAATATTGCTAGCAGCATTCTTATGTAATTGCAGTCAAGCTTTTTCTCCATTCATTTTGTTAGCATCTATGTAGTGCATCCAAACAGCAATATCGGTATGATTGCTTCTTGGAAGAAACTGCGTTTTATTTTATCAGTCAATTCTGACTTTCATATGACCGATAGCCTAACGTTAGCTGTCCATGCCTTTGCTAGTCACGTGTTGATGTCTGTATTCTTTAACTGTGTGTAAATAAATGATTAATGTTAAATTGAATTATTTGTATTATGTAACAGTGCTTGAAACCATTTAACTGTGTGCAAACAAAGAATCAATGTTAAATTGAATTGTTAGTACTATATAGCAGGGATTGAAACCATTTAACTCTGTGCAAATAAATGATTGATATTAAATTGGATGACAATAATTGAAACCATTTAACTGTGTTCAAATACATGAACTCTTGCTCATTTAAAAATCATGTTACCTACAAACTATTCACTTAAAAATCGTATATATAATATGTATATATATGAGGGTGAGTAAAAATGTAATTCTTTTTTCTTTAGTACAGGAATAATTACCATACCTCAAAATGAAGCTAGTCCTCTGTGGATCACATCCCTATTTCTGAACATAGTCATTGTTTCTCTCTATAGCAATATTCCACATGTATACTTGCCTTGTAAAATTCTGCTAATTGTTCTTTGAGCCACTTCATCACTGCAGTTTTCACTTCCTCGTCACTGGCATCGTGTTTCCTTCTTAAATCCTCCTCGTTAAGGGTTAAAGAAATGAGAGTCTGAAGGTGCTAAATCTGATCAACATAGAGGATGTGCTAAAGTTGTCCACCCGAATGAGATGATTATCTCTCTTGTCCTGAAACTTCTGTTTGATCGAGCATTGTCATGCAGAAGGAGGACATTATTGATTGTTAAATCATTTATTATGTTTGAAACCATTTAACTGTGTGCAAACAATAAACGGCAATACCTGAAACCATTTAACTGTCTGCAAACGAATGAGCTCTGACTCATTTAAAAATGTTAACTACTATTTACTTACGAATCATATATAATGTATGTATAAACAGCATTTGGCATTAAATAACCCACATGGGTTGATATGTCATGACGCACAACTAACCTGTTAGGGTCCCATCTATGGATCAAATAGGACTATTTAATCATTTACTGAACTTAAAACCATTTAACTCGGTAAAAACAAGTGTGCTTTGATTCATTTAAAGATAATGTTACCTACAAACTATTCACTTAAAAATCATACGTATAAACAGGATTTGGCATTGAATAACCATCAAGAGTTGATATGCCATCAAACCAAATAACCTAACCTAGTCAGTCCTAGAAGAAAAACTCGCTTGATTATTTTCACTTCACATTGGTTGCATAGCCAAGTTGGCTGGGGCTGTAGAGTACACCAACTGCATCTCTGCAACGAGTGTCCTGGATATGACACTAAACAATCTGATTGTGAGACTCCAATAATGCTTGAGCTTTGGGGAATGTGGAGTACCCCTTCATTGCCATCACTCTCAGGTCCACTCTGACCCGGAGTGGTAGCTTAAGATAGAATTCTATCCATGGGTCAAATAGAATTGTTCAACATTTGAACAGTGAAAACAAATGAATTATGATAAATCATTTTAACTGAGTGCAAACAAATGACTTATTCTAAATTGAATTGTTGGGAATAGAACTGTTTGATCATTTAACTGTGTATAAACAAATGACTGATGTTTAATTGAACTGTTGGTGATTCCCAGCAATACTTGGAACCATTTAACTTTGACTTATGCTAAATTGTTTGAAATAGAATTATTTGATCCTTTGACTGTGTGTTCCTACAAAATGTATTTACAAATCATATATTTAATATATATGTAAAAACAGGATTTGGCATTAAATAACCAATAGTGGTTGATATACTATAAAACCTAACCTAACCAAACCATAGGCTGCGTGTCAATTCTATTTTTTCTCTGTTCAATCAATCACGGACATCAGGTCATTGAATTCTTGGATTGACCTGAGGTCAAAGTTACCATCTAATATTTTACCAAAATAGCAAATGCTGATGAATATTAAAAAGTAGTGGATCAATAATTTGCATTTTTTCAAACAGTTGAACATTTAGCAAAAGTCTGTGATTAGTTACCAATCCCAATGATTGCATAGCAATATTGAAAGACTTGTTTCTCCTTTCATTTTACTGACAAACAGCCCAGTCGGCTGGGGGGGTTGGGGGCTGTAGAAGAAACCAACTGTATTTTTGCAGATGGGTCAGACCACCCCAGTGTGTCTTGGATATGACACTAAACTATCTGATAGTAAGGCTCCAGTCTTGGAGCTTTGGAGAATGTGGAGTATCCCTTTATTGCCATTACTCCTAAATTCACTCTGACTCAGAGTAGTAGTACCTGATAAGGTCCTATGTATGGGTCAAATAGAAATGTTTGACATTTAAACTGTATGGTAACAAATGACTGATAGTGAATTGTTAGTGATACATAGCAATACTTGGAACCATTTAACTATGTGCAAATGACTGAGTAATGTTGAATAGAATAATTAGTGTTAAATAGCAATACTTGTAACCACTTCACTGTGTGCAGACAAAAGATTAATATTGAATAGAATTATAAGTGTTTGGTAGCAGTAACTGAAATCATTAACTGCGTCAGAAAAATAGCAATACTCGTGTGTAAACAAATTAGTTCTAACTCATTTGAAAATGAAATTACCTGCAAACCTTTCACTTACAAATCATATATGTATATCCATTTAAATGTGTGCAAACAAATGATTAATAATGAATGGAATTATGTTATAAATGCTTGAAACCATTTAACTGTGTGCTAAAAAACTATAAGCTCACCGTCATTTAAAAGTGTTATCTACAAATTATTTTGTTTACCAATCATATATTTGATATATATGTATAAAGAGGATTTGGCCTCAAATAATCTCCAGTGAGTGTCCGTTCCTGTGTTGTGCTAGCTATGTTGTTTTTTCATAACAGCAAGGAAGAAATGAAAAATGGCCCTCTTAGATGTACAAGATGCTTTTCTTCATGTCAGGTTACTTATTGCATCAGCTCACACTTTCTCAGGAGATTTGTGACATGTGAAATCTCTTTGCAGATTTGTTTGCCCAGTCGGTTGGGGCTATAGAATATACCAACTGCTTCTCTGCAGGGGGTAAGACTCCTCCACCAATGAGTGTCCTGGATATAATACTAAGCAATCTGATGGCAAGGTCCAAGTAATGCTGGAGCTTTGGGGAATGCTGAGTACCTCTTCATCGCCATTGATCCCAGGTCCACTCTGGCCCAGAGTGATAGCACCCGACTGGGTCCTATCAATTGGGCAAATAGAACTAAACTGTTTACTTATGCTTAAGTGGATTGTTTGAAATAGAACTGTTTTAACATTTAACTGTTTAAAAACCAAAAAACTATACTTATACTAAAATGAATTGTTTGAAATTTAATTTGGTTTTAAATGACCCAGAAAGGATTGATATGCCGTAAAACTAAACAATTAACAATATATATGTATAAAGAGGATTTGGCATTAAATAACCTACAATAGTTGATATGCCATAAAATCCAATCAAACCAAATCATATATATTTGATAGATATGTATAAAGAGGATTTGGCATTAAATAACCTCCAATAGTTGATATGCCATAAAACCCAACCAAACCAAATCATATATATTTGATATATATGTATAAAGAGGATTTGGCATTGAATAACCTCCAATAGTTGATATGCCATAAAACCCAACCAAACCAAATCATATATATTTAATATATATGTATAAAGAGGATTTGGCATTAAATAACCTCCAATGGTTGATATACCATAAAACCAAACCAAACCAATCAACCTTTAGGAAAAAGTTGCTTTTGTTAGTGTAGAAGTGGTTGAGGAAGGCGCCATCAAGAATCTTTCCCTGTGAAAATTTTTATGATTATACTAAAAAGAGCATCAAATATCTGCTTGCCTTTGGTTGCCAGCAACCACAGATCTGACCCTGTGAGTGATGTGATGAATTGTTGACCTAGTTCATCAGTGTACACGTACAATAGATTTAGTCCTCCAAAGTGCCAGTCATGATAATAATCCAGATCTTAGAATTTAGTGACTATATTTTGTTTTTAATAAGTCTGACCTCTCTAATAAACAAAGACATTTCTTAATTTTAATTAAGTGAAACCAAATAGATATTTAGTAATCTTAGCTTAACTTTAGTACAAAGCCAGAAGTATTGGGCAATGATCAGATTTATTAATCAGTAGTTATTAGTTTGGGATGAATAGTTTATTAGTTTAATTAATGAGTCATTTTTATCATGACCAAGTTAAACAGAGTAACACTTGAATTTCTCTGTGGTGAGTGGACAACTGGTTGTACTTTGGGATCTATACTTATTGTATATTCCCTGGTATAGTTAGCGACCTTAGTCGAGGGTGACCTAAAGGCTCCCTTTTCAGTAGCTACTACATTGAGGTATACGGGAGGGTGCTATTCCTTTCTCTAGATTGCTCTTCTTTACCCTTGATCCTTACCTTATATTGCTGAGTGTTAAGGTAGATGGCATCAAGTACCATGTTTTGAGTCTTTGGTATGAGTTGACCTGGGACTGAACCCCAGTCTCCTGAACTGTTGGCGAACACTCTACTCATTAGACCAATGGCCCAAGTAAAGTTGGTGACCTTTATCGTGAGTTACCCAAAGGCTCCCTTTTCAATAGTTACTACACCAAGGTGTAGGAGAGAGTGCTACTCCTTTCCATGGATTGCTCCACTTTACCCTTGATCATTACCTTCTAATGCTGAGTGTTAAGCAAAGCAGCATCAAGTACCATTTTTTGAGTCTTTGGTATGACTTGACCTGGGACTGAACCCGGGTCTCCCAGATTATTGGTGAACACTCTGCTCATTAGGCCAATGGCTGGTTATATTCCCCTGTAGTCATCCTATACCATCAAATACGTCAGGTGATTCTTTTAGTTCTTGTTTCTGTATTTTTTAGGTTTCGTTTGGATGGTAATTCGGCTGCTTTTTTACTGTTCAGTCTTTTCTGACTTTCCCCAGATCCCACTATGTTAGAATCGTCCATTAGTACTATTATGTTCAGTGTTATCAAACCTAATTATGTTATGTTTTGACCTTTTGACCTGGCCAAAAATGCCATTCAGGGTGACGCACCGGAAGGAAGTGACACATTCTAATGGCAGTTATGAGAGGAAATTGCGTGGGCGGAAATTGGCTGATGAAATGGGACGAGGTAAAAAAAAAAATCCCATTATACTCTCATAGACTGACGCACCGGAAGAGAGTGACCTCTGAACTGCATGACAGTTATTTCCACTTGATGACGATCACACAGGCCATTCCAAAGGTAGCGAAAGTGACACATCCTGGTCGCTAGATATCGGAAGAAGTTGTGGAGGCGTGGAGGCGTGTCCATATTACCGCGTAGGAGTTTGAAGGTAATATAAGGCCAATGAATTGAACAGAGGACAGTTGAGTTGAGTAGAGTTGGAGATGGAGATAGACGCGATGTAGTAAGGAAAGCCAGCACCCAGCAGATTGGACTCGAGTGCTCCGGTTGAGCAGCCATGGAGATCGAGAAAGACACAACACTGATGGCCATAACTTTCGGGTCAAAATATTTCAGTTATGTTCGGTCTCCAGCTCCCTCTCACACGCAAACATTGAAAACCCTTTCGAAACACTACAAATAAAATGAGAGGTAAAATATTTTATAAAGATGTCTTCCTGCGTCTTTATCATTGCGTCGGTATATATCCAGTATATATATATGTATATTTCTGCATGAACATGTATATGACAATATAACAATTATCTGAACATCTGTAACCCTATCAGCATTGCTTTGTTTGTCTTCACCAGGTAGAATATGGCATTGGTGAACATGTCTCTGTGCTTCACTCAAGTCAAGTAAAATGTAATGGAACTTAATTTTAAATTTATTGAGAAAAATGACTTAATTTAAAATTGCTTTGTAGTTACTGTTTGAATTACAAATGAAAAGGACTTGTATATATATATATTTTTTTTGCAGTGACTATGCCAGGAAAAAAAGAATTACGTTCTTGAAAAGTGTCGAAAAAGGTATGTTATATTTCATCATGTGCTATCTTCATTTGAGGGTCTATTCCTGTGTTGTGCTAGCTATGTTGTTTTGTCATGACAGCAAAGAAGAAATGAAAAATGGCCCTCTTAGATGTACAAGATGCTTTTCTTCATGTCAGGTTACTTATTGCATCAGCTCACACTTTCTCAGGAGATTTGTGACATGTGAAATCTCTCAGTGGATTTGTTTACCCAGTCGGTTGGGGCTGTAGAATATACCAACTGCTTCTCTGCAGAGGGTAAAACTCCTCGAGCAATGAGTGTCCTGGATATAACACTAAACAATCTGATGGTGAGGTCCAAGTAATTCTGGAGCTTTGGGGAATGCTGAGTACTTGATAGGGATCTATCAATTAGTCAAATAGAACTGAACTGTTTACTTGCTTAAATGAATTATTTAAAATAGAACTGTTTTAACATTTAACTGTTTAAAAACCAAAAAACTATAATTATACTAAAATGAATTATTTGAAATTTAATTTGGTTTTAAATGACCCAGAAAAAATTGATATGCCATAAAATGAAACTATTAGCCATATATATGTATAAAGAGGATTTGGCATTGAATTATCTACAATGATTGCTATACCATAAAACCTAACCGAACCAAATCATATATATTTGATATATATGTATAAAGAGGATTTGGCATTAAATTACCAACAATGGTTGATATGCCATAAAACCCAACAAAACCAAATCCTATATATAATATATATGTATAAAGAGGATTTGGTATTAAATAATCTATAATGGCTGATATGCCGTAAAACCTAACCAAACCAAATCATATATTTGATATATATGTATAAAGAGGATTTGACATTAAATAACCTCCGATGGTTGATATGCCTAAAACCCGACAAAACCAAATCCTATATATTCAATATATATGTATAAAGAGGATTTGGCATTAAATAATCTATAATAGTTGATATACCATAAAACCCAACCCAATGAAACCAAATCATATATATTTGATATATATATATAAAAAGGATTTGGCATTAAATAACCTACAATGGTTGATATGCCATAAAACCCAACCCAACCAAATCCTATATATTTGATATATATGTATAAAGAGGATTTGGCATTAAATCACCTACAATGCTATAAACCCAACCATTTTTGTTTTCACGTTAGTCCTTAAGTTATTTTTGTTGATATTGCTTTTACTTGTTGCTTTAATTACTCTTTCTTTGCACATTTTTGTATATTCCTCTGGAGCATTGGCAAATATGAAGTACCACTTCATTGCCATTGCTCCCAGGTCCATTTCACTCTATTCTGAGAATGGTGGCACCTGATAGGGTCCTACTTTTAAACTGAATTTGCCCTGTCGGCTGGGGCTGTAGAATACAGCGACTGCACCTCGGCTGTGGGGTATGACCCCCCCCATGGCGCTGTCTGTTGGCCGTGGGTGGTGACCCGTAAGGTGCTAGGATGGGATCATGGTAGATGAGCATTCATTGATCTGGCAACAAAGTTGTCAATGGCTTGCAACACACTACCTTGGCCCTTACTTGGTCTGACGGGCAGTCAGATTGGGCCCGATACGATCAATCGGCTGGTCTTGTCATGCCCTAGCACGTGTATGTTTTTTCTCATGAATGTACTATTCAATCTGCATTTGCGGAACAATTCCCAACCCTTTTATTTTATAGGTGCTAGAAGGCAGGGGCTGAGGGTCAATTGTGTTCAGAGTAGAGTTTTGACCACTATTAAATTTTCAGGCACTAAAACCAGAAATTGCAGAGACTCGGAATTTCACTCTTGATATGAGTATACTGGTAATGTATCCCCATCTCAGCCAGGGCGAATGGGTTTCCCCCCTGGCTTATGCCCAGCACAAGTTGGACTCCACGGTGGGTGGTGGAGCATAGGACCAATGAAAAACATGCACCAATCATGGCTTCTTCTTTCAAAAAATCTAAAATATATTTATCTGACTCCGACTCAGAAACAGAAAGTGGCTTTCCCAGATTCATCATTATTGAATCATTACAAAAAACAAAATTAGATCAACTCTCACCTTTTTTTGATCGAAAAAATTATATCCAGTAGATCCAACCCAAAAACTGTAAAGAAACTCCGCACTGGAAACCTGCTTGTAGAAGTGGAAAGCAAAAAACATGCTGAAAACCTATTGAAAATGGAGAAATTTCATAATCTCAAATGTTGTGCCTACCCACATGCCAAATTAAATACCTCCAAAGGTGTTGTGAGAAGTAAGGAACTGTCACTAGCAACACCGGAAGAGATTGAAATGGCCTTCAAAAAACAAGGAATAAAAGAATACAAAAGAGTCACCATTTGCCGAAATGATGAAACAATACAGACCCATACATACATTCTGATTTTGAGAAACCATCAATACCAAAAGAAATCAGAATTGGCTACACAATAGAAAGGGTAGAGCAGTATATACCATCTCCCCTGCGATGTTTTAAGTGTCAAAAATTTGGACACCACAAAGAAATATGTAGAGGACACCAAGTATGTGGCGAATGTTACCCAGATCATATGGAAAATGAATGCAAGAGCATAAAATGCGCAAACACCCTGCCTTTTCAAGGAGCTGTGCCATTTATAAGAAAGAAAGAGATAATGTTTATCAAGCACACAAAAAATATACCTTTCCCTGAAGCAAGGAAAATTGTTGAAAACTACTTGCAAACCAAAACATACGCTAATGTAGCACAAAAAGTAAATCAACCACCCCAGGATAGCACATCAATCAATAAATACCAAAAACTAATAGAAAAACTGATAAATTTAAAAGCTAACGAATGGTTAACATTTCAAGTAAACCTTAAAAGAATGCATTCAACTGAAATGAAACAAAGTGAGCCTTGTATAAAAACGAAAGTAAATACTAATACCAACACAGAAGAAAACCCTAAAACCACTGAACAAACTAAAGAAAAGTGACAAAGGTCACCAGTATAACCTCCAGACATTAACAAAGATATAAATGAAAATAAAATGAAAGATATTACCATTGAAAAACAAAACCCAATTAAAAGAATTACTCAAACAAAGCCCACCCTAATAATCACATCAAACAAATTTGAAGAGATCAAAGAAATGGAGATTGAAAATAAAACTCCAACCAACAAATCCCAACCAAAAAAGTCACAAAAATCTAAACTAAATGAATAGAATAATCCAATGGAACATCAGAGGAGCAAGGGTCAACTACTGTGAATTGTTACTACTTATCACAAAATACTGCCCAACAATCATATGTCTCCAAGAAATTCACCTCAAAAACAACACCTCCATCAACATTAAAAACTATTATTCGTACAACTATATTAAACAGTATACTGATAGACCTTGTGGTGGATCATCTATAATCATTAACAACAACATCCCTCACAGCGAAATTACTCTAAATACAAAACTGCAAGCTTTTGTTATATCAGCAACCCTCCACAAAACAATAACAGTGTGTTCAGTATATATTCCCCCAAATGAAGAACCCAAGGAATAAGAGCTGAACAATTTAATAGAACAACTACCAAGACCCTTTGTTATAATGGGTAACTTTAATAGCCATAATGAAATCTGGGGAAGTAAGAAAACTGACAAAAGGGCAAAGTAAAAGAATCTTTATTAAATCAACATCAGTTGTGCATATACAACAATAAATCCAACACATATCTACACCCAGCAACAGGCACATATTCTGCAATAGAGACCTATCAATATAGGTTCTTTTTTTCTCGATTACAACTGGAAAGTACATGATGACACCTGTGGCAGTGACCACTTTCCAATTCTATTAGAAAACACCACTGATGAATTGAGTAAAAGAACTCAAAGCTGGAACCTGGGAAAGGCTAACTGGGATGGATTTAAAACTTCATGCCTTGCTCAACTAACCCCAGAAGCCAATAAAAACAATGAAGAAAACATTTTATATTTTACGAACACACTGTTAAATATAGCTGAAAAACATATACCTAAAAGCTCTACCACTACAAAGTACAATAAGCCATGGTTCAATGAAGAATGTAAAAAAGCTGTCAGATTATGGAAAGCAACTTTAAAAATTTTTTAAATAAACCCAACACGAGAAAATTTAAACACCTTACAAAAACAGCCAAGCCAAAGCCTGAAAAATTATCAAAGGCTCCAAAAGAAATACATGGAGAAATCACGTTGCCAAAATAAATAGCAACATAAAGCCAAAAACAGTATGGCAGATGATTTGGAAAATAACAGGCCAAAATAACAATACTCCTACAAAACACCTCACTCACAATAATCTGAAAATCACAGATGAGAAAGATATAGCAAATCATCTCGCCGAAACTTTCTCACAAAATTCATCCGCCAAATACAAAAGCAAAAGTTTTCAAGTTATCAAAACAAAAGCAGAAAAAGTTAAAATCAAATTTCAAAGCAAAAACACTGAAACTTACAACCAACTTTTCTCTATAGCAGAACTAAAAGAATCCCTCAACAAAGCACACAATACTGCAGTCGGACCCAACAAAATACATAATCAGTTCCTGAAAGAATTACCCGAACCATCTACAAATTTCCTCCGACAAATCTTCAATGATTTATGCAACAGTGGTGACATACGAAAAATATGGAAAGAAACCACAGTTATACCAATACTGAAACCTTTCAAAGACAATACAAATGCCAAAAATTACAGACCCATTACTCTTAGCAGTTGTGTCTGCAAAACATTAGAAAGAATGGTAAATGCCAGATTGATCTGGTACTTAGAAACCAATAAATTAATAACAGAATATCAATCTGGTTTCAGAAGCCAAAGAAGTCCTATGGATCACCTGATTTGATTAGAAATATTCATCAGAGAGGCTTCTATTAAAAAAAAACATCTCATAGCAGTGTTCTTCGATCTCGAAAAAGCATATGACACAACCTGGAAGTATAGCATTGTAAAAGATCGGAAAAACCTCGGATTAGAAGGCAGAATGCTAATATTTATCCAAAACTACCTTCAAGATAGACGATTTAGAGTAAGAATGGGAGAGGTTTTCTCTGAAGAAAAACAACAAGAAATGGGTTTACCTCAAGGCAGTGTATTGTCTGTCATGTTGTTCAATATAAAAATTAATTATATTGTGAAAAACATAAATAGCGGAACAAACTGTGCTTTGTATGTGGATAACTTCCTGATCTGCTACAGAGCAAGAAATATGAATCATATTGAAAGACAACTTCAAATATGCCTTGATAAGCTCCACAAATGGACCACGGTGAATGGATTAATAATTTTCAAAAGAAAAAACAAAATGCATCCACTTCTACAACCAACGTAAGCTCCACCTCGATCCAGTACTGAAAATTGACTACACCGAAATACCAATAGTTGAACATTACAAATATCTAGGAATCATTTTTGACCGCAAACTCTCCTTCATTTCCCATATCAAATACTTGAAAGCAAAATGTAACAAAACCATACAATTACTTAGAACTATAGCACACACTAACTGGGAAGGAAGCAAAGAAACATTATTAAAATTATATACCACTCATTAATCAGATCAAGACTCGATTATGGCTGCTTTATATATGGGGCAGCCAGAAAGACATACTTGAAAGAACTAAATACTATACACCACCAAGGACTTGGACTAGCCCTTGGAGCATATAGCACTTCTCCTATTGAAAGCCTATACACAGAAGCAGATGAACCTTCTCTTACACTAAGACGTGAAAAACTGGCTCTCCAATACTCTACAAAGCTGAAATCTTGCCCATCCAACTCAGCTTATGACTGCACCTTCAACCCGAAATACAAGCAACACTTTGAAAGAAAAGAAAAAACAATAAAACCTTTTGGCCTTCAGATGAAGTCGACCCTATAAGAATCAAAAATACCACTAAATAATATACATGAAAGCACTTTTCCACAAACACTACCCTGGATCATTAAAACTCCCAAAGTGAGTCTCAAACTGAATGAACATTTCAAAACTAAAACCCACCCCAGCACTTATCAAGAGAAATTTCACAATATTCTCCAACACCATCCCGACCACCTCTATGTCTTTACGGATGGATCCAAGGACAATAATAAAACAGCGTACGCTGCTGTTTTAAACAAAACAGTTCTTAAGAAAGCTCTTCCAAGGGAAAGCTCTATCTTCACAGCAGAAGCCCAAGCAATAAACCTAGCTCTCAACATCATCTCGAAGAGTTAACTTAAGAAATTTATAATATTTTCAGACTCATTCTTTGTCTTGCTATCATTAAGAAATAAAAAATTTCAGAACCCTCTTATCATTTAACTGTTGAGTAGATTAGACTCAATGTCAAATAGGAAAGAAATAATTATATGCTGGACCCCAAGCCACATTGGAGTGAGAGGGAATGAAAGATCAGACTCGGCAGCCAAATCAGCCTTAGATCTGACACCTGATAAATCCAGGATTCCATTTACTGACCTGAAACCAACAATTGATAAATTCCTTCACACAAAATGGCAACAACAATGGAGCAATAACATCCACAATGAACTCTTCCAAATTCAGCCCACCTTGGGAGAGTGGAGACCAGCATCGAGAAAATCAAGAAGAGAACAAGTCGTTATATCCCGATTGAAAATTGGTCATACAAGGCTTACTCAGTCTTTCATTTTGAAACAGGAACCACAACCACAGTGTTTGACTTGCCAGACAACTTGCATGGTTAAACACATTCTTATAGAATGCAGAGCTTTCGCTGCTATCAGAAAACGATTTTTCAAAGTAAATAGCTTAACCGATCTGTTTGAGAACGTCAAAATAGATGATATTCTGTCCTTCTTGAGAGAGACTGAGTTGTACCAAAAAATATGACAATTTAAAACTGGTTAATCTTGTGCAAACAAATGAAATCCTGCTAATAGAAAATTCTACCTACCTTAATATTCGTTTTGAAATCTTTGGTTGAATATGTATGTATATATAGACAGAATTTGGCGTTGAATGACCTACAAAGGTTGATATGCCATAAAAACCAAAAATCAACCAACAAACTGAATTGTTTGAGATAGAACTGTTTGACCATTTAACTGTGTAAACAAACGATTGATGTTTAATTGAATTGTTAGTGATACATAGCAATACTTGGAACCATTTAGCTGTGTGCTAACAATAGTAATACTTGTGTGAATTTAAAAATGTTATCTATCATGTGTTTACAAATTATACATAATATACATAAAGAAGATTTGGCTTTAAATAATCGGTAAGGGTTGATCTGCCATAAAACCCAACCAACCAACCCTGTTCGATTTTCTTCTTTTTCTATTTATATAGCCTATCAAGTAATCTGCAATGATGAACAGTCTTCAGAGGAGACGGAAGATTTTACAAGTCAGTTGGAAACAAAGCACCTTACAAGCAAAAGTTCCAGCTTCCGGTAAGTGTTAGAATTTGATGGGTTATTTGCTAAAATAAAATAGTCTATTCTTCACACGCCTCAATTTGGGTAATCGTGGAAAAAAAAACTTGTTTAAATTATGAATGTCAGGTGATGGGCTTTAAGCAGTGTACAAATGATTTGAATTAAGAGTTTTCTGTCTTCTAGACATGAAACCAAGTATCTCCTTTCAAATTTGCTGTCTGACTTGTTTAGATCAAGTGAAAAATGTTTTAAATCTAAAAAAGGTTTGGTTTCTTTGTTTAATGGCATATCAACCTTCCTGGGTTATTTAATGCCAAATCCTTTTTTTTAGAAGGACAGTAGTGGTACTATTTAACCCATAGCTGGGAGGATAAGAGGGTTCATACCTTTCCCAAGGGTATTTCACTGAAAGTGAATGTAATAGTGCAACTGGAGTTCAAACTCACTTACTATAATTCTGCAGTCCATTGCATTAACCATTACACCATGAGGACACTCCCCCCCCAATCTAAAAAGGAGAATAAAATGTGTTTATTGAATGACTAGTGTGTTTTAACAAACAATAAGAATTTAAAATTTAAAATGAAATAATTGTTTTTGCCTTACTGTTGAGATCACATAACAAACAGTGAAATATTTAATCAGGGATAAAATATTTCCTTTGTAATTTCATTTTGTTGCCTACCTGAGATCTAACATTTATGAAACTTTAGTAGATAAATTTTTAGGTGTATGTATATTACCCCTTTGGCCTCGTTTTACTCATGCCTAATGAATAGAGTGTTTGCCAATGGTCCGGGAGACCGGGGTTTCATCCCAGGTCGAGTCATGGAGGTGCCCGTGGTGTAATGGTTAGCGTCACAGGATATGGACACAGCGACATGACTTCAGATCCTGGACCTGACTGATTGCATTTCACATAGCACTAATACCCTTGGGAAAGGTATGAATCCTAAATATTCTCCCTCCAGCTATAGGTAAATAGTAGGGCAGACTAGGTTCTTCAGCCTTGGTGAGGCAACTAGTCTAGGAGAAGGAAAACTCTGAATTGAAACCTGTTAAACTCCGCTTAAAAAAATTGACCTTGTGTCATATCCTGCCCGAGCGAAGGGGTCGGTAAATATGATCCCAGGTCGAGTCATACCAAAGACTCAAAAAATGGTTCTTGATGCCACCTTGCTTAACACTCAGCATTATAAGGTAAGGATCAATGGTAAAGTGGAACAATCCAGGGAAAGGTGTAGTGCCCTCCCTTACCCCTCTGTGTAGTTGTTATTAGCTATTGAAAAGAGAGCCTCCAGGTCACTCTCGACTAAGGTCGCCAACTTTATTACTTATGTTACCCCTAGCAAAAAATATGGGTTCAACTCTCTTAAAATATGTTTCTTTCATTATTTTGAATCCATGAAAACTAAACTACTTTATTAAAACCCTATTTTATTTGATAGCCAAATTTTCTGGGTTCATGGAACATATTGTATTTGATGGCCCATAAGGTGCACTTCAATTTGGGCTGGCATTTAAAAATAAAAAGGTTTAAACTATGAACATCGGGTGAAGGGTTTTCACCTGACATTTGTAGCCCTCTCCCACTGTCAACTCATCTTTAAAGTTTTATATATATTCAGATCCTTATTAAATCACAATATTTGATATTTAAAAACCTTAATAGTTTTAAGTGTTGTCTCTTAATTTTTCTTCCTGACTGGTGTTATTATATTTATATTATTTTATATGAAGTACTGTTTACTATTACTGTTATAAATTGTTACTTTAAAAAATACCCAGTTTGGTGTAGAATGCTCCTCTTGCATATCTGCTTTGAATTTCATGGATATGACATTAAACCATCTGATGGCGAGGTTCCAGTAATGCAGCTTTGGAAAATACCCCTTCATTGCCACTGATCTCAGGTCCACTCTGACCCAAAGTTGTGGCAGCTGATAGGGTCCTATCTATGGGTCAAATAGAACTGTTTGATCATTTAACTGTGTGCAAACAAATAACTGTTTAATGGAAACACTTTAACTGTGAATTGTAATATTTGTATGTAAACAAATTAACTCATTTAAGAATAAGATTACCTACGAACTATTGACTTTCAAATCAAATGTATAACCATTTAAATATGTGTAAAAAAATTGAGCTCAGGCTCATTTAAAAATGTCATTACAAAAGGTTTACAAATGATATATTAAATATGTATTAAGAGGATTTAGTATTAAATAACCTACAATGTTTGATATGCCATAAAACCCAACCAACTCAAATTTTTTATATTTAATATATATGTATAAAGAGGATTTGGCATTAAATAACCTATAATGGTTGATATGCCATAAAATCCAACCAACTCAAATCTTATGTATTTGATATATATGTATAAAGAGGATTTGGCATTAAATAACCTACAATGGTTATTATGCCATAAAATCCAACCAACTCAAATCTTAAATATTTAATATATATGTATAAAGAGGATTTGGCATTAAATAATCTATGATGGTTGATATTCCATAAAAACCAACCAACCTAAATTTTATATATTTAATATATATGTATAAAGAGGATTTGGCATTAAATAACATATAATGGTTGATATTCCATAAAACCCAACCAACCCAAATCATATATATTTAATATATATATATATATGTATAAAGAGGATTTGGCTATAAATAACCTACAATGGTTGATATGCCATTAAACTAAACCAATCCAATCAATCTTTAGAAAAAAGTTGCTTTTGTTAGTGTAGAAGTGATTGTCACTTTGTTTTTATTTGTGGAGATGTTTGCAGTTCAAGGGGTACTTTAACATTTCAAACTCTCTTAGCCTGTAACATATTGTATTTGATGGCTCATAAGGTGCACTTCAATTTGGGCTGGCATTTAAAAATAAAAAGGTTTAAACTGACCACTTGGCCTTATAAGATGCAAGGTGATTATCTGGGATATTTTTTTTTTTTAAATTGGTTATAAGCCATCAAATGCAGTTAGTAACATTCATAAGTCATTGTTTTTCACTGAGTGTAATATAAATTTAGATTTATTCTAAAATTTCCTTGCCCAGTCGGCTGGGGCTGTAGAATACACTGACTGCTTCTCTGCAGAAGGGTAAGACCCCCCCAACGAGTGTCCTGTATATGACACTAAACAATCTGATGGTGAGGTTCCAGCAATGCTGGAGCTTTGAGGAATGTGGAATACCCCTTCATTGCCATCGCTCACTGGTCCACTCTGGCCCGGAGTGGTAGCACCTGATAAGGGTCCTATCTATGGGTTGAATAGAACTAAAACGTGCTTCTTTCACTATACTGATTTTTGCATTTAAACTGTGTATTTATGCTAAACTGAATTGTTTAAAATAGAACTGTTTTAACATTGGAACTGTGTACTAGTGCTGAACTGAATTGCTCAAAATAGAACTGTTTGGATATCTAAACTGTATAGTTATGCTGAACTGAATTATCTGAAATAAAACTGTTTGACATTTAACTCTGTGTATTGCCCAGTCGGCTGGGGCTGTAGAATACACTGACTGCACCTCTACAGAAGGGTAAGACCCCCCTAACGAGTGTTCTGGATATGACACTAAACAGTCTGATGTTGAGGTTCCAGCAGTGCTGGAGCTTTGGGGAATGCAGAGTACCTATTCATTGCCATCGCTCCCAGGTCCACTCTGGCCTGGAGTGGTACCACCTTATAGGGCCCTATCTATGGGTTAAATAGAACTAACTGCATACTTATGCTAAACTGAATTGTTTGAATAAACTGAATAGCTTGAAATAGAAATGTTTTTGACAATTAAACTGTACTTACATTTAAACTGCGTGCTTATGCTAAACTGAATTATTTGAAACAGAACTGTTTTTCAACATTAAAACTGTATTTACACTTAACTGAATTGTTACATATAACTGCTTGAATAGTTTGAAATAGAAATGTTTTTGACAATTAAACTGTGTACTTATGCTAAACTGAATTGTTTTAAATAGAACAGATTATTTACATAATGGATTTGGCATTAAATAACCTACAAAGGTTGATATGCCATAAAACCCAACAAACCAAACCTCTAAAATTTCCTTAGTGTATAAAAAGGACTAACATTTCCATCATTGTTGACTTGAGTTTAATCCTGGATGGCCATGTTTGCATTTCACTTCAAACCAATGCCCTTGGGAAAAGCATAAATTCATCTCTTCTTCACCATCCCTCACTACAAGTAAATAGTCGGTTGGTTGTTGGTTGTTTGGGTTTTATGGCATATCAACCTTTGTAGATTATTTAACACCGAATCCATTTTTGTGAAAATAGTTCTATTTCAAACAATTCAGTTTAGCATAAGCACACAGTTTAAATTTTAGTACACAGTTTATTTTAAAGTCAAACAGTTCTAATTCAGATAATTCAGTTTAGCATAAGTACAGATTTTGTTTATACTCAGTTAAATGTCAAAACAGTTCTATATTAAACAATTCAGTTTAGAGTTTGTGCAGTCTCAATGTCAAAAAACAGTTTCATTTCAAATAATTCAGTTTAGCATAAGCACGCAGTTTAAATGTAAGGATGGTTTAACTGTCAAAAACATTTTGATTTCAAGCTATTCAGTTTAGTCAAACAATTCAGTTTAGCATAAGTATGCCGTTAGTTCTATTTAACCCATAGATAGGGCCCTATCAGGTGCTACCATGCCATGCCAGAGTGAACCTGGGAGCAATGGCAATGAAGGGGTGCTCCGCATTCCACAATCTCCAGCATTACTGGAACCTCACCATCAGACTGTTTAGTGTCATATCAGGACATTCATTGGGTAGGGTCTTACCCCTCTGCTGAGGTGCAGTCAGTGTATTCTACAGCCCCAGCTGACTGGGCAAATAAATTGTAGGGTAGAATGAGTTCTTTAGAACTTTGGTTTGGCAACCAGTCTTGGAGAAAAAAAATTGTGTGAATAATTAGATGATGGTTATTTAAATGTTTGACTTTTTTCATTTTTTTCTTCAGGTACAAAGAAGATTGTATTGATATTGAAAGTGATACAACAGACAAGAGCTTTTCCTCTGACAATACAGACTACATGTTGTACAAGGTACTTAGTTTTTATTATTGAAATCTTTTTACTTTATAGCTTTATTATCGAATTAATTTTTGTCGTGCTTTTTATCTAGTGACTTGACATTTCCCATTAGGAAAGTATCCTCAAAAGTATGGTGGTACTGAGTGGGAAAAAAAATATCCCTTCTTTTTTTTTTTTTTAAATCCGTTTTCTATTTTGATATTGTTTTTATGTAGTATGATGTTTGAGAAAACAATATCAAAATAAAAAACAGATGTAAAAAAAATAAAAAAAAGAGACATTTTTTTTTTCACTCTGTACCACCATACTTTGGAGGATTCTTTCCTCATCACTTTCTCTTTCCCCCTCCTTTGTTCCCTTTCCACCTAGACATCACATTTTATAACCAATGTAATTTACAAAGCGCTTTGCTTTGATGTGGCACAAGGCCGAATAAATGGGGCGCCCAATGAGACTCACTCATGTAGGTCTGCTAGTCTAGCTTGCTAACCGTCACACAACCAATGTCTTTGACAAAACAGGATATGCCCAAACCCCTATCCCTCCATCTTTTTTCCCCTATTTCTTTCCTGTCAGCTCACTGAAATTATTTCAACGTTCATACGATCAAAAATCTCTAATAGAACCTAATACATTTGACTGTAAATCCTCTCCATAATTATATCATGTTCCTCATTTGCTTTTATATAGAAAAACTCAAAAAAATGGTTTAGCTTGAAAAAATTCTTAGAATAAAAAGAACAAAATATCGTGTCTTCTAAACCTGTGTTAAGTGTTTGATTTATCCAACCTTCCACGGGGATGTCCTCGTGGTGTAATGGTTAAAGCGATGGACTGCGGAATTGTAGTACACGAGTTCGTACTCCAGTCGCACTATTACGTTCACTTTCGGGCAAATACCCTTGGGAAAGGTATGAACCCCCTTATCCTCCCAGCTATGGGTTAAATAGTACCACTACTGTTCTTCTAGGAGAATAGCTTTGGCATTAAATAACCTACAAAGGTTGATATGCCATTAAACAAACAAACTAAACCAAACCAACCTTCCACATATTTTTATCATAATGTCAAATTCACTACAATCTATCATTTCTATATATATGTGTAAATGGGCATTCGATAACCTACAATGGTTGATATGGCATAAAACCAAACTAAACCAATTGAAAACTGTGCACAAACAAATTATTACTATTATTAAATAGGATTATAACTGTAGAAAAATTATTACAGTTAAAAATAATAAATAACCTATGGGGTAGGTTGATTTTTCACTTTTTTTAAAATAATAAAAAATCTCACTTTCCGAAAGTTGTGTTTGGACCTATTAAGTACTCAATACAAAAAATTAGATCAAATAGTTCAACGGTTTTTTGAACATTTGGTATCAAAAATCGCAGACAAAAATATACTGATAATTCCTCGTTTTTGCAAGATTTGGTTTGAATATTATTGTGAAAACCAAATAATGTTAGTTTTTAAATCAGGGAATGTCCTTTTATTTTATAAAAATGATATTAATTAAGAAAATGATAACTAATCTTCAAATTGAAAATCTGTCCCCACCCCCCATTTTCAGTATCTTCTATTAACTGCCTTTTAACGTTTTGAATTAAGTAGTAATATTTGAATACCTAAAAAATTGATTTTTTTCCATTATAAGTGAAAATATAACAAACAAACAGATAAGGAAAAAGAAACACTATCTTAATAGAGTTTAATATATAGAGTCATATTGCTCCATATAAGAGCCCTTAGACAAAAATGCTGTTCTCAATTTCTGACTCAAAACTTTGGCTGTTATGTGTTAATGCCTTACTTCAAAACCATATACAGTCTGCGAACCTTCTGTTGTTAACTTGACTGCCCATTCCACAGCCTGAGAATGTGAGGGCAAATCTGGCAAGTCAAGCTTGGTTCCATTCAACAAAGATTCTCGAAGTTCAGATTCAGAATAATTTTCCGTCATTATTGGTTCAAAAATGCCACATAATGTTAAATCTATTTATTGTGTCCAATGTATGGCATTAACATAAATTGTTGGTATACTTTTTAACCTTTTCCTAGTTGACTCCTCACTCCTGAAAGAATATGAAAATTAAATAATTGAATCATTAAAAAATTTCAATCTTTACTGCTTTAATAATTATGGCTGAAATTAGATAAAATCTTTAAAAATGATTCTATAAACTGGAATAATTGAGTCAGTGATATATGAATAAATATTTACTTACCTAACGGCCAAAATTCTTTTTAAAGCTTCTTCTCTTATTTCAACTTCCTCAGATTTGAGGATGGAATATAGAAGGTTTTCTGGTATTAAACCAAATGTATGACCTTGTATATTTCTTAATGCTATCTGTTCGATTTCATGAGGCTGCTTCTTAATCCTCTGGATCATATTAAAAATGTGCAGTTGCTGATTGTGGAATTTATTATTTCTTTTAATTTCAAACCAACAAGTGGCATACACATTTACGATAAAATTTATTAAACTGTGGAGTTTTGTTGTGAGCCTTTGTGGGTATGCACCACGAGTCCATAAACACATGAGTCTGATGGCCAAAGTTAACCATCTTGCCTGGTTTAAAGGACCAATTTTCCAGGAGGCATATCTAGAGTCAACCTTACCTCTAGAAATACCTACTCATACAGGAGTCTTTGGTCACAACTGAGATCATGTATTTTATCAATTTTCAAAATTGAATCTAGAGGACTGCTAATATTGGGAAATGATATTTAGGGTAAATCATGGCTATCCTTTGAGCATAATTTCCCCAGGGGGCCACTGATTGCTGTAGGGCCTTTTGCGCAACCATCTATATTTTTAAAAAAGGTTCTGTAAGGTAGTTCATTATGGTGCAGAGAGCAACCAATTGTGTGAAGTTGTTTTTTTTAACTTTTTTTCTAAAATTGCAACCATTCCACCTTCATAACCTGTGTTGGCATTAATGTTGTCAACAAGGATAGCCTTGATAGTGTTCTCACTGTTGAATTCATGCGAAACATCCATCACTTGCTCTGCATGAACAGCACCTGTTGGACCAATATTAGGAAGAACTCTATGCATCAGATATTTACTTTCATATGGTGTCTCCTTTGTAAAAGTTTGATGGCGTTCTGGTCCCTTAGTTTTTTTCATAGTTTTCTGTCCATTTTCCAACACAATTTCCTTGTACAGCAATGTGTCCTTATCCATTCTCCCATCAACTCCAATACATATAAGATTTTCCATACTTTGATCATCTTTTTGTTGGGCAGTTTTTTTTCACTTTAGTTTTTGCCCTGTCAACTTTACATTTATCAAGAATAATATTGTTTATATTAATATTGGGTATAAGAAGGCCCATAGCCTTCAAATCCACGAGCAAAGCATTGGCAAGCCTGGCCCCAAGATTAGAAGATATATCTCCCCTGACTAACCCGAGAGCATATCTTGGATATTTGATAAGGCTATAAGGGCTTTTTGGATGACTCTTTGGCTGCAAATATTCTTCTGGTTCTTCACTTGGAGAAGATCAGTAGGAGGAGGAAGAAACATTACCCTGGAGATTTGATGTTAAAACTGTTGGTGATGAATGTAAATTTTTTCTTGACCCCTCTCTTTCCTTTTTATTTTTTTTATAGCCCTTTTATCTACCAGGCCAAGCTGAAAAGTGCTCTTAGGTCCTATTTTACCCCTCTGATCCTTTGGGTATTCATGGTTCTCAACTAAAACCTGAAAAATCAGATTTTATTTATATTAAAAATACATCTGAACAGATTAATATAAAAATTAATTTGCATGAAAAATAAAATGGAAAAATGGTTTATATATTTAAATAATATTAAAATATGGAAATTGATTTCGATATAAGGTTGTCTTACAAAGACATTGCAAAAACCAAAATAGAAAATAACTTACTTTTTGTTGAATAGGACAAGTGCAAATGATGTGCTTAGTCTGGCAATTTTCTTGATTACATTTTACATGATAGTCCTTAAAACATAAAACTGATAGTTTGCAAGAACAGGATGAAATATCAAATAATGAATCCAGTTTTTCCATCCAGAATTTCTTTTGGGCAGTTAGGAGAGATTTTCTATTTGTTTTGCTTTCTTGAAGCATAGTATATTCACCTTTTTTAAAATAGTAATTTCATTTGATAAAGGTAAACGTGGGTTAACTGCTTTCCAAATATCCATTACTTCCTTTGCTATTAATTTGGAAATAGCAAAATTTGATAGGTGGGTATAAGTATTTATTAAATAATAACTATATTGGATAATTTGTTGATAAATTGGAGGCTCCGTTTTATCTAATGGTGAAGGTGGACCAGAAAATTTCATTACATTTTTACTGCGAGTTGAAAATGCAGATTTTCCATCCATTTTTAATAAAATAACTGAAAAAAAAAAAATATGTACAATCAGAAATTAAATTACACAAATATTTTTTTAATAAATTTGATAAAATTTGAAATCAATACATTAATTTAAAAATAATGTTTACGTTTCCTTAAAGTGCATTTACTTCTGAGATTAGCTCGTAAACAGATTTTTCAATGAAAAAAACATGAACTTTAGGAATATATAACAAATCAGAATTATTATATAAGTTGTATTTTTTAATAGTTAAGTTTATTTTAATGATAAATTCAAGAGATATTCGGGATTATTAAAATTGTAAACAGTAAACAATCGTTTAGGAGGTAATTTCAACAGGTGAATACCATAAAAAATATACAATAAATACAACGGCATATGTAAATAGTTATTTGTATATTAAATTAAATATCATCGTGTTTTTATTCCTTTTTAATTTTCCTATTTTCATTTAATTTCTAAAGAAAAGAAATACTAAACTTAAAAATATTTATTATTAAGTGTATTGTATTGTTTTATTTTTGTTAAAACTCGGGTTTTATTTAAGCGACGCGTATTGCTAGTGACACCTATACCGTGATAAAAACCCAATTTATTTGGTCTTTAAGTTTGATTGCTCAAATAAATTCAAATTTTTGAAGAAAGATATATCTTGTAACTTTTGACATTATTTTGCGACTTTCTTCAAGTGCCTTTTTTTACAGTTCCAAAATCGACCTACCTTAAACCTACAACAATTGATATGCCATAAAACCCAACCAAACTGAATTATATATATTTGATATGTATGTATAAATAGAATTTGGTATTAAATAACCTACAATGGTTGATATGCCATAAAACCCAACTAAACCAAATCTTACATATTTAATATATATGTATAAATAGGATTTGGCATTAAATAACCTCCAATGGTTGATATACTATAAAACCCAACAAAACCAAATCATATATATTAAATATATATATGTATTAAGAGGATTTGGTATTAAATAACCTACAATGATTGATATGCCAAACCAAACTAAACCATACTTTTGCTGGGATCTAGGCACTGATCTATAGTCTGCAGATAAGCATTTTTCATACTGTATATATGAAATGAATGTCAATAGCTTAATCCTTCTTTATTTTTTTTTTCAGGATACTAACTCAATGAATAACTTCATGACGAACATATACCAGAACAATAAAAAGATTCCACAAACAGAGAAGTCTAAGGGCTTCATGGAAGTTTCATCTCACCTTAATATTTCCAAACCTGCAGTATCAACAGCCAGCCAGTGCAAACCTGTGTCATCTTCAGCACCCTATCCAACCCCATCAACCCCTTCCACACCACTTGAGAATAACCTGCATTATTCAGTTCCTGGGATGCCAAGCTCCTCAAAGACTACTTCACATTCTGCTAATACTCGACATCATCACAAAACATCCTTACCATCGGCAACTTCTTTTTTGATGAACCATGCTCCCGGTCAAATGTCTTCTCACAATAGAAAATCCAGTTCTGGCCACACTTATTCAGTGGACACTATTCAATTAGCCAAAGACAGGCCATCTGCTAACTGTCCAAGGAAAAGTTTTGACTCTAAGAATGTCACCAGCCATGAACTACCACAAAATAAGCTGATTGAACGAAAGAATTCTTTTAAAACTGCCACACCTGATCGTGACTACATCACAAAGATACCAAAGGTTTGTAAAATCTACTTGACATAATAAACTGCAGTCCTTGGCCCACCTGTGGCCTATAAGAAGTTTTTAAAGTATACAGATATACACTCAAGATCTCTCTTCAGAAAATGAAAAAATTAATATTACTCTTATTTCTATTGTTCCAATTCATATATAGTCAATCTTGGAGGTGCCCGTGGTGTAATGGTTATCGTCGTAGGAAATGGACACGGAGACACAAATTCAAGTCCTGGACGAGACTGATTGCATTTCACATAGCACTAATACCCTTGGGAAAGGTATGAATCCAATTATTGTCCCTCCAGCTATAGGTAAATAGTAGGACAGACTAGGTTCTTCAGCCTTGTTGAGGCAACTTGTCTAGGAGAAGGAAAACTCTGAATTAAAACCTGTTAAACTCCGCTTAAAAATTGGCCTTGTGTCATATCCTGCCCGAGTGGAGAGATTGGGTAAATATGTATATCGTCAATCATCATCAGGGCATGCTGACAACAAGAATTCCTTTGACTTTCTCTCACCATCCATCCCTATCAACCATCGATCTTGCTAGGTCTTCTATACAGCATCCAGTATCCATAGATATCTGGTGAATTTAAGTTGTCAACTAACATGGATGTGTCCATGTGTAGCACTCCATAGGAGAGCCTTGCTGATGAGTTTGTCTTTGCTTAGATGTTTTGCAAGATTGGAAGTAAGTGGCCATTCAATTGCTGTTTTGTGGGGTGCTACTTCCAGGATTTGTTCAAAACAGTATGCAGCCTCCATGTGTAGTTCCCAACTAGCTTTTTCTCCAAGCATTTTGTCAGAGTCCAAAAGGTACTATTTACCAAACCCCTCCGCTCGGGCAGGATATGACACAAGGTCAATTTTTAAGCGGAGTTTAACAGGTTTTGAATTCAGAGTTTTCCTTCTCCTAGACTAGTTGCCTCACCAAGGCTGAAGAACCTAGTCCGTCCTACTATTTACCCATAGTTGGAGGGAGAATAAGGGGGTTCATAACTTTCCCAAGGTTATTTGCCCGAAAGTGAACGTAATAGCGCGACTGGAGTACGAACTCGCGTACTACGATTCCGCAGTTCATCGCTTTAACCATTACACCACGAGTCCAAAAGGTGCAGCCATACAGTTGTACTGACATGTATACAGCTGGGAAGAATTACAGTAAACCCAGTTGAAGAATAATTTTTGTAAAAAGTGTCTACTTTTTATTTTATATTGTGAACCAGATGATCTATAATAGCCCTCTTCAAATAGGTACCGGCCCATGGTCCCCGTAGATAGTGTTCACCAATGGCCCAAGAGACCGGGGTTCAAACCTAGGTTGAGTCATACCAAAGACTCAAAAAATGGTACTTGATGCGTCCTTGCTTAACATTCAGCATTATAAGGTATGTATCTAGGGTAAAGTGGAGCAATCCATGGAAAGGAGTAGCTCCTTCCATTACACCCCAACTAATGAAAAGACTATTGTCACCAACTTTATTTTTTATTAACAAAAATGTGTATGAAATTTTTTGTGACATCTGTGTGTCCTTCCTTTATGTAAACTGGAAGAGTTCTCATGGTGTAATGGATAAAGTTCTGGACTGCAGCCTTGAAGTAAGTAAAGTTGGCGACCAGAAGGCTCCTTTTTCAATAGCTACTACACCGAGGTGTAGGGGAGGGCACTACTCCTTTCCCTGGATTACTCCACTTTACCCTTGACACATACCATATATTGCTGAGTATTAAGCAAGGAGGTATCAAGTACCATTTTTAAAGTCTTTGGTGTGACTCGACCTGGGATTGAACCCAGGTCTCCCAGACCATTGGCGAAGAGTTCAAACTCCAGGTCTACTCTAGCTTGGAGTGGTAGCACCTGATAGGATTCTATGTATGGGTCAAATAGAACTAAACTGTATAATTACACTAAACTGAATTGTTTGTAATTAATTGTTTTTACATTTAACTGAACTGGGCCATTGACCAAATGAGTAGAGTGTTCGCAAATGGTCTGGGAGACCAGGGTTCAATCCTTGGTCGAGTCATACCAAAGACTCAAAAAATGGTACTTGATGCCGCCTTGCTTAGCACTCAGCACTATAAGGTAAGGATCAAGGGTAAAGTGGAGCAATCCAGGGAATGTAGTTGTGCCCTCCCCTACACCTCTGTGTATTAGCTATTGAAAAGGGAGCTTTCGGGTCACTCTAGACTAAGGTTTAAACTTTACTTACATTTAATTGTGTGTTTAAACTGCATACTTAGGCTAAACTGAATTGTTTAACATTTAACTTGTGTGTAAACAAAAAACTATACTTATACTAAACTGAATTGTTTAAAACTTTTATCAAAATGACTTAATTTGTCATTAAATGACCTGAAAAGGGTTTATATGCTGTAAAACAACCAACCAATCAACCAATTCCTCCAATAGGTCCATTAAAAGAATGTGACAGGACCCCACTAAGATGACCAACAACAAGTTGTAACTCTTCTATCTTTTTTTCTTTTAGTGTAAACAATATAAACAATTTGTTTTTCAGGATTCAGATACACCAGCCTCCAAGAGGCCCAGAATGTCTGAACGATCAAGACAAGAACAAAATGAAAAGAATGAACAGAATAAAGGTAGGGATTGTTGAGTTAAACCCCCTTTAATAGTTGTCTGTTTGAAGTAATGTCTCCTAAGCAATGCTGGTGAGTTTTATATGTGAGCAACAAAGGTTTGCGAGAGTGGGGTCCTCATGATATTGTTAGATAAAAAATAACTGAAAATGAGGTTCATGTCAAAAATAAAGTCTGACGCCGTCTATGAAATAGGACAACAGAAACAAGTTCACTCGTCACTTCTCAGCTCTTTCCTCTTCTGTCCTTCTGGAGTTAACCAGGAACGGAAATCACTCCATGCGGCATTGTCATCACGTTTCATCTCTCAGCCCAACTGACTCACCTGTTTTTATGCTGCCAGGGACGGTTGCAAAATTTGCATAAGCGTCCTCTAGCATTGGTCAACCTTTGTAATCAAATGAACCCTAATTTATGCACAAGTAGGAATTTGCTTACCTGTTATCTTGCACTAAACCTTGCTCGGTGCGCGTGAGTATATTCCTACAAATTTCAGGAGGACAGTTGCAAAATTTGCATAAGCGTCCTCTAGCATTGGTCAACGTTTGTAATCAAATGAACCCTAATTTATGCACAAGTAGGAATTTGCTTACATGTTATCTTGCACCAAACCTTGCTCGGTGCGCGTGAGTATATTCCTACAAATTTCAGGAGGACAGTTGCAAAATTTGCATAAGCGTCCTCTAGCATTGGTCAACGTTTGTAATCAAATGAACCCTAATTTATGCACAAGTAGGAATTTGCTTACATGTTATCTTGCACCAAACCTTGCTCGGTGCGCGTGAGTATATTCCTACAAATTTCAGGAGGAAAAGAGTAAGAGATTGTTTACTTTTTTAACTCGTCTCAACTGGGAGGGAAGTGACGTATGTCGTTTCTCATTGGCCACTTCCAGTTTTAAGCTAAATAGCAGTAGCATTTTGACTTTTTCAAGGTGTGTCCTGTGCGGTAATGTGTACTTGGCAGACTTTTTACTGCAGGATCACCTGCAAGAATTATAGTTTCGGTTGGGTCACTTGGGAGAGCTAGTATGATGTTGGAAGACCTGAAACTTGTAAGGACCCCAAGAACATCACTGATGAGGCGATCCTGCACACCCTTTGAGTGTATAATTACAACTACATTTTTTTTTATCATACAACATGTGAAAGCACGTGCGATACTCTGTCCTCATCAGCTGCCAACCAGGGTGATAACACAGTTTCAGTAGCTCAAGGCGGTACTGCCACTCCTGGCACTACTTGAAGTGTGTATATATATATATATATATATATATATATAATCTGGACCACTTTCAGCTCTTAGTTTCTCTGGTTTAGGCAAAATTCACTTATTTATTAAATCGTCTTGCCATTGTCCATATATGCCTTAGTCTTCACTGATTGGCTAATCTACTACTCCTACTGATAGGAAAGTCTATAAAAATTTATTTGCAATTTGTAGACAGCCAATATCTCACCAGTTCCCCCAAAACAATCCAACATGACCCCCTTTAAAAGAAATATGTATTAAATAAAAAAATGTGAATTTTTTTTTTTGTTCAATTGACACAAAAATACGATTAGTGAATTAGTTTTTTTTGGGAATAGGTTTTAAATAACGTAAGACATGTTGTGCCTTCATTAAATGGAAAAAATTTGGTTTTGCTAGGACTTGAGACAATCTAGTAACTGTATACCAAATGTCTGGTCTTGTTGCAACCATTATATATATTAGACTACCAATAATTTCACCATAAGGATTGTTATTTATTAAATCAACTTGATCACTTGTTTTTATTATATCCATTTCACATGGAGTTGAGCATGGTTTGCAATCTGCCATGCTGAACTTTGATAATATCTTCTCAATATATCTAGATTGATTCATTTTAATAGTATTATTTTTGCATTCAAATTGTATTTTATTTACATAAGGTCTGCCTCAGTTTTTGAAGCTATTAATATATCATCAATCCATAATGAAATGATGGATATTTGATTTTGGACATTTTGAACGTACATGCCGGGGTCCACAAGTGACTGCACAAAATTTTTTGTAGTTAGATAAGTATGGAATGTTTTATTCCAAATTCGACTGCTCTGTTTTAATCCATATAAGGATTTTCCAAGTTTCTAAACATAATTCTCATCCTTACCTTTAAAGCCTTCTAGCAGCTCAACATATATTTCATAGTCTAAGGGGGCATTTAAATATGCACACTTAACATCCATCTGTTGAATTAACAAATCATACTGGACTGCTATTTGCAGTAGTAACCTTATGGAAGCCATATTTGTCATCACGGTAAAAGTTTCTCTATAATCCTTGCCATATATTTGCGTGGAGCCTTTGGCTATGAAACGAACTTTATACTCATGACTTCTGTCATTTTTACTTTTTATTGTAAAGAACCCCCTACTACCGACTGTATTTTTACTTCTTGTGTAAAATACAGCTTGGCTGACAATATGGGACAAGGTTAAAATTCCATGGTGCCGTCACAAAGTGATGCACCGGAAGAGGGTGACCTGTGAACTGCATGACAGTTATTTCCGCTTGATGATGATCAAACATGTCATTCCAAAGACAGCGGAAGTTGCATATTCCGTTGGCCAGTTATGGGAGGAGATTGTGTGGGCGAAGAGGCGTGTCCATATCTCCGCGTGGGAGTTTGATGGTAATATAAGGCCAATGATTTGAATGGAAGACAGTGAAAATTCCGCTGTTCACGCAAGCTTGTCCCGTCGTTACTCCGTGTGCGTTTTCTCGGCCATTGCCTAACTTACACGGAAGGGTCTAGGCCTCATAGATGAACAATTCTTATACCTCTCCTGGTTGCTCCTACTTCACACAAGCGTCCGTCGAGAAAATAATTATATATTTTTATATATATTACGGGTTGTCGTTTGTTTGGCTAGAGCGAAATGTAACACTTGGAGCCTTCAGCCATTCAAAAGTTTTATTTTCTATTAAGGAATCAAATTCTCTGTTGTTTGAATCCACTGAGTTTACAGCCTCAGAATAATTAACAGGAATCATACGCAGAATACAACAGTAATCAACCCCACTAAATTCAAAGATTTCTACTACAAAAATGTCATGTCTTTTTCTCTGTCGGATGGGATAACAGGTTAATTTCCCCTCCCCTTTGGAGTTTAGGTTGTCTTTTGCTTCAACTTCATATGTGATTAAGTATTCTGGATTTTCAGTATTTTTATCTGGTTTCAATTGTGAGCTATTATCATAAGAGTCAGTGAATCTTACACACCTTACTCTTTTAATAGTCATTGTTTCTGGAAAATAAATTAAGTAAGAAGGACATTGTTTATCATAGCCGACAAAGATGCCTTTTCCCCAATGAGGATTCAGTTTTATTTAATTTTGTACATAACAAAAACAAGTCATGCCAAAAATATTCATCTTATTTAAGTTTGGTTTTGAGCCGGTAAAACTTTCAAATGAGGTTTTTCTTGTGTTTTTATTATAACAACAATTTCTAATATATGCTGAAGCCATCAATGTGTAAAGCCACAAGTTTTTGGACAATTTCGACTCGATAAGGAGACGCCTTGCCATAGAAAATAAACTTTACCATGACCGTTTAGCAGTCCCATTTTGATGTGGAGAATAAGGAGCTGACCACTCGTGTTTGATTTTTAAGTACAAGTAACCATTGAAAAGATTCAGAAGTGAACTCAGTTCCATTGTCTGTCCATAAACATTTTTTAAGATGCATCTTTAGTGATTTGAGAAATGGTTAATTTCTCTAACACTATAAATTATTAGGCAACCAAATGAACAACAAAACTTTTTTTAAACAACAAAGAAAGGTTTATTAATGTAGCAGATGAAAAGTGTCCTTTTCATTTGTAGCCAGTTATTATGTTAGAAGTATGTGTAGTTAGCAGCAGCGTCTTCTTCAGCGAAAGGGTTCCGAGTGGAATCAGTAGCAGTGGATGTGAGAGATGTCTGTTCTGGCTGCTGGTTAATTGTTCTCTGGCGTCGACTCCTTACCCAAAAAAGTACCAGAAAAAATAGTTCTTTAAAAGAAGAATGAATTAATGCGCTCTGCCAGTTGATTGGTCAATGAGTGAACGAATCTCTTGGCGGGGCATTGATTCGCGAAAGGAAATAGATTTGTGGCTGCTACACACCTATACATGTGTCCTTTGCTATTGCATAGATAAATGCAAGCCTTACCTCTTTTCAGCACTATGTTATTTGCCCAACGCCCATCAGCTAATTCGACAAAATGGTTTCTTGGTTCGAAATTTTAGTAAAAATTTATCAATTTTGACTTATCAGTTATTACGTGTTCGGTAGCCTCGCAATTACTCATGTCTGAAACAATATAATATCCTAAAGCAAAGAAATAGGTTTGTCCTTTAGAATAGGTTCTTATATTATGACATAAATCTCTTGGCCTTTGATTTTTACATTCTGATGCTTCGTGGCCCCTCCTCCCACAAATGTAACAAATAATATTTGTCTTCCCTGGGGGGAAATTTTATAGCCCTCTCAACTATGCTCAAGTTTCTGGTAATTGTTATAATTATAATTTGTTGATTTATAATCATAGCGAGAATGGGTGTTTACCCTGAGTTTATTCCTTGGGTTCATCTTTTTAAATGTGGTCTTCATTTGTAATAGATTGTTAAATTCATATGCTTTGTTTCTTCATAACTTCAAATTCAGAAAAAAATCAAGGTTTTCTTCTTCTGGGTTATAACTGTTGTAAAAGATTTAAAATTCGGAGGTAATCCTTTGAGAACCATATCAATCAAAAGTCTGTAACTTATAACTTCCCTTGTTTCTTTCAGAGCATTAGAAATATTCTCTAACCTTATTATATAGTCTGTAATAGATTCTGATTCCAATCTTCTCAAAGATGTTAGCTCTGTACGGAGGGAAATAGCTTTCAGCTTTCCTTTTGATAAATAATGTTCCCTTAATATTGTTAAAGCTTTTCTTCCTTTGTCTTGTGCATCTCTTATTACTAATGACAGACTTTTATTGTCCAAATACTGAATGAACTCGGCGAAGATGGTAGCATTCTTTTTTAAGAAGTTAATATCATCACTCTGATCTGTTGGTGACAGTATAATTTGATGTAAATGTTGAATTCTAAGATATCCTTTGAACTTCACTTCCCATAACTCATACCTGAATTCATCTCCATCGAAAAAAAGTTTTCCTGCTCTGGGCCCATAACCTATTAGAATTGTGGTTGCCATCTTGTTTTTTGTTGTGCGATACAAAAGATAAACCTTCTAAGTAACAAGGGTGCATTAAGTCTAGACTTTGTAATTTGCCATTGTTCCTGGATACCTTAGACTTCACTGATTGGTTGATCTACTGCTCCTACTGATGGAAAAGTCTTTAAGAGTTTGCCAGCAACTTATAGATGGCAGGTACGCCACCAAGTCCCCCCAAACAATCCAACACTTGCAAATAAAAAAATGAGTAAGTAAGAACAATTACGTTAATTTGGATTTAATATTCACTTTATTTTCATGTGTTAATGAAAAGATACAGAAAATTTTGTTTAAACTGAATAGGAGATGAGACCCCTGTGGTCTAGTGGCAAACATGCTGGGCTGTGAAATTGTGGTAAGTGAGTTCAAACTCCAGTTGCACTATTATATTCACTTTTTGACTAATACTCTTATCTCCCCCATCTTTCGGTTAAATAGTACTACTGCTGTTCTTCAACAAGAATAGCTTTGGCATTAAATAACCCCTGAGGCTTGATATCCCATTAAACAAAGAAATCATACCAAAACTGATTAATTTGTTGATTTCCAGAAAATTGTATTGTTTATGATGAAAATTATATTGTTTATGATGAAAATTATATTGTTTATGATGAAAATTATATTGTTTATGATGAAATGTCATACATTTTTGTGTTTTCAAAATAACCTCCTAAAAAAGTGTCCTTTTTTTTTGTTTTACACCTTTTTATCTATCTCTTCTGCATGTTTTCCTTGTTTTTTTTCCTTCCTTCTTTCCATTGAGGAAAATGAAAAATGTATTATTCAGTGATATATTCCCTTTGCTTCTTTTTAGACTCTGGTTTTCAGATCTCAAATATAACATTTGCTGACATTGGAGGAAATGAGAAATGTTTAAAGGTAAGTATATTATCGTCATAATTATGTGTGTGTGTATATATATATATATATATATATAAACATATCATTGTGTGTGTGTGTATATATATATATATATATGTCATCAGTGTGTATATATATATATATATATATATAAACATATCATTGTGTGTGTGTGTATATATATATATATATATATGTCATCAGTGTGTATATATATATATATATATATATATAATCATTATCATCTGGGAGTGTCCCCGTGGTGTAATGGTTAAAGCGCTGGACTGCAGAATTGTAGAACATGAGTTCTAATTCCAGCCATGCTATTATATCCACTTTCGGACAAATACTCTTGGGAAAGATATGAACCCCTTTTTCCTCTGATCTATGGGTTAAATAGTACCTCTACTGTCCTTTTAGAAAAAAAAATTAATTAAAAAAAGATGAATTTTGCATTAAATAACCTGAGAAGGTTGATATGCCATTAAACAACAAACAATCAAATCATCATTATCATTGCATATATATATATATATATATATATATAATCATCATTATCGAGTTACACTAACAGCATTGATGACGTAAGTCCTTGTTTATTGGCCAACATGAACATGTCCATTCATTGGGGTCCATTACTTCTCTGGCAGTGTCCTTGGTGTCTTGTTTATCTTACCCTGATGGTTTTTGAAATGGGAGATAAGTGGTCATACAGCTGCTGTTTTGTTGGGTGTTGGTTCCAGCATTTGTTCAAAACATCATGTAACATTTTTGTTTAGTTCCCATTTACTTTTTCTCCATGTTTACCATATATATATATATATATATGTGTGTGTGTGTGTGTGTGTGTGAAAAAATAATTGGAAAAGTGGATAAACTGAAATACAGACAACAGATTCAAAAATAATATTTCGTCTTTATTTAAAAAGACTTCATCAGAATTTTTTAATCTGTTGTCTGTGTTTTGTTTATCCACTTTTCGACTTATTTTTTCACTTCTTGTCAGATTTACCAAATCTTCCATTTTTCCATATATATATATATATATATATATATATATATGATATGTATACCATCCCATTGGATTAATGTATTCGCCAATGGTCCAGTTGACCAGAGTTCAATCCCAGGTCAATTCATACCAAAGACTCAAAAAATGGTACCAGATACCTCCTTGCTTAACACTTTGCATTATAAGGTATTTGCCAAGAGTAGGTGGAGCTATCCAGAGAAAGGAGTAGCACCCTAAACCTTGTAGTAGTTATTGAAAATGGTGTCTTCGTCTAACCTTCAACTATGGTTGGCCAGCTTACGACTTATATGTATATTATTTAGGTATATGATATATGTATATATATATTTCATATATGTACATTATATTGATGTATGTAAATATATATATATGTATATGTATATATACTATGTATTTATATCTATATATGTATATTATATGTATATGCATTGGCCTATTGGCTAAAGTGTTCACCAATGACCTGGGAGATCGAGGTTCAATCCCAGGTTAACTCATACCAAAGACTCAAAAAACAATACTGGATACCTCCCTGCTTAACACTCAGCATTATAAGGTATGGATCAAGAGTCAAATGGAGCAATCCAGAGAAAGGAGTAGCATCTTCTCCTACACTTTGGTGTAGTATCTAATAAAAAGAGAGCCTTCAGGTCACCCTGTTTACTTTTACATATATATATATATATATATATATATATATATATATATTCTCTTTGATTTTGTCAATCGATGTTCTAAGTACGTAGTCTAGACAAATAATAAAGAGGTATGGAGCCAGCGTGTCCCCTTGTAGTACTCCTGCTACAATGTCGAAGTATTCTGTGTCTCCATCTGGTGATCGTACTTTTACTTTAGTGTTTCTATAGAGAATCGTTATTGCTGCTACGGTTTCTAGCAGCAAACATAGGCCTCTATGTTAATGCACACAAAACGGAATATATGTGCTATAACCAAACGGGGGACATCTCCACTCTAGAAGGAATCCCTCTTAAACTAGTTGACAAATTCACTTACCTAGGAAGCAGCGTCGAATCAACCGAAAAGGACATCGAAACGAGGTTAGCGAAAGCATGGACAGCTATCAATAGGTTATCGATTATTTGGAAATCAGACCTAACCGATAAAATGAAACGCAGTTTCTTCCAGGCAGCGGTCACATCGATACTGCTATATGGATGCACTACATGGACGTTAACAAAACGGCTGGAGAAGAAGCTAGACGGCAATTACACAAGAATGCTACGTGCAATCTTAAACAAGTCCTGGCGGCAACACCCCACAAGACACCAACTGTACGGCCACCTACCACCTATCACGAAAACTATTGAAGTTAGATGAGCCAGACATGCAGGACACTGCTGGAGAAGCAGGGACGAACTCATAAGTGATGTACTCTTATGGACCCCCACACTTGGCCGTGCAAAAGCAGGACGACCAGCACGAACATACATTCAGCAGCTATGTGAGGATACGGGATGTTGTCCTGAAGACCTACCTAGGGTGATGAACGATAGGGAGAAGTGGCGAGAGAGGGTCAGGGATATCCGTGCTTCCAGCGCGATATGATGATGATGATGATATATATATTCACTGATGCACCAAATCATTATGGGCACTTGTCTTCTGACTAATAATTCCTCCTGTTACATCTTACTTTGGCCGGCTGTTGGCCAACTCAGATGGTGTAATGGTTAGCGAGCTAGACTAGCAAACCTTTGTAAATGAGTTTGAGTCTCATTGAGTGCTACATTCATTTGGCCTTGTGCCACATTGACATAAAGAGCCTCATAGATTACTCCTTTGGCTGGTTGTTACATGATCTATTCATCACTGCATAATGAAGTCATTTATTCCTCATTTTTAATTTAGAACTGTTGTGGCTTGTGTTGGTGAAGGTTTTATTTGTCTCTGCCTCTCACCAGACAGGACTTGACTCAAGTGGGGATAAAGGGAGGTGAAGGTCGGGCATGATCTAAGGCTCAAACCCTGCTGGACTTTGCAGATGATTGGCTCACTTTGTACAATGTGAGCCTGATGAGCCTCGCTGGACATGGACCTAAACATGGGTCAAGGCACAGATGCCTGATTATAGCTTAAACTGAACGACGAGGTCTGGCCAATGGCTGTTGCATGCACACCCAGCCAGAAAGCTAAGGGGCACGCAAGGTTGCTAGTGTTGGTGAAGGTAAGTTAATACTTTGTTTGATTGGAATTTGCCAATCCCATATACAACATTATAAAGTGAGGTGCCCATGGTGTAATGGTTATTGTCGTAGGAAATGGACACGACAACACGAGTTTAAATCCTGAATGAGACATTGCATTTCACATAGCACTAATACCCTTGGGAAAGGTATGAATCCAATTATTCTCCCTCCAGCTATGGGTAAATAGTAGGACAGACTAGGTTCTTCAGCCTTGTTGAGGCAACTTGTCTAGGAGAAGGAAAACTCTGAATTGAAACCTGTTAAACTCCGCTTAAAAATTGACCTTGTGTCATATCCTGCTCGAGTGGAGGGGTTAGGAAAGGAGGTGCCCGTGGTGTAATGGTTATCGTCGTAGGAAATTGACACGACTACACGAGTTTAAATCTTGGACAAGACATAGCATTTCACATAGCACTAATACCCTTGGGAAAGGTATGAATCCAATTATTCTCCCTCCAGCTATGGGTAAATAGTAGGACAGACTAGGTTCTTCAGCCTTGTTGAGGCAACTAGTCTACGAGAAGGAAAACTCTGAATTGAAACCTGTTAAACTCCACTTAAAAATTGACCTTGTGTCCTATCCTGCCCAAGCAGAGGGGTTGGTAAATATATATAAAGTAGCAAATATATCAGTACTTATTGTAAACTCATAGATCTCTATGTTAACAAGATTTTTACCAGTATGTTTCTCTTTTCACTCGTCTCTTTGGAATTAACAGACTCTAAGTTTCTTTAAGGTAATGGATGGAGTTTAGTTTGTTTTGATTTAATGGCATATCAAACATTTATTTAATGCCAAATCCCATTTTTACATATATATATATATTAAATATATGGTTTCAGTTTCTTTGTTTAATGGCATATCAACCTTTGCAGGTTATTTAATGCCAAAGCTATTCTCCTAGAAGAACAGTAGTGGTACTATTTAACCCATAGCTGGGAGGATAAGAGAGTTCATACCTTTCCCAAGGGTATTTGCCCGAAAGTGAACGTAATAGCACGTCTGGAGTACGAACTCGCGTACTACAATTCCACAGTCCATTGCTTTAACCATTACACCACGAGGACACCCTCTCTTAAATATATGATTTGTAAACACATTTTGTAGATACTAACAGTTAAATGATCAAACTTCTATTTCGCTTTAGCCACCACAGTTAAATGCTTCCAAGTATTGCTATGTATCAGTAACAATTTGATTAAACATCAGTCATTTGTTTACACACAGTTAAATGATTTTAAACTAACAGTTCTATTTCAAACAATTCAATTTAGCATAAGTCGTTTGTTTGCACTCAGTTTAAATGTCAAACAGTTCTATTTGACCCATAGATAGGATCCTGTAAGGTACTTCCACTCTGGGCCAGAGTGGACCTGGGAGTGATGGCAATGAATGGTTATTCCACATTTCCCAAAGCTCCAGCATTACTCAAGCCTCACCATCTGATTGTTTTGTGTCATATCCAGGACACTTGTTGGGGGGGGTCTTACCCCTCTACAAAAATGCAGTCAGTGTATTCCACAGCCTCAGCTGACAGGGTGTAATGGATAGAGGTTTTGCCATAACCTATCAGGGTTTTTGAGTGGTTGGTGCTAGAAAAGATATTTAGCTGTATCCACAACCATCGAAGGTCCAATACAATGATGCACTAACACTGAATAGATGGTAGAAAAGACAAGATAAGCTTATTTACACATGTAACTAAGTTTGCGATCATAGCTGACAGCGACCCGAAGGCTCTCTTATCATTAGCTACTTCCCTGAGGTGTAGGGGAGGGTGTTAGTCTTTTCCCTGGATTACTTTACTTTACCCTTGATCTGTACTTTATAATGCAGAGTGTTAAGCGAGGTGGCATCAAGTACCATTTATTGAGTATTTGGTATCGCTTTCGGGTCACCCTCAACTATGGGATTGAACACCAGTCTCTTGGGTAATTGGCATACACTACCCATTTGACCAATAGAAATATTTGATACATAGAAAATAAGATACCATTTTCCCCCTGTTTGCCAATGGACTGGGAGACCTGGGTTCAATCCCAGGTCGCATCATACTAAAGACTATAAAAATGGTACTTGATACCTCTTTGCTTAATGCTCAGCAATATAAGGTACGTATCAAGGGTAAAGTGGAGCAATCTTGAGAAAAGAGTAGCATCCTCCCCTACACCTCGGTGTAGTAGCTATTGAAAAGGGAGCCTTCTGGTCACCCTCGACTACGGTCACCAACTTTACTTTTATGATGATATGTATATATATGAATATAACGTCTATAAACTAATAAGCCGTTATATACACTTAGAGCAGACTGAGCTCTTTAACCTTGGTATTAGTACTGATTTAGGAGAAGGAAAACTCTTAATTCTCACCTGTTAAACTGCACATGTAAATTGATCTTGTGTCACATCTTGCTTGTGGTGGAGGGGTTGGGTGAGTACATACTTCAGCCCATTTCTTACTACATGTGTTTCTGTTTATATCTCAGTATTTTTGTGTCCTTCGTATTCAGTTTCTCTCTCTCTCTCTATATATATATATATACACACACACACACACACGTGCATATATGTATATATAAAGTCAGGGACTATCTTAATACTACTCCCTCAGTACAGTTGGCTGGGACTGTAGAATACACCAACTGCATCTCTGTAGAGGGGTAAGACTCCCCCAACAAGTGTTCTGATTATGATACTAAACAATCTGATGATGTGGCTTCATTAATGGTTTCTGTGGTATTTTTTCCAAGTTTAAAACATAATTTTATTGCATATCGTTCTTCTAAAGTGTCCTCACATCCAGATTGCATTTTTGAAAATCACCAGCTGTGACAATCAGGCTTTAGTAGAGTATATTCCAATTACTGCTGTAGCTGTTAATTTGAACCTGAAATCATAAAAATTGGTCAGTCATCTCATAAGATGTATAGCTGTAACATACTGAATTTTCAAGAGTGTATGACAATTTTAAATGCCTGTACAAAAAAAGTCTGGAAACTTATTGAAGGCAGTAGTAAATGTTGCATATGAAGTAAGTTTAAACCTAGGCACAAACAAAAAAGTTGTAAAAAAAATGTCAAGTGACAAAAAAAAAGATGAGTTGACAACATCTCTTCCATTGCGTGAGGTGTAACAAGATATGCTTGATTTACCACCCTGGACTGGGTTACCAGTGATAGTCATCACATCTCCTACTCAACAGAGATGTGGGGAGGAGGTGTTTTGTGTTGCCCAATATATATATATATATATATATATATATATATATAATGGGTTTCAGGATTCAGTCTCTTTCTCTCTTTTGGTGGCTGAGATAACATTTGATGTAAACAAAGAGCTAAGAATGCGTCAAAGATACAAAAAGAATTCCGTTCCTTGCAGAATGAAGAAACCAGCCTGCACGTTATCTGTTTTCCATTTCTTCTTGCTGCCATGGTTTCAGAGACTGGAGAGAGAGTGAGAATAAAGCAACGAAAATCTGAATGCTAAAACAAATTGTGTTTTTCTCTCTTCAGCTGACCATTAGCAATCATTGTTATAATTCTACATAAAGTCGGATACTGTTTTAATGACATCAGTATAAGTGAATCTGTATTACTCAAGTTTTTCACTTTGCATGATCTACAAGCCCTGATAAAGTCTTCCAATTGAACCTAAATTCATCTATCATAATTATTTCTCATACTAAAATAATTTTGTACTTGTCTTTAATTGGAATCATTTTGAGATGAGGCTTCTTAATCTGAGAATTAATTTTTATTTATTGCGGACTTTTTGTCCTCATCTTGTAGTTTTTGTGTTGTTTCTTCTTTTCACTACGTTTCAGCCAAATTTCACCTCTAGCCTTTTTCAGGTGATTTACCGCAACCTCAGATAGAATGCTGAATCTTGTAACCGTATGCCCAGTAATTACTGCCTTCCATGGTTGTTGTCTATCGCACCGCGTTTTTGACCAAGTAAACCTCTGGCCGGCTTGGGTAGGATTTGAAACCGCTATCTTCTGACAATGCTCACCTGGAACCTTCAGGGCCCGTGTGCAGTGGATAGAGGCGTTGAGTCTCTACGGTTCCAGGTGAGCATTGTCAGAAGATAGCGGTTTCAAATCCTACCCAAGCCGGCCAGAGGTTTACTTGGTCAAAAATGTGGTGTGATAGACAACAACTATGGAAGGCAGTAATTACTGGGGATACGGTTACAAGACTCAGCATTCCTATCCGAGGTCGCGGTAAATCACCTGAAGAAGGCCAGAGGTGAAATTTGGCCGAAACATAGTGAAAGAAGAAACAACACAAAAACTACCAAGATGAGGACAAAAAGTCCGCAATAAATAAAAATTCAAATAATTTTGATAAAATATTTTTGCATCCAAAAAAGATAGAAGTTGAAATGCATTGGCAAATATCAAACATATCTTTCTTCTGGTTTACCGTTTTTACATACATATATATATATATATATATATATATATATATATCATTAGAGCACCATTCTTCTGTTATCACTATGAAGTGTGCCTCGTTCTTCACAAACCTTCACCACTATAAAAAAAAAATCCTTGTTGGGTCCACATACATCAAGATGGTAATTTACTAAGCTTTTTGCATAGATGTGGCACAAGGCCATATGAAAGGGGCACCCATTGAGACTCGAACTCACTCATGTAGGTTTGCTAGTCAAGCTTGCTAACCATTACACCACCAGAGGCGCCTCCACATACATCAAGATCAATGACAAAGTCTATTATATAAGTCCGTGTAGTAAAAACGAACTGTCAAGAAAGAATGTATGTATTTTTCTATGTTTATGCAATGACTAACCCCACAAAAAGATTCACAAATCTCATGAATTTATTCTAGACAATAAAATGACTTGATTTTTTTAAGTACAAAGTTTCATAGTGTACAAAACCCTACCCACAACTGGCTTTAATACCAAATTAAAACAATCTCAGGACACTGCCAGGGTGTCCTTGTGGTGTAATTGTTAAAGCAATGGACTGCAGAATTGCAGTAAACATGTTTGAATGCTATTATGTTCACTTTCAGACAAATACCCTCAAGGAAGGTGTGAACTCTCTTATCCTCCCAGCTATGGGTTAAATAGTATCATCACTGTCCTTCTGAAAGGATGGCTTTAGCATTAAATCCATATTTACCAACCCCTCTGCTCAGGCAGGATAAGACACAAGGTCAATTTTTAAGCAGAGTTTAACAGGTTTGAATTCAGAGTTTTCCTTCTCCTAGATTAGTTGTCTCACTAAGGCTGAAGAACTCAGTCTGCCCTACTATTTACCTATAGCTGGAGGGAAAATAATTGGATTCTTTAGCATTAAATAACATACAAAGGTTGGTATGCCATTAAATAAAGAAACCAAACTAATCAGAACACTGCTTTGTTGTCGGATGGATGGATGGTTCATGTGTCACAGAAATAATTAGATATCCTTATATTTATGTTAACTATTTAACAAAAGCAGTAACAGATGAATTGGAACATTCTTCCGGATAGAGATATTTCTAAACCTGAGAGTGTTTTCCATGTATGGCATATAGTTATAGTCTACAGTTAGCTAAAAACACTTGACTACTAAAAAACATTCCCTATTTAATACAAAGATATACCAAGTTCATCATTCATCTTTTTAGCTTCTTTGTTGGTCTGTCAGTTCTTTAAAATTATTTTTCCTTTTTATCCTATCACTTTTGTTTATTTATATATATATATATGCACACACAAACACAAATATATATACAAGTATAATAAATATATATTAGTTTTTATATATATTTAATAGCATGGATGCTTATCTGCAACTACAGAATTCATGCTGTCTTATTATGACACTCATCTGCCTGATGATTATCGTAATAGGACGACATGATAGCTGTGGTTGCAGATAAGAAGCCATGCTATTAAATATATATAAAAACTAATATATATTTTATATATAGCTCTATCACAGATATTGAGCACTCTCCAAAATATGCTGCATACTGAGATAGTGACAACCATACACTGTTATGATATATATATATATGTGTGTGTGTGTGTGTGTGTGTATATATATTATTTTTTTCAACCGGTCCATTTGTGTAATGGTTAGAGTGTTCACTATTGTTCCAAGAGACCTAGGTTCAGTCCCAGGTCAAGTCATACCATAAACTCAAAAAATGCTACCTCCTTGCTTAACCCTTACTATTATAAGGTATAGATCAAGGGTAAAGGAAGCAATCTAGGTAAAGGAGTAGAACCCTCCCCTACACCTTGGTGTAGTATCTATTGAAAAGAAAGCCTTTAAATACAGTTGGCCTACTTTCTTATTATTTTTATTTTCTTTTATAGGAAATCTGCAAGATTCTTGTCCATATGAAACATCCTGAGATCCATCGGCAGCTGGGAGTGACACCACCACGAGGAATTCTACTTCATGGACCTCCAGGCTGTGGAAAGACATTACTAGCCAATGCTATTGCTGGGGTAAAATTACAATCCTTATTTTTTAAAGTGGGGAGTCCCTATGACAAAATGGGGCAGGGGGATCACTGTAGCGTAGTGGCTAATGTGCTGAACTGCAAAATCATAGTAAGTAAGTTCAAATTCCAGTCATGCTATTACCTTAACTTTCGGACTGATCCTCTTGAGAATGATATAAACCCTCTTATCCCACAGTTGTGAGTTAAATAGTTTCACTATTGTACTTCTATAAAAATCCTTGGCATTAAATAACCCATAAAGTTTGATTTACCATTAAAACAGAAACTAACCAATCTATTCCTTTAACTCATTTCATTAAAGTTACACGATTAAAAGGATGGCTTTGGCATTAAATAACCCACAAAGACTGATATGCCATTAAACATAGAAACCAACCAATCTATTCCTTCAACTCATTTCATTAAAGTTACAAGATTAATTACTCATGGGGATGGGGTCCTTTTTCTTCCTTAATGAAGGTATAGAATTTGCCATGGAAAAAAAATGATACTATTACTTTTAGAAATATATATCAGACAAAATCCGCATGAAAAAAAATATCAGGTTTGCTTTCATTTATTTGTTAAACAAGTCGTATTTATATCAACTTCTATTCAAATTTACTGCATTTGAAAGTACAAAAGCCACAGGCTGATGCCGGATACAGGTTATGGATCTATAGTTTCCTTAAAAGATTGGTTCAAAACCAAATGTAGAATGTGTCAAGATTCACTGATAAATGCAGAGTTTCCGTAGCAACATTCACCAGACACAAAATTATTTATCCAACTAACACTTATTACCTGCAGTTTAAAAAAGTTATTGTAACCATGGTGAACATGATGACTTTGTAACATTTTAATAAAAAACTGCTTAGACTGAAAGATCTTAACATGAAGAACAGGTTGTTTCTGCTTTTTATAAGATGGTATTTTGCTTCATTTGATCTTTGAATAAAGTAACTTATGTAAGAAGACAGGAAAGTTGGATGCTTGCTGGATGTTCTAAAGAGATCTCACCAATGGTCTAGGAGACCAGAGTTCAGTCCCAAGTCGAGTCATACCAAAGACTTAAAAAATGGTACTTGATGCTGCCTTGCTTAACACTCAGCATTATAAGGTAAAGATCTAGGGTAAAGTGGAGCAATCCAGGAAATGGAGTAGCGCCCTCCCCTATACCTCGGTGTAGTAGCAATTGAGAAGGGAGCCTTCGGGTCACCCTTGACTAAGGTCGCCAACTTTACTTACCAAAGACTCAAAAGATGGTACTTGATGCCGCCTTACTCAATACTCAGCATTATAAGGTAAAGATCTAGGGTAAAGTGGAGCAATCCAGGGAATGGAGTAGTTCCTTCCCCTATACCCCAGTTTAGTAGCAATTAAAAAAAGAGCCTTCTGGTCACCCTTGACTGAGGTCGCCAACTTTACTTACTATATATAAAGGAATCGCATCTCTATTTGATATGTATGTGTTGACTTACATATAACTCAGAAAAGAGATGTTCTTAGCATTATAAATAATGCATGCACTTTAATAAGCAAAAGTACAAAATTTAGTTTTTTTTTTATTTTTATTGGTGAAATGACATAATTCAATAATTAAAAATCAATCATTTTGTGAAACTCTTCCCAGGGGGGTTTCCTCGTGGTGTAATGGTCAAAGCACTGGACTGTGGAATCATAGTAAATGAGTTCGAACTCCAATTGTACTTTCATTTTCAAACTAATGCCCTTTGGAAAGGTATGAACCCTTTATCCTCCCAGCTAGGGGTTGGATAATACCTCTATTGTTCTTTTAGAAGGACAGATTTGGGATTAGATAACCTCAGAGGGTTGATATGCCATTAAATAAAGAAACCAAACTAAACTAAAACTCTTCACAGTTCTTCTTAAGACATATCATGTTTAAATAGATCACAGATTCCTTTTTTGAAATTTGAAAAATTCCTGTTTTGTCAATTAGTTCAAATTGTGGAAAAAAAATTCTTAATTTTTTAGAGAACTAAAAAAAACCCCAAAAAAACATGAAAATGTTTCAAACCAAGGGGTACGTTTTTTAAAATAAAATGTAAACCAAAAAAAGAAATTTTAATCTGAAAAATTTTACATTTTAATTTTTAAGTTTCTTTTCATTGTAGAGACACATTTTTAATTCCTAACTTCTTTTTACTGTATTGCTCAATCATCTGGGGCTATAAAATACGCCGACTGCACCTCTGCCGAGAGGTAAGACCACTCCCTCCTAACGAGTGTCCTGGATATGACACTAAACAATCTGATGGTGAGGTTCCAGTGATGCTGGAGCTTTGCGGAATGTGGAGCATCCCTGGTCCACTCTGGCCCAGAATGGTAGCATCTGATAGGGCCCCATCTATGGGTTAAATAGAACTAACTGCATACTTATGCTAAACTGAATTATTTGAATTAGAACTGTTTGACTAAACTGAATAGCTTGAAATAGAAATGTTTTTCAAAATTAAACTGTACTTAAATTTAAACAGCATGCTTATGCTAAACTGAATTGTTTAATATAGAACTGTTTTTAACATGGAAACTGCACTTACTGAATTGTTTAATATAGAACTGTTTTAACATTTAACTGTGTGTAAACAAAACCTCTACTTACAGAGAATTAGCAGAATTAGATCTACTTGACTAAACTGAATAACTTGAAATATAAATGTTCTCCACAATTAAACTGTACTTACATTTAAACTGTGTACTTATGCTAAACTGAATTGTTTGAAATAGAACTATTTTGATTAACTGTACTTACAGTAAACTGAATTGTTATATATAGAACTGTTTTGACATTTAACTGAATTAGCCGAATTTGAATTGTTTGAACAAACTGAATTGTTTGAAATAGAAATGTTTTTGACAATTAAACTGTGTATTTATGCTAAACTGAATTGTTTGAAATAGAATTGACTATTGGTATAAAAATAAATTTGGCATTGAATAACCTACAAAGGTTGATATGCCATAAAACCCAACCAACCAATCACAATCATTTATGAAATTTGAATTTAATGCTTTTTGAAAAATCCTTGTTTTGTCATTTAGTTCAAATTGTGAAAAAAAATTCTTGATTTTTTGGAGAACTAAAAAAAAAAAACACTGAAAATATTTCGAACCAAGGGTTAAATTTTTTAAAATAAAATGTAAACCAAAAAAGAAATTGTAATCTAAAAAATTTTACATTTTTAATTTTTAGCCTCTTAGTATTGAAGAGACACATTTTTAATTCGTAACTTCTTTTCACGGAACTTTATGTTAGATTTTTATTGGGCAAAAAGGAAAAAAATAAAATTCAGATGAAAACATTGTTTATTAATAACTCCAAATCTAATTTAAAAAAAAATAATTATCTTTTTTCTTAGAACAAAATGTATTAATTTTAGCCAGTGTAACTCAAAACTTTTTTATTGAAGAAATAAACCATTTCCATTTGAATTTATACATGAAATTTTCCACCTGAAAATAAGGACAAATATTTAATCTTTAACTTCTTTTTATTGTTACATTTTTATTGGTTAAAAAATTAAACTTAATGAATGCATTTTTTTATTACTTTACCTAAGAGTTAAATTTAAATTTTTGGCATATCTAAAAAAAAAAAAAAAAAAAAAAAAAAAAAAAAAATGGTCAAGGAAAATGAAATAATATTTCAGACCACTCACAGATTTACGTTGCCCAGTCAGCTGGGGCTGTAGAATACACCAACTGCATCTCTGCAGAAGAATAAGGCCCCCCCCCTCCATCGAGTGTCCTGGATATGACACTAATGCTAGAGCTTTGGGGAATGCAGAGTACCCCTTTATTGCCATTACTCTCAGGTACGCTCTGGCCCGGAGTGGTAGCACCTGATAAGGGTCCTATCTATGGGTTAAATTGAACTAACAGCATACTTATGCTAAACTGAATTGCTTGAAATAGAAATGTTTTTGACAATTAAACCATACATTACATTTAAACTGCATGCTTATGCTAAACTGAATTATTTGAAATGGAAATGTTTTTTGACATTAAAACTGTACTTACACTAAACTGAATTGTTTAATATAGAACTGTTTTGACATTTAACTGTGTGTAAACAAAATTTGTACTTATACTAAACTGAATTAACCGAATCAGAACTGATTGATTAAACTGAATAGCTTGAAATAGAAATGTTTTTCATGATTAAACTGTACTTACATTTAAACTGCATACTTATCCTAAACTGAATTGTTTGAAATAGAACTGTTTTCATAAAAATGGATTTGGCCTTAAATAACCTACAAAAGTTGATACGCCATAAAACCCTAACAACCAACCAACCAACCCACAGATTTAGGGTGTGTCTTTTCTGAATCTTAGGTTTGTTGACATATGAGTTAGGGACTGTCACAGGCTGATGATTAAGATATATCTTTTTAGGAACTTCAGCTGCCATTCCTGAAACTGGCTGCTACAGAACTAGTATCTGGTGTGTCTGGAGAATCAGAGCAGAAAATGAGGGTCCTTTTTGAAAAAGCACGGGTAAGTTTTTTAATCTACTGAAATGAAAAATTACATGCAAGATTTTCAAATAACTTTTGGTTGATTCTTTAATTGATTTTTTTAATTTTTTTACTATCATTGAATAATGCTTAATGTTGCATAAAACTGATGTAATAATATTGGTTATTGTTGGGATTTGGTAGGTCATATAGAAATATTAAGGAACAGCAGATGAACATTACTCAAGATAAAAATAATATTCTCCTACGTTTACATGCCTGGTCTCAGCAAGATTAGCCCATTGGCCAATCGTGATGAAATTAGATAGTATGAGTCATTTTTCTCCTTAAAGTTCTGGTTTCCCTTTGAGAGGGTCACTCCTGTGGATGCCAGATTTATTCAATTTTTGTACAAATTTAACTTTCCTGATTAATTTTAAGCTCAATTATTCAAGGTACGTGGTGAATTCAATTAGTTTCCCGACTTTTTTGTACAGGCATTTAAAATTGTTGTAGACTCTTGAAAATTCACTATGTTATTGCTATACATCTAATTAGATGACTGACCAATGTTTATGATTTCAGGTTCAAATGAACAGCTACAGCCGCAATTGGAATACACCCTACTAAAACCTGATTGTCAAAGCTGGTGAATTTCAAAATGCAATCTGGACATGAGGACACTTTAAATGAACGATATGCAATAAAATTCTGTTTTAAATTTGGAAAAAATGCCACAGAAATGTATGGAATGCTTCAGACTGCTTTTTGACCAACTTGCATGAATCAAGCATCAGTTTTTGAGTGGCATAAGAGATTCAAGGAACGTAGGGAGTCTGTGTGGGATGATGAGAGGTGTGGGAGGAGTAAGGAAGTCAATACACCAGAGTTGATTGGCCAAACAGTTAGGGTTAAAGTTACTATGTTGAGGCTTTAAGGGAGTTCAGGAAGCGATTCCATTGGAAGAGGCCAGCACTCCTGAAATCGCGTCAGTGGCATTTCCACCAGGACAATGCACAAGTCCACAACTCCATCCTTATCACAGACTATTTGACCAAGATGGGCATCAAGACAGTTCCTCAGCCTCCCTATAGTCCAGACCTTGCTCACTGTGACTTTTGGTTATTCCGTAAGCTCAGAGGTTGTCATTATGAGACAATTGAGGAGATGAAAGAGGCTATGATGAAGGTCATTGACATGCTCACACAAGAGGACTTCCATGGGGCCTTCCAGAAGTTGTTGGAACAGTACAACAAGTGCGTTGCAGCTAGAGGAGATTACTTTGAAGGGGACTAGAGTTTTATGTGTGTACTATCAATAAATGTGCCCATACGAAAAAAGTCTGGAAACTTATTTAATGATCCTCGTACATAGAGGAGCGGTGTTGATCTTATGAACCCTTCCCCATCTCCCTCACAAAGAAATACCTATATATATATATATATTGGCCTAATGGGTCGAGTGTTTGCCAATGGTCCGGGAAGCTGGGGTTCAGTCCCAGGTAGAGTCATACCAAAGATTCAAAAAAATGGTGCTTGATGCCACCTTGCTTAACACTCAGCATTTTAAGATAAGGATCAAGGGTAAAGTAGAGCATTCCAGGGAATGGAGTAGTGCTCTACCTTAGTGTAGTAGCTATTGAAAAGGGAACCTTTGGGTTGCCCTTGACAATCGTCACCAACTTATTTTATATTAAGAACTACCATTAAAATAGATTAAACTGAAAGGACTTGACATGCCAAGTTTCTTCAAGATTGTCCCACTAACCTTGAGTAAGGGATATATATATATATATATATATATATATATATATATAAACTCTGAAAATGTTATGTAACATGTTCATTTGATATGATATGTTTTTGAAACTTGGAAGATTACTTTGTTTCCAGGTCTAACTTTGCCATTCCGTTATATACCCTACCTATGAAGATTAATGTGTATGTCCCATTCCTCATAAATACGTTGGACACTATTGTCAGGGGGATATTCATGCTGACTAAGTAATCAGCACTAGCAGTGGGTATCTTCTTCATGCTGCTGGCAAGTATTGTATTTTGTTAATGTTATAAAGATTTCCATTTCATTTCCAACCTCTGTTTTGGTTATTTCTCATTCAGTAACCTTTTGTTAGGTTACAACACATACCTTCCATCAGACGTCTCCATGAATAGCCTATACCTAAACAAAGACTATTTTTTTTAAAATAATTAGTTTACATTGTGTACTATTTAAACTCATCGCCCAGTCAGCTGGGGCTGTTGAATACACTGACTGCATCCTTCCAGAAAGGTAAGACTGATATGCCATAAAACCTAACTAAACCAAATCATATATATATATATATATAATACATATGTATTAAGAGTATTTGACATTAAATAACCAATGGTTGATATGCCATAAAACCAAACCAAACCAAATCATATATATTTAATATATATGGATAAAGAGGATTTGGCATTAAATAACCTACAATGGTTGATACTCCATAAAACCCAACCAAACCAAATCATATATATTTAATATATATGTATAAAGAGGATTTGGCATTAAATAACCTACAATGGTTGATACTCCATAAAACCCAACCAAACCAAACCAAATCATATATATTTAATATATATGTATAAAGAGGATTTGGCATTAAATAACCTACAATGATTGATATGCCATAAAACCAAATCAAACCTATTATATTGATTCTTCACCATTGTTTTGGTCTATTTTACTCCAAGCAGGGTCACCAGAAACTTAAACTATCTTCATATGCCTACATTCTAGAGCAGTCCTCAGAGAGATATTAGAAAATGTGATAACTAATATATTTGTCAATGCCTTATGATGTTTGATTTCCATTTATAAAACACTTTGACACATACAGAAGTTTAATTGATGCAACACATGCAGACACTCACAACATTACACATATTCTCATACACACACAGTTTTTCTGTCACATGCTCATGCACACACTGACTCTCTGACACACATACACACACTTTCTCTGTCACACATTTACACACACATATGCTTTCTCTGTTACACGCACTTTCGTACATTTTCACATATGCACACTTACTCTTTCGCACACATATACACACACACTTTCTCTGTCAAATGCACAGTCACACACACACACACACTTTGTCACATGCACATACATACACTTACTCTTTCATACACACATACACGCACTTACTGTTTTACACACATATACATACACATTTTGTCACATGCACATACACACGCTTACTCTTTCATACACACATACACACGCTTACTCTTTCATACACACATACACACGCTTACTCTTTCATACACACATACACACACTTACTCTTTCATACACACATACACACGCTTACTCTTTCATACACACATACACACGCTTACTCTTTCATACACACATACACACGCTTACTCTTTCATACACATATACACACACTTACTCTTTCATACACACATACACACACTTACTCTTTCATACACACATACACACACTTACTCTTTCATACACACATACACACGCTTACTCTTTCATACACACATACACATGCTTACTCTTTCATACACACATACACACGCTTACTCTTTCATACACACATACACACTCTTTCATACACACATACACACGCTTACTCTTTCATACACACATACACACGCTTACTCTTTCATACACACATACACACACTTACTCTTTCATACACACATACACATGCTTACTCTTTCATACACACATACACACACTTACTCTTTCATACACACATACACACGCTTACTCTTTCATACACACATACACACTCTTTCATACACACATACACACGCTTACTCTTTCATACACACATACACACGCTTACTCTTTCATACACACATACACACACTTACTCTTTCATACACACATACACATGCTTACTCTTTCATACACACATACACACACTTACTCTTTCATACACACATACACACGCTTACTCTTTCATACATACATACACACACTTACTCTTTCATACACACATACACACACTTACTCTTTCATACACACATACACACACTTACTCTTTCATACACACATACACATGCTTACTCTTTCATACACACATACACACTTACTCTTTAATACACACATACACACGCTTACTCTTTCATACACACATACACACGCTTACTCTTTCATACACACATACACACTTACTCTTTAATACACACATACACACACTTACTCTTTCATACACACATACACACGCTTACTCTTTCATACACACATACACACACTTACTCTTTCATACACACATACACATGCTTACTCTTTCATACACACATACACACACTTACTCTTTCATACACACATACACACTCTTTCATACACACATACACACGCTTACTCTTTCATACACACATACACACGCTTACTCTTTCATACACACATACACACACTTACTCTTTCATACACACATACACACTCTTTCATACACACATACACACGCTTACTCTTTCATACACACATACACATGCTTACTCTTTCATACACACATACACACACTTACTCTTTCATACACACATACACACGCTTACTCTTTCATACACACATACACACTCTTTCATACACACATACACACGCTTACTCTTTCATACACACATACACACGCTTACTCTTTCATACACACATACACACACTTACTCTTTCATACACACATACACATGCTTACTCTTTCATACACACATACACACACTTACTCTTTCATACACACATACACACGCTTACTCTTTCATACATACATACACACACTTACTCTTTCATACACACATACACACACTTACTCTTTCATACACACATACACACACTTACTCTTTCATACACACATACACATGCTTACTCTTTCATACACACATACACACTTACTCTTTAATACACACATACACACGCTTACTCTTTCATACACACATACACACGCTTACTCTTTCATACACACATACACACTTACTCTTTAATACACACATACACACACTTACTCTTTCATACACACATACACACGCTTACTCTTTCATACACACATACACATGCTTACTCTTTCATACACACATATACACGCTTACTCTTTCATACACACATACACACACTTACTCTTTCATACACACATACACACGCTTACTCTTTCATACACACATACACACGCTTACTCTTTCATACACATATACACACGCTTACTCTTTCATACACACATACACACGCTTACTCTTTCATACACACATACACACGCTTACTCTTTCATACACACATACACACGCTTACTCTTTCATACACACATACACACACTTACTCTTTCATACACACATACACACACTTACTCTTTCATACACACATACACACACTTACTCTTTCATACACACATACACATGCTTACTCTTTCATACACACATACACACTTACTCTTTAATACACACATACACACGCTTACTCTTTCATACACACATACACACGCTTACTCTTTCATACACACATACACACGCTTACTCTTTCATACACACATACACACACTTACTCTTTCATACACACATACACACGCTTACTCTTTCATACACACATACACACGCTTACTCTTTCATACACACATATACACGCTTACTCTTTCATACACACATACACACACTTACTCTTTCATACACACATACACACGCTTACTCTTTCATACACACATACACACGCTTACTCTTTCATACACACATACACATGCTTACTCTTTCATACACATATACACACGCTTACTCTTTCATACACACATACACACGCTTACTCTTTCATACACACATACACACGCTTACTCTTTCATACACACATACACACGCTTACTCTTTCATACACACATACACACACTTACTCTTTCATACACACATACACATGCTTACTCTTTCATACACACATACACATGCTTACTCTTTCATACACACATACACACACTTACTCTTTCATACACACATACACATGCTTACCCTTTCATACACATATACACATGCTTACTCTTTCACATACACATTCACACACTTTCCCTGTCACATGTGCATACACACGCTTACTCTTTAATACACATTTTCTTTGTCACATGCACATACAAACACTTTCATAGAAACATTTCTTTATCATTAAGGGTTTTCGGACTATTGTCTTCATTTTTATTGTTATTTCCACAACGTTTCGGCTGATATGTCTTCCGGCCTTCTTCAAGTGTTTGTCGAAATCAGGAATCTTCACGGAACTTCAAACTACATCCTTTATTGAATCCACGGGGGTCGCCTGTTCTGATTCCATAAGCCATGACCAGGTACAAGTGTTAAGTATTTGCAGTCAAGATTGAACCTCCAAATGATTGTCTCCTTAGAAGCTTAGGGAACCAATGCCTATAACCGTTACGCTATGTGTCCCTCTGGACAATTCAGAGTGAATTTTTGGGACTTATAAACTTAATGTTCTTACTTGACTAGGATTACTACATATATGTATGACTTTTTACCAGTGCTCATATTCAGATTTTTTGAAGAAGGCCAGAGGACATATCAGCTGAAACGTTATGGAAATAACTGTAAAGATGAAGACAATAGTCTGAAAACCCTTAATGATAAAAATCACCAAGCTTCATCTCAGAAATTTAGACAAGAAACATTTCTTTGTCACACACACCTGGACACACTTTCTCTGTCATATGCACATGCATCACATGAGCAAAAAACAAATTAATGAGTCCTAAAAGAAATGGTCATGAACAGAGTAGTAGCCTATCTGGTAAATAAGCAATATGGCCTCAATATGAATGCACTGAATTCAAGTCAAACAGGAGTTATATTGGAAATATAGATCCAAACAGTGCAGAGTGTACTTAGCACAGTTTCAGCACATAGTACCAGAAGGTTGTACGATGCATTCTGACAAAGCCATGTCGATTGTAAACACCTATTTACTATTGCCCAGTTGACTGGGGCTGTAGATTACACCGACTGCTTCACTGCAGAGGGGTAAGACCCCTCCCCCCGCCACGTGTGTCCTAGATGTGACTCTAAACAATCTGATAGTGAGACTCCAGTCATGCTGAAGTTTTGGGAAATGTGGAGTACCCCTTCATTGCAATCACTCTCAGGTTCACTGTGGCCCAGAGGGTTAACACCTGATAGGGTTCTGTCTGAGGGTCAAAAAGAACTAAACTGCGTACTTATACAAAACTGAATTGACATTGAAACTGCGTACTTATGCTAAACTGAATCGTTTGGAATGGAACTGTTTTTGTATGCTAAACTGAATTGTTTGAAATAGAACTCTTTTTGACATTGACACTCTACTTAGGCTAAACTGAACTGTCTGCAAAAGAACTATTCATATGTATAAAAATGGATTTGGCATTAAATAGCCTACGAAGGTTGAGATGCCATAAAACCCAAACAAACCAAATCTTATATATTTAATATATTTGGATAAAGAGGATTTGGCATTAAATAACCTACAATGGTTGATATGCCATAAAACCCAACCAAACCAAATGATATATATTTAATATATATGTATAAAGAGGATTTGGCATTAAATAACATACAATGGTTGATACTCCATAAAACCCAAACAAACTAAATCTTATGATAAACTAAATTGCTTGAAATAGAACTCTTTTGAAATTTAATCTGTGTACAGTATCAATGACCCTGCAAATATCAAGCCTCTGACACCCAATCACTTGATAATGATTAAATCTTCCATCCCACTGTCCCTGCATGGTAAATTCACAGAAGAAGACCTATGCATCCAAAAAGCAGGGAAGACAAGTTCAATATCTGTCTGAACAATTTTGAAACAGAGGGAGAAAGTCTGTCTTAATGCAATGCCCACCTGATTGAATGATACAACCACACTGTACACGCCTTACACCCACTTTCTATTCCTAATGATCTTTTTAAGCCCTACCCACACACACACATACTTACTTCAGAGGGATACTAGGAACCCAATACAGCAGTGCTGCAAACTCTGACCAGTGGAACAAGGTTGTTGACACCCCCACCATCAAATGGCATCGCTCAGCTACTTACGCAAGCGAAAACTACCTGGGCATTGTCCAGATGACTCCTATCCAACCAGCCAGACTTGAAGGAATTTATTCCCCCAATTCCAGAAGCCATTACTCTCGTGCAATGGGGGAGGAGGAGATGTAGAATAATAACAGTAATAACACTTACTTGCATAAGGGCTTCTGGCTAGTGGACAAAAATAAAACAGACTGAAACTCAATATAATCGCTGCAAAACTACTAAAGTAAAAGCTAGTATATATATATATATATATATATATATATATATATATAAGTATTTTGTAATTTGCTTAAAATATTGCACAAATTATTTTATTGTATTGTATTAATTCATTGGGATATTGCAATACGAAATAGTTGCTATCGAGTCTAATTAATTTCAAAATAAAAACTTCATCATCAGAGAAAATTTTTTGAAAATGAACTCAGTGTTGGATGTTCAATTTTTTCATTTTTTAATTTGTAAACATGGTGTCACATGAGGTGTTATAACGCTATGTTGGGTGTTGTAACCATGGTGCCATAGGAAGTACAATCAGACCCTTCCATATCGGAATTAAAGAACACATGTGCATCCTCATTCCATAAACATTCAATTAAATGCAAACATAATGATATTAATTTTTCCATTAAAATAGAAGTGATAGTGCTGTATAGCCATGACCAACAATACAAACACATATTACATCTACATCTACATGCATAAAGAATCATAACAACAACACAATAATAGACGCAATGATAACAACAAGTGACACAGTCTTTTAGTAAAATATACCTCTCCCTTTATTTGAAAGGGTTCTGTGTGAGAGGGAGTTGGAGACTGAACAGAACAGAACTGCAACATATTGACCCCCACTCTTATGGCCATCAGTGTTGTGTCTTTCTCGTTCTTCAGGGTTGGTCAACCGGAGGCCCAGCTCTCTACTGGGTGCTGGCTTTCTCTACCGTATCTTGTCTCCAACTGATTGAATTTCCTGTGCATTCAGTTATATAACAGTTCACATTCACTCAATATCTCCTCATAACTGGCCATCGGAATATGCACTTCCGCCGTCTTTGGAATGGCATGTTTGGCGGGGTCGAAGGTCAATATACAACAATAGTACGTAATGTTGATAATCTCAGAATTAAGGGGGCTTTATTAATAGCTAAGTTACACCCTCAGATTAACAGTAGGTTTGAATTAAAGTTGTAGAGTTTCAGCTCTTCAATCTGTGGTCGTTGGTTTGATCTCCAGTAGTGAAGATCACGGTATACACTGCTGATGAGACCTAATAAAGTCGAAACAGCTGTCCAGTGTTTCTGTATGTTGAGCGTAAGTGTTCACCAAATTTTCTGGTCATGATAATTCAATTTACAATATAATTCCTCTACTTAAAAAAAAAATGTAAAGCTTTTAACTTGTTTCTTAATAACCAAATGAAAAAAGTGTAATTTTTCATGTTTCACACTCTCTAACCAGACATACTTTCAAAGCCTAGACAAGTGTTTACCTACTCTCTTAGTAATCTAAAGAAAAAAATGTTGTAAAACACTATATAAAGTGTTGATTGTTTACCAAAATAGCTTCATGGCATTAGACCAAATCTTCTGATACTCAAAAAGATAAGGGGTGTCCTCATGGTGTAATGGTTAAAGTGATGGACTGCAGAATCGTAGTACGCGAGTTCGTACTCCAGTCACGCTATTACGTTCACTTTCGGGTAAATACCCTTGGGAAAGGTATGAACCCCCTTATCCTCCCAGCTATGGGTTAAATAGTAGCACTACTATTCTTCTAGGAGAATGGCTTTGGCATTGAACAACCTACAGATGTTGATATGCCATTAAACAAAGAAACCAATCAAAAAGATAACTGATTCATGATTCTGACTCTAACCAGATTTTTTTTAAACCAAGATGTGTGTTTACCTTGTCTCTTGATAATGAAAAGAAAAAAAATATTACTTATTGTTGATCACAATATAAAGTATAGATCTCATACCAAAGTAGCTTCATGACACATCAATTACATACCAAAATTGCATTGAGGTGGCCATTATTCTACCTTATGTGTCAAGAATCTTATTTTCAATTGATTGTATTCTTTTGGGAATTTCTTTTATTGCAGGTTGATTCAATTATGGGATTCGTAAACTGTGAACTAAATATGTTATCCAGCATTACAAACATTCCTTGCATACATCTAAGATGACTGTAAATTAACCTTTAATTTCCTGATGAATGTGTACAAGACACAGTAAATAAATAATGAACACTCAAATGTAATTTGGCAGGAATGTAATATATATATATATATATATATATATATATATATATATATATACACACACACCAAGCCCTTTATATGAGTAGGATATGACACAAGAACAATTTTTAAGCAGAGTTTAACTGGTTTGAATTCAGAGTTTTCCTTCTCCTAGACTGGTGGCTATAACAAGGTTAAAGAGTCCAGTCTGCCCTACTACTTACCCATCACTGGAGGAAGAAAAGTTGGATGCATTCTTTTCCCAAGAGTTTTAGGACTCTGTATAATGCAAACAGCTTCATCCAGGATTTGAACTCTGTTCCTTTTCTCTTTATGTTATTGAAGAAATAGTTTTGTGGGTTAGCATAGCCTAAAATTAGGGGTCATTCATTATCTGCAGTATATATGGTTATTTTTAAAAATATTTTAACAACATTTTAAAAAATAATTTTTTAACAGTCAAAAGCTCCATGCGTCTTATTCCTTGATGAAGTTGATGTCATTACACCGAAAAGAGAAAATGCGTCAAAAGATATGGAACGAAGGATTGTGGCCCAGCTCTTAGCCTGTATGGATGGTTAGTAAATTTCACTAAATCTTTTTATGGTAATTTTTTTTTTTTTTTTTTTTTTTTTCAAAATTAATTAAAATAATATTTTTTTTAAAAATTCTAATCTGTGTGTTTAGAAATTTTAAACATTGAAACTGATCTTGGTTTTCCGTTTTAGTCTTTTTGTTTACTTTTACTTGTGTGTATTTAGCTAACTTTTTCCACACAGGCAGGATGTGACACTGGGTCAATTTTTTGGCAAAGTTAAAGCTGGTTTAAAGTCAGCTTTCTTTCTTGACTGGTTTGCCTAATCAAGGCTAAAGAACCTAATCTGCCTTACTATTTACCCATAGTTGGAAAACAGATTGATTCATGCTTTTCCCAAGGGCATTAGCACAAAGTGAAGTGCAATGAGCTTCATCAACAATTTAAACTCTGGTCCTTGTAGTAGTTGTCGACATAAAAAGTTTTCAACTTGTTTTTTTTTTTAGATGGGCTCTTTGCCCAGTCGGCTGGGTCTGTAGAATACACTGACTGCAGGTAAGACCCCACCCCCCAACGAATGTCCTGTATGACACTAAACAATCTGATGGTGAGGTTCCAGTGATGCTGGGGCTTTGGAGAATGCGGAGCACCCCTTCATTGCCATTGCTCCCTGGTCCACTCTGGCCCGGAATGGTAGCATCTGATAGGTCCCTATCTATGGCTTAAATAGAATTAAACTACATACTTATGCTAAACTGAATTGTTTGAATTAGAACTGTTTGACTAACCTAAAAAGCTTGAAATAGAAATGTTTTTGAAAATTAAACTGTATACTTGCATTTAAACTGTGTACAGAGCTTGTCCCTCTGGTCAGCCATCTTAGAGCTAATCTAGGACACAGGATGTTTCACCTGTTATGAGTAAATAAAAAGAAAACTGAAAGCTACTGGTACCTCGCATGGCAATGATTCTTGGGATGATTTTGAGTATTAAGAAACAAAAAACATATATATATAGTCAGCTGGGGCTACAGAAACTTTTGACTGCATCTCTGCAGACGGGTAAGACTCCCTCTACAAGTGTCTTTGATATAACACATAATAATCTGACGGTAAGGCTTCAGTAATGCTGGAGCTTTGGGAAATGTGGAGTACCCCTTCATTGCCATCACTCCCAGGTCCACCATAGCCCGAAGTGGTAGCACTTGATAGCTTCTATGGGTCAAATAAAACCATGTACTCATACTAAACAGAATTTTTTGAAATAGAACTGTTTTTACATTTAACTGTGTGTAAACAAATGACTAATGTTTAATTGAATTGTTAGTGATACATAGCAATACGTTGAAACCATTAAACTGTGTGCAAACAAATGATTAAAAGTTAATACAATTATTTGTATCTTATACAAATAACTGAAACTATTTAACTGTGTCAAAAAATGTTATCTACAAAATGTGTTTACAAATCATATATTTAATATATATGTATAAAAAGGATTTGGCATTAAATAACCTACAATGGTTGATATGCCATAAAACTTAACCAAACCAAAACATATATATTTAATATATATATATATAAAGGATTTGACTTTTTATAACCTGCAATGGTTGATGTGCCATAAAACCCAACCAAACAAAATCACATATATTTAATATATATGTATAAAGAGGATTTGGCATAAAATAAAATGCAATGGTTGTTAGTTGTTTGAATTTCTGAGACGATTTTTATCATTCAGGGTTTTCAGGGTGTTGTGTTTATCTTTTTTATTATTTGCCCAGTTGGCTGGGGCTGTAGAATACACTGACTGCATTTCTATAGAGGGGTAAGACCCCCCCCCAACGAGTGTCCTGAATATGACACTAAAGAATCTGATGGTGAGGTTCCAGCAGTGCTGGAGCTTTGGGGAATGCGGAGTACTCCTTCAATGCCATCACTCCCAGGTCCACTCTCGCCCGGAGTGGTAGCACCTGATAGGGCCCTATCTATGGGTTAAATAGAACTAACAGCATACTTATGCTAAAATGAATTGAGTAAACTGAATAGCTTGAAATAGAAACGTTTTTGACAATTAAACCGTACTTACACTTAAACTGCGTGCTTATGCTTAACTGAATTATTCCAAATAGAACTGTTTTTCGACATTAAAAGTGTATTTACACTTAACTGAATTATTACATATAACTGCTTGAATAGTTTGAAATGGAAATGTTTTTGACAATTAAACTGTGTACTTATGCTAAACTGAACTGTTTTCAATAGAACAGATTATTTACATAAGAATGGATTTGGCGTTAAATAACCTACAAGGGTTGATATGCCATAAAACCAAACCAAACCTTTTTTATTATATTCCAATATGTCTTCCAGCCTTCTTCAGGTATTACTTGTCAAACTCGAGACTCTGCATGGAACCACGTCTTTTATTTAATCCATGTGGGTTGCTTGCTCTGATTCCATTAAACATAACCATGTATTCCTGTATTGTTTATTAATGGTAAAAAAAAAACAACCACACCAAATCATATATGTTTAATACATATGTATAAAGAGGATTTGGCATTAAATTTCCTACAAGGGTTGATATGCCATAAAACCCAACCAAACCAAATCACTTGCCCAGTCGGCTGGGGCTTTAGAATACACCGACTGCACCTCTGCAGAGGGGTAAGAATCCCCCCCAATGAGTGTCCTGGATATGACTCTAAAGAATCTGATGGTGAGGTTCCAGCAGTGCTGGAGCTTTGGGGAATGCAAAGTACCCCTTCATTGCCATCGCTCCCAGGTCCAATCTCGCCCGGAGTGGTAGCACCTGATAGGGCCCTATCTATGGGTTAAATAGAACTAACAGCATACTTATGCTAAAATGAATTGAGTAAACTGAATAACTTGAAATAGAAACGTTTTTGACAATTAAACCGTACTTACATTTAAACTGCGTGCTCATGCTTAACTGAATTATTTCAAATAGAACTGTTTTTCAACATTAAAAGTGTATTTACACTTAACTGAATTATTACATATAACTGCTTGAATAGTTTGAAATGGAAATGTTTTTGACAATTAAACTGTGTACTCATGCTAAACTGGATTAAATAGAACTGATTATTTACATAAAAATGGATTTGGCATTAAATAACCTACAAAGGTTGATATGCCATAAAACCCAAAAAACAACCAAACCAAACCAAATCACATATATTTAATATATATGTATAAAGAGGATTTTGTATTAAATTACCTACAAGGGTTGATATGCCCTTAAAACCCAACCAAACCAAATTATATATATTTATATATATATATATATAAAGAGGATTTGGCATTAAATAAGCTACAATGGTTAATATGCCATAAAACCCAACCAAACCATATATATTTAATATATATGTATATATAAAGAGGATTTGGCATTAAATAAGCTACAATGGTTAATATGCCATAAGACCCAACCAAACCATATATATTTAATATATATGTATATATAAAGAGGATTTGGCATTAGATAAGCTACAATGGTTAATATGCCATAAGACCCAACCAAACCATATATATTTAATATATATGTATATATAAAGAGGATTTGGCATTAAATAAGCTACAATGGTTAATATGCCATAAAACCCAACCAAACCATATATATTTAATATATATGTATATATAAAGAGGATTTGGCATTAAATAAGCTACAATGGTTAATATGCCATAAAACCCTACCAAACCATATATATTTAATATATATGTATATATAAAGAGGATTTGGCATTAAATAAGCTACAATGGTTAATATGCCATAAAACCCAACCAAACCATATATATTTAATATATATGTATATATAAAGAGGATTTGGCATTAAATAAGCTACAATGGTTGACGTGCCATAAAATCCAACTAAACCAAATCTTATATGTTGTGTGACATAAAAGAGGATAAATTGACAATTTGATGGTTATTTATGATGATGGTATAAGATCATAATATTTAGTATTCAGAAAGTATAATGAAGGCAAATGTTTGGCTAAGTTCTACACACACACACACACATATATATTAGTTGGCTGAAAGGCTCCTTTTTCAATAACTACTACACCTAGGTTCAGGGGCCGGTGCTTCTTGTTTCCCAACATTGCTTCACTTACCCTTGACCTGTACCTTAAAATGCTGTGTTAAGCAAGCAGGTATCAAGTACTATTTTTTGTCTTTGGTATGACTCAACCTGGGATTGAATCCCAGTCTCCCAGAATACTCTAACCATTATGCAACACCCGGTGGGTGGGTCCTCATATCTGCTTGCTACATCACTTGCAGAAGCGTCTACCCCCACTCCAAAAAAATATCTAAAATAAAAAGGTGTTGACTAGATATAAAGTTTTGGGAAATATGAATCCATCTCTTCATTCCCATTACTCTCAGACCCACTGTAAGTAATAGTACTTGTTAGAATCCCATGTATAGGTCCAGCAGATCCATTTGAGGTAATTTATAAAAGGATTGAAAATTTCATTGGTTCATTTGCTCTTAAAATATTGATAATGAAAGCATTTACGTTTAAAATAATTACGAAGATTTTTTTTACCATATTTAAATGGAGGCGATAATTGTGAAATTAACTTTGGCATAAAGGAATCCAACAAGGGTGGACATGCTGTAAAAACAATTAACTCTTACACACACATACATATATATAGGCATGATTGTTAGGGTGTTCGCCAATGGCCTGGGAGACCTGTGTTCAATCGCAGGTCGAGTCATACCAAAAACTCAAAAAATGGTACTTAATGCCTCCTTGCTTAACACTCAGAAATATAAGGTTGGGATCAAGGGTAAAGTGGAGCAATCCAGGGAAAGGAGTAGCACCCTCCCCTACACCTCAGTGTAGTAGCTATAGAAAAGGGAGCCATCGGGTCACCTTCAACTAAGGTCTCCAACTTTACTTTTTATATATATATATATATATATATATATATATATATATATATACTAACTCCTCTTCTTGGGCAGGATGCAACACAAGGTCAGTTTTTTAGTGTTCAGCGTTTTTTTTCTCCTTGACTGATTGCCATCCCAAGGTTGAAGAGCTTTATCTGCCCCACTATTTATCTTTAACTGGAGGAAGAATATTTAGATTCATAACTTTTCCAAGGATGTGAAATGCAAACAGTTTCAGGAATTGAACTCAGGTTGCCGTATCCATTTCCTACAACAGTGACCATTATATTGCAAACGCTTCCAATACAATAAATATGTTTCATTTTATTGACCATGTACATTTTTATTCCTGTGAGTGGTTTTGTAGATACAGACCCCAGTGCACTGCTTTGCCCAGAGGTCCGTAATGCTGTTAAGACAGTCTTTATAGTATTTTACTGTTTATTGTAAAATCATTATTATCAGCCCAAGTAGTTGCAAATTTTCCACTAATGCCAGGAATCGGTATTCAAGTTCGGGATTAATTGTGGTAAGTTGAAACAGTGTTTCGGACATTGTATCTTCTGGCCTTCTTCAGGTGTCTCTTGTTTATCTGAGCATAGAAATGATTCAACCTGGGAAAACATTTTTTTAAAGTTTGACTGTTGATCAAACATTCAACAGCTATTAATTTTAAGAATAATTTACATTAACTAACAATTTGATTTGGCCTTTTCAATTATTGGTTCCCATATTGTGTTCATTTCTTCATTTGGTCTTGACATAGGGTAGATAGACTGTAGTAAATTTTCAGGTTTTGTCCTCTGTCTTGCGATCTAGATTTCTAGGAGCTGATATTATGCTCTTTGGATAATTGTTTCAATGAAGGATATCTCTTAATCTATCCATTTCTTCTTGATATACACCCAAATAATACATATCAAGCCTCATCTCAAAAATTCAGACAGAAAAGAACAATTAACTGTTTATCATTTTCTGAGATAAGTTTAATTTGGCCAGAAGTTCAGATCAGCATTTGAAAATCAAATTCACTAAGAGACATGTTGGGTTTATAACATATCAACCCTTGCTGGGTTATTTAATGCTAAAGACTGTTTAACAATTACATTCTCCAGTTATATAGAGAATAGCTATGTACTTTAATTCATTTTAAACAGGTAAACATTTCATTATCTCAAATTTAGAGAGGATCCTAACAAGTATTACCATTCAGGTTCAGAGTATACTTGGAAGAAACGATAAAAATGAATGAGTGATACTCTTCAAAGTGGAGCCTCACCACTGGATGCTGTTAAGGATCTTTCCCAGGACACCTGTTGGATTGTTGAAGCGGGGCGGGGTTACTGTGTGTATCAGCCGTCTACAAATGGCTAGCAAATATAAACTCACCCATCAATAGCAGCAGGAGATTGACCAATCAGAGATGACTAAAGCATATATGAGCAATGGCAAGCTACAGTCTAGTCTATCTTTTTGTATCGCATTACTGAAAACAAGATGGCTTCCCGAATTTCGACCCCCCCTTTTTTTTAGGTGGTAGGATCTTACCCATCTGCAAAGAGTGCAGTCAGCATATTCTTGGCCTGATTGATTGAGTGTTTCTAAGCTTAACTTGCTTTAATTTGGCGCAAGGCCAAAAGTGCTGGGCACCCAGTGAGAATCAAACTCACTAACAGTGGTCTTCTAGCTCATTAAGTAAATGAGCTCAAAAGTTATAAGTAAAGTAAACTTGGCGACCTTAGTCGAGGGTGACCCGAAGGCTCCCTTTTCAATAGCTACTACACGGAGATGTAGGGGAGGGAGCCACTCCATTCCCTGGATTGCTCCACTTTACCCTTGATCCTTACCTTATAATGCTGAGTGTTAAGCAAAGCAGCATCAAGTACCATTTTTTATGTCTTTGGTATGACTCGACCTGGGATTGAACACCGGTCAACGAAAATGACATCAATATGTGATTAGCAAAGGCATGGACTGCCATCGATAGACTATCGGTCATATGGAAGTCAAACCTATCTGGTAAAATAAGACGCAATTTTTCCAAGCAGTGGTCATGTCGATGCTACTATATGGACACTGAATAAGTGTATAGAGAAAAAGCTTGAGCATAATTGCACAAGAAATGCTACAAGCTATATCAAACAAATCCTGGAAGCAACATCCCACAAAACAGCAGCTGTATGGTCACCTATTACCCATCTCAGAGACCATCCAAATTAGACAAACAAGACTTGTGGAACACTGCTGGAGAAGTAAGGATAAAAATTATTATCAACATTCTCCTATTAATCCCTTCACATGGATGAGCAAATGTTGGACCACCAGCTAGAACTTATCTACAACAGCTCTGTACAGACACAGGATGTAGCCTGGAAGGCCTCTCTGAAGTGATGGATGATAGAAATTGATGGCGAGAGAGAGTTAGGGAAATCCATGCTAGAAGTACAACATGATGATGATGTTGATATAATTGAATTATATAGATATATTTGATTGTAATTAATTTATAATTATGATTTGTTATGTTTTTTTTTTGTGTTTTTGTTGTTTTTTTTTAGATTTGAATGATGAGCGAAAATCTCCTGATAATGTGATGGTTATTGGTGCCACAAATCGGCCAGACTCCTTGGACCCAGCACTTCGACGAGCTGGGAGATTTGACCGTGAAATTTGTATGGGGATTCCAGATGAAGGAGCCCGCAAAAGGTCTTTCTTTTTTCTTTTCTTTTTTTTTTTCTGATATATGAATTTTAATTTACAAAACGACCCTCACTTCCTCTCTGTTACTCATGATCCTTTTTCTATTTTGCATAAAATCATGGCAATAACGGTAATGTCTGCATCAAAAGCGAATGAAACCAAACAGTTTCTGAATAGACATATCATATGGAAAAGTGTAGAGAACTCTCATAAATTTAGCCTTGTGTGAAACCCAAACTACATAGCCATGTAAATAACTAGACATATAGTTAAACTTTTTATTGTTATTAAAAGCAGTAATATTTCATTAAACTAGATAAGAATAGCGGTATTGCAGTCATCTTTTAATGGTAAAAGCAACTGGTACAAAACCCAGGCTTTCCCAAGGCCAAAAGGGAAATGAGTTTGAATCTCACTGAGAGTTGATCATTTATTGTTGTTTCTGATAAACACTGTCACTGTTATAGAGATGATTACTCAAGTGAGTTGTGATTAAACTGAAAAAAAAGGTCAGTTGGCTGGGGCTGTAGAATACACCAACTACATCTCTGCAGAGAAGTAAGACCCTAACGATGAGTGTCCTGATATAACAATGAAAAATCTGATAGTGAGGCTCCAGTAATGCTGGAGCTTTTGGAAATGCTAAGTATTCCTTCACTGTCAGAACAGGTACAATGGGAAAAGAGTTGTTATGCTCAGAATCAATTTTGTAAACTTGTTTGCTTGCAGACCTGTTAAGAAAAATCATTCATATATGTGTTTGAGCAATTGGCTTGTCGTAATTATTTCTGTATAATTACATATCTAACTTTGGACTATGAAATTTTGTGAGAAAATTTTTGTATATAATACACACTGACATACTGGCTCATTAGCCTAGTTGGTAGAGTGTTTGCTAATGGTCCAGGGGACCTGGGTTCGATCCCAGGTCGCGTCATACCAAAGACTTTAAAAATGGTACTTGATTCCTCCATGCTTAACTCTCAGAAATATAAGGTATATATCAAGGGTAAAGTGGAGCAATCCAGGGAAAGGAGTATCACCCTCCCTTATACATCTGTGTAGAAGCTATCGAAAAGGGAGCCTTCTGGTCGCCAACTACTTATACACACTGACTTTTTAACTAAATTTAACTTATATTTAGCATTTGTTTTTTTCCTTTTATTGGTTCATACTTACTAAAAGAACTAAGAATCTATATAGTTTACATTATGGCATAATGGTTAGTGTGTTCGCCAATGCCCCAGGAGACCTGGGTTCAATCCCAGATCGAGTCATACCAAAGACTCAAAAAATGGTACTTGAAGTCTCCTTGCTTAGCACTCAGCATTATAAGGTATGGATCAAGGGTAAAGTGGAGCAATCCAAGAAAAGTAGTAGCGCCCTCCCCTACACCTTGGTGTAGTAGCTATTGAAAAGTGAGCCTTCGGGTCACCCTTGTCTATGGTCGCCAACTTTACTACATTATGTAATAAAATACAAAATTTACACAGTATTAAGAGCAAATACATGGACATGTCTGCACAGAAAAAACTTGCGGTGAAAATAAGCTCAAATTAAGAGAAAAAAAATTATAAATAAACACTTGCCCAGTTGGCTGGGGCTGTAGAATACACTGACTGCAGCTCGGCTGAGGGGTAAGACGACACTAAACAGTCTGATGGTGAGGTCCCAGTAATACTGGGGCTTTGGGGAATACAGAGCACTCCTTCATTGCCATTGCTCCCAGGTCCACTCTGGCCCGGCGTGGTAGCACTTGGTAGGGCCCTATCTATGGGTTAAATAGATATAACTGCATATTTATGCTAAACTGAATTGTTTGATTAAACTGAATAGCTTGAAATAGAAACGTTTTTGACAATTAAACCGTACTTACATTTAAACTGTGTGCTTATGCTGAACTGAATTATTTAAAACTGATTATTTACATAAAAAATGGATTTGGCGTTAAATAACCTACAAAGGTTGATATGCCATAAAACCTAACCAACTAACTATAAACAAACACACATTCCAGTAACGACATAAAACATATTAGTTTGCACTCTAGAAAAAAACTTACATTCAGTCATCCTGTCTCAAATATGGTTAAGCTTGTGGCCAAAAAAATCATATATTTCTTGAGTATGACACAAATCCTTAACTTTTGGGCTGAAAAATCAGAAAAAATAGTCTGCATTATACAATAGGGTCCTATCTATTGGTCAAATAGAACTGTTTGACATTTAAAGCTCTGTGCAAACGAATGGCTTATGCTAAATTGAATTGTTAGAAATAGAACTGTTTTTATTATTGCCAGAAAATATAAAATACAATATGTTTGATATTTAAACTGAGTACAAACAAATGACTTACTCTAAATTGAATTACTGAAACCATTTAACTGTGTGCAAATAATAAAAATACTTGTGTTCAACAAATTCGCTCTCACTCATTTAAAAATTAGATTACCTATAAACTATTCATTTAGAAATCATATATGTATGTTCATTTAACTGTGTGCAAACAAATGATTGATATGAGATTAAATTGAAACCATTTAACAGTGTGAAAAATGAGCTCTGGGTCATTTAAAAATGTTATATCCAAAATATGCATTTACAAATCACAAACAGGATTTGGCAAGTAGGTGGACTGTTCACCTTGCCTTGGAGAGTGGGGTTCAATCCTAGGTCTAGTTATACCAAAGACTCATAAATGGTACTTGATACCTCCTTGCTTAACACTTAGCAAGCGAAAGGAGTAGCACCCTCCCCTACACCTCGGTGTAATAGCTATTAAAAAGGGAGCCTTCGAGTCACTCACGACTTCAATTGCAAACTTTACTTTACATATATATATATATATATATATATATATATATATATATATATATATATATATATACACGTTTATATATATATATATATATATATATATATATATGAAGTAAACTTTACTATAAAGATTGATATGTCATAATATATGTATGTATAAACAGGAATCTTCATTAAATAAACTACAAGGGTTGATATACCATAATATATATATATATATATATATATATATATATATATGTGAATATATATAAAGTATAAAATATGTATATATATATATATATATATATATATATATATATAAACAGGAATCGGTATTAAATAACCTACAAGGGTTGATATGCTATGATAAGGGTTGATATGCCATAATATATATATATATATATAGGATTTGGCATTTAGTAACCCTCAAGGGTTAATGTGCCATAAAACACAACCAGCCAAACCAATCAGTTGTTATGAAAACTATTTGAAATGGATTATGTTTATAAAAATTTATATTTTTCATTAGAATTTTACAAGTGTTGTGCCGGAATTTAAAGCTGGCTCCAGAGTTTGATTTTGGGAAGTTGGCCCACCTGTCCCCTGGGTTTGTGGGAGCTGATTTGGCAGCATTGGCCCGCGAAGCGGCCATGATGGCTGTGTCAAGGTAAGTGAACAGTGTATTCTATTTACCAATTTTTATGTTCTGTGTTTTGTTTATTCGTCCTCTTATATCCAAATAAAGGGTGTTTAAAATAAAAAGTGAACATTTCTTATGGGAGTTTCAAGTGAATAGTTATTTCATACCTGAAAAGAACAAAGCTTAAAACATTAAACATAAATTTTTGAATTATTTCTACACATGCTGTTAAAATTTGAGTCCATCTGAATGAGAATTAGTCAAGTTGTCATTTTGGGAAATTATATCAATTTTTCTAAAACACCTTGTACATCAAAAACAATATCAACTTTTTTAACAAAATGCATAGAAACAACTGAAACTGAAAGTTCTAAGTTTAATATTTAAATCCCTTTCTTTACCAGTAAATAGCATTTCTATAAGTAGAAGGAAAAAACATTAAACAAAATTTTGAGCTGTTTTTATTTGTGATCATTTGAACGAGAATGGGTCAAGTGAGAAAATTTGTGATCATTTGAACGAGAATAGGTCAAGTTAGAAAATTTGTGATCATTTGAACAAGAATGGGTCAAGTGAGGAAATTTTGGATCATTTGAACGAGAATGGGTCAAGTGAGGAAATTTGGGATCATTTGAACGAGAAAGGGTCAAGTTAGAAAATTTGTGATCATTTTAACAAGAATGGGCCAAGTTAGGAAATTTGCGATCATTTGAACGAGAATGGGTCAAGTTGGGTAATTTGTGATCATTTTAACAAGAATGGGTCAAGTGAGGAAATTTGGGATCATTTGAACGAGAAAGGGTCAAGTGAGGAAATTTGTGATCATTTGAACGAGAATGGGTCAAGTTAGGAAATTTGTGATCATTTGAATGAGAATGGGTCAAGTTGGGTAATTTGTGATCATTTGAACAAGAATGGGTCAAGTGAGGAAATTTGTGATCATTTTAACGAGAATGGGTCAAGTTGGGTAATTTGTGATCATTTTAACGAGAAAGGGTCAAGTTAGGAAATTTGTGATCATTTGAACGAGAATGGGTCAAGTTAGAAAATTTGTGATCATTTTAACAAGAATGGGTCAAGTTAGGAAATTTGTGATCATTTGAACGAGAATAGGTCAAGTTAGAAAATTTGTGATCATTTGAACGAGAATGGGTCAAGTTAGGAAATTTGTGATCATTTGAATGAGAATGGGTCAAGTTGGGTAATTTATGATCATTTGAACGAGAATGGGTCAAGTGAGGAAATTTGTGATCATTTTAACGAGAATGGGTCAAGTTGGGTTATTTGTGATCATTTTAACGAGAAAGGGTCAAGTTAGAAAATTTGTGATCATTTGAACGAGAATGGGTCAAGTGAGGAAATTTGTGATCATTTGAACAAGAATGGGTCAAGTTAGAAAATTTGTGATCATTTTAACAAGAATGGGTCAAGTTAGGAAATTGATCATTTTAACAAGAAAGGATCAAGTTAGAAAATTTGTGATCATTTTTACGAGAATGGGTCAAGTTAGGAAATTTGCGATCATTTGAACGAGAATGGGTCAAGTAGGGTAATTTGTGATCATTTTAACAAGAATGGGTCAAGTGGGGAAATTTGGGATCATTTGAACGAGAAAGGGTCATTTGAGTAAATTTGTGATCATTTGAACGAGAATAGGTCAAGTTAGAAAATTTGTGATCATTTTAACGAGAAAGGGTCAAGTTAGAAAATTTGTGATCATTTTAACGAGAATGGGTCACGTTGGGTAATTTGTGATCATTTGAACGAGAATGGGTCAAGTTGGGGAATTTGTGATCATTTGAACGAGAATGGGTCAAGTGTGGAAATTTGTGATCATTTTAACGAGAATGGGTCAAGTGAGGAAATTTGTGATCATTTGAACGAGAAAGGGTCAAGTTAGAAAATTTGTGATCATTTGAACTAGAATGGGTCAAATTATTTGATTAGGAAATTATATCAGTTTTTCTAAAACTTCCCATATTTTTACCAGGAATATGTTGAATAAAAACCACAAAATGATAAGAATAGTGGTTTTGCAGTCATCTTTTAATGTTATAAGCAACTGGTAGAAAACCCAGGCTTTCCCAAGGCCAAAAGGAAAATGAGTTTGAATCTCCCCGAGAGTAATGCTGGAACTTCATTGCCATTAATCCTTAGTCCACTTTGACCTGGAATGGTAGCACCTGATAGGTTCCTCTCTGTGGGTCAAATAAAACTGTTTGATATTTAAACTGTAACTCATGCTAAATCGAATTGATGTATAGCTTTATTGGTTCCTCCCTCCCTCTCTCTCTCCCATGTTAACTTATTGAGAAGGTGAAAGAGAGTGGGATGATGATAAATTTTACAGAGAAAGAAAGAAATGCCGTCAGAACAATAAGGGAAAGATGGCATGACAGAGAGAGAACAGAAAGTAATCCTGAAGTCCAAGCCATAGCAGTAGTAGCATAGCTACAAACAGATGCCCAAGTTAAAAATAGAGTTGTAGCATTAGCAACTCAGCCAGATGGGTGGTGATTGGCTAAAACAAACTCAAAAGGGAAGTCATTAAGGGGCCACAAAATAGAAAATGTTATGTCATGCAAGTTACCTCTGCTGATACTCTCAATAAAAGAGATGTTTTTCTAGGACAGGAAGTAAACAGATGGCCATACTTGTTTATGTGAGAGTGTGATAAGAACAAGTGGTTAAAAAGGTGTCTCTACATATGCTGAGTGTTGTAGTCTCAATTCTCATTGGTAGCAGAGCGAAACGACACTATTTCAAAGTATTTTGCTCCACCGGCATTACTTAAAGATAAGTACAGTACATTGGCCTAGCAGTTAGAGTGTTCGCCAATGGGCCGGGAGACCTGGGTTCAATCCCTGGTCGAGTCATACCAAAGACTCAAAAAATGGTACTTGATGCCTCCTTGCTTAACACTCAGCATTATAAGGTACGGATCAAGGGTAAAGTAGAGCAATCCTGGGAAGGAGTAGCGCCCTCCCCTATACCTTGGTGTAGTAGCTATCGAAAAGGGAGCCTTTGGGTCACCCTCGACTATGGTCGCCAACTTTACTTTTACTACAGTACATGGAAAAAAGAAATGCAGATATGAGAGTTTGCCACATCACTGGATAAAACAAAAAGAGCCCTCATAGTGTTTTTGTCATTGGAAGGAAAAGCCAGAGAAGCTGTTTTGGAGTTGGACACTGCAGTTCTTAATTCTGAGGATGGAATGAAAAATTTGTATGAAAAACTGGATACACTTTTTCTGGAAGATATAAACCAGTCTGCCTTTCGAGCATACGAAACATTTGAATGCTATCGAAGACCACCTGGGACGTCATTGGAAGATTTTCTGATTGACTTTGGCCACCATGTCACCAAATTAAAAGACTTTAACATTCTTTTACCAGAACCTGTACTTGCCTCGGTTTTGAGGATGACAGTGTTACGATGTTAAAAAGAAAATTCTATTGAGTTACACATTGTCTGGACATTACTACATTCATATTACCGAACCTCTACCAGATAAACGTAAGTTCAAACACATACTTTTTATTAAAGAAATCTCTTTTAAAAATACGGCAGAAAAAATTAAAATTGCAACAAAGTTACATAGACAATTTTGTCATCCTAGTAGTAAGAAATTATGTAACTTAGTTAAAAATGCAGGAGTGACAGATCCTGAATTTATAAAAATTTTGCAAACACTCCCGAGTTCATGTGAAGTATGCATTCGTTACAAAAAGACTGAACCTAAACCTATTGTTGGATTTACATTAGGATCATATTCTAATGAAAATGTTGCCATAGATATCAAAGAAATAAGTGGTAATAAAGTACTGCATCTGGTTGACCATGCGACTATATACAGTGTTGGAGTCAGAATTTCTAGTAAAGAAAGTTCTGACATTATCAGTGCTATATCTAAGCACTGGATAACATATTTTGGAACTCCAGAAGCTATCTTGACTGATAATGGCAGGGAATTCAACAACCAGTCATTTCGGGACATGGCACAGAATTTAAATATTGTTGTATGTACTACTACTGCTGAAAGCCCATGGAGTAACGGGTTAAATGAACGACATAATGGGATATTGGGAGAAATGGTGAAGAAGACTCTAGAGGACACACATTGTAGCTTTGAAATAGCACTAGCATGGGCTATAAGTGCCAAAATACACTGTATTTAGTCCTAACCAACTTGTTTTTGATAGGAATCCCAACCTACCCTCCTTTCTGATTGACAAACTCCCTGCATTAGAAGGTGTCTCCACCAGTGAGGTTGTTGCCAGTAACTTCAATGCTATGCATGCTGCTAGAAAGCAGTTTATAATTTGTGAATCTTCGGAAACATTAAGACGTGCACTTCAACATCAAGTGAGAACAAGTATAACTTAGTCATACAAAAATGGTGATGTTTTTTATAAGAGAAATCTCTGTGATAGATGGCTTGGTCAAGAATCTGTTATAGGGTGGCAGGTTCTTGTTAAACATGGGGGCACATATGTAAGAGTACACCCTTGTCGTCTAGTGCCTCATCCAGTAGTATATCAAAATTCCTCTGAAAGTGAATCCTTGGCTGAACCCACTACTTCACAAGTTGGACCAAAAGAAACTTCAGACATTTCAATTTTTGGAGAGAATAATGTAGAAGAATTAGGGACCCTAAATGATCATGTTAAACAACATCAAACTGTGAGAAATGGGCTACCCAAACAAAATTCCAATCAAAGAAAAATTGAGCTTCCCAAACCAGGACAAACAATTGAGTGTAAGCTTGCCAATGATGATGATTCGGGATGGAAAAAATTGAATGTCATAAGTAGGGCAGGCAAAGCTACAGGCAAGAACAAGCATTTAATGAATGTGGCTATGGAACAGGCGGAACTATTTTGGCTAGATTTTGAGCATGAAGAGAATGGAAAGCATGTGAAATTAAACCGACAAGTGATAATGATGATCATACCTTTGGTGATGAAGAAAACATAATGATTTCCTCTTTTGATCTTGACCTGGAAACAGCAAGAGAGAATGAACTCCAAAGCTGGATCAAAAATAAAGTCTACACCCAAGTATCTGACCAAGGCCAACCCAGAATATCTACAAGATGGGTTTACACTCATAAAAATGTAAACAACAAACAAGTTTGCAAGGCTAGACTTATGGCCAGAGGCTTTCAGGACAGGGATGCTGGAAATATAAGAAATGATTCCCCAACATGCTCCAAGGAAGGTCTACGTATAGCTTTGGCCATAATGGCATCTAACCATTGGACATGCAAGTTAATGGACATTAAAACAGCGTTCTTACAAGGCAAAGAGTTAGACTGATTGGTCTATTTGGAACCTCCTAAAGAAGCCAATGTTCCTCCTGGATATATTTGGAAGCTCTCTAAGTGTGTATTTAGTTTATCTGATGCTTCAAGGTTCTGGTACCTGACTCTTAAGGAGGAATTATTGAAGTCTGGAGCAGTAGTCTCAAAATATGATCAAGCCATATTTACATGGTATTTTAGAGACAAACTGCATGGTATAATTGTAACTCATGTGGATGATTTTTGCTTTGCTGGGTTGGAGATTTTTCAGGCCAAGGTCATCGAAAGATTTCATCACTTGTTTAAAATTAAATCTGAAGAAATTTCAGAGTTCCAGTACATAGGATTGAGCATAAAGGAGAGCAAAGATAACATTAAAATTGGACAGAATGAATATGTAAAGAAATTAAAATGTATCCCAGTTGAAGGAAGCAAAATTTTGTGAGAGGCAATATCTACAACTGAAGTAACCGAAACCAGACAATTGATTGGCCAACTTAATTAGCTAGCCACCCAAACTAGACCTAATCTTAACTACGCTATTAGTGAATTAAGTTCAATGCTCGAACATGAGAATATAGAATGTCTAAAACAGGCTAACAGAATGGTAAAAAAAGCAAAAAAAGAAAAATCTCATATAGATATTCCAGATTTAGGAAATCTTAAACACCTAAAAATTGTCGCATACAGTGATGCCTCATTTGGCAAGTTAACTAATGGAGGTTCATAAGGAGGTTATATAATCTTTCTGGTATATGCCTATTGTTTTGCAATCCAAGCGTGTTAGAAGAGTTGTCAAAAGTACTCTAGCTGCAGAAACTTTAGCCATGGTTGACATGGCAGAGGCCTGTATTTTTTATTGAAAATTGCTGTTAAAAATATTGCAAGTGAAAGACAATATTGACAATATAAAAATCTTTTGCAAAACAGACAATTCCTGTCTCTATGATTCTGCACATTCAGCCATGGTTGACATGGCAGAGGCCTGTATTTTTTATTGAAAATTGCTGTTAAAAATATTACAAGTGAAAGACAATATTGACAATATAAAAATCTTTTGCAAAACAGACAATTCCTGTCTCTATGATTCTGCACATTCAGCCATGGTTGACATGGCAGAGGCCTGTATTTTTTTATTGAAAATTGCTGTTAGAAATATTGCAAGTGAAAGACAATATTGACAATATAAAAATCTTTTGCAAAACAGACAATTCCTGTCTCTATGATTCTGCACATTCAGCCATGGTTGACATGGCAGAGGCCTGTATTTTTTATTGAAAATTGCTGTTAGAAATATTGCAAGTGAAAGACAATATTGACAATATAAAAATCTTTTGCAAAACAGACAATTCCTGTCTCTATGATTCTGCACATTCAGCCATGGTTAACATGGCAGAGGCCTGTATTTTTTATTGAAAATTGCTGTTAGAAATATTGCAAGTGAAAGACAATATTGACAATATAAAAATCTTTTGCAAAACAGACAATTCCTGTCTCTATGATTCTGCACATTCAGCCATGGTTGACATGGCAGAGGCCTGTATTTTTTATTGAAAATTGCTGTTAAAAATATTACAAGTGAAAGACAATATTGACAATATAAAAATCTTTTGCAAAACAGACAATTCCTGTCTCTATGATTCTGCACATTCAGCCATGGTTAAAATGGCTGAGGCCTGTATTTTTTATTGAAAATTGCTGTTAGAAATATTACAAGTGAAAGACAATATTGACAATATAAAAATCTTTTGCAAAACAGACAATTCCTGTCTCTATGATTCTGCACATTCAGCCATGGTTAACATGGCAGAGGCCTGTATTTTTATTGAAAATTGCTGTTAGAAATATTGCAAGTGAAAGACAGTATTGACAATATAAAAATCTTTTGCAAAACAGACAATTCCTGTCTCTATGATTCTGCACATTCAGCCATGGTTAACATGGCAGAGGCCTGTATTTTTTATTGAAAATTGCTGTTAGAAATATTGCAAGTGAAAGACAATATTGACAATATAAAAATCTTTTGCAAAACAGACAATTCCTGTCTCTATGATTCTGCACATTCAGCCATGGTTAACATGGCAGAGGCCTGTATTTTTTTATTGAAAATTGCCGTTAAAAATATTGCAAGTGAAAGTCAATATTGACAATATAAAAATCTTTTGCAAAACAGACAATTCCTGTCTCTATGATTCTGCACATTCAGCCATGGTTAACATGGCAGAGGCCTGTATTTTTTTTATTGAAAATTGCTGTTAAAAATATTGCAAGTGAAAGACAATATTGACAATATAAAAATCTTTTGCAAAACAGACAATTCCTGTTTCTATGATTCTGCACATTCCTCAACCTAAATTCTGGATAAGAGGCTTCGCGTAGAGATGGCTGTTTTGAGAGAAATGCTTGAAAGAAAAGAAATTACAGAGATCTCTTTGGTACCAACTGACACTCAAATTGCCTACTCCTTGACAAAGAAAGGAGTGCCTTCATTTAAGATCCTGGAGTTCATGTCTGAGCCAAAAGAATCCTCTGTTTAATGTTGTTACACTCTCCTATTTTCTTTTGCTGAACTTATGCCCTACAGAAATGAAAAGAAAAAGGGGGAAGAACTGTTAAGTCATGCAAGTTAACTCCTCTGATACTCTCAAGAAAAGAATGTGTTTTTCTGGGACTGGAAGTAAACAGACGGCCATACTTGTTTATGTGAGAGTGTGATAAGAACGAGTGGTTAAAAAGGTGTCTCTACATATGCTGAGTGTTGTAGTCTCAATTCTTTATATTTAACAGAAAACACTAGAAGAAGGAAGTCCCAGACCAGCTGTACAGTGACAGGAAGACATTCTGATAAAGTCACCATTCATTTAGATTGGGCTCTGCAAATGAGCCAGCCTACCTCAGCGCACACTAGATAAGGCTGTTGTGAAGATGCCTTTGTGTAGAAGGATGAGTGAACCTCTGACATTCCTTTTTGAAAATGTGTGGAAGGAAAAATGATGTATATAAGCATCCGCTAAGCACACCTTGAGTAAAGATAGCCAAATTGTCTTATGAAAAATGGATAAGTTCAATATGTTGAATATCTCTCTCATGAACTTTTATATTTGATCTTACGGCTAACACACACCATTCTACTGTTTTATATACTTGTCCATATATTGTTAAATGCACCTTTCTATATAAAAAAAGAAACCTTCTGTTCGGTAAGACATTCCCCCTTTCATGTTGTAATTATTTTTTTTTTGTAATAAATCTTCCGGTCCTGATTATAATCTTGGGTTGTGTTTATCTTCATTCCTCAAAGACAGGACTGTCCGGTCAGCTGGAGTTGTAGAATACACCAATTGCACCTCTGCTGAGAGCCCCCCCCCGGCCCCAATGAGGCTATCTGTTGGACATGGGTGGCAACCTATAATGCTTGGGGCTGAGATCCTGGTGGCTGAGCAGTCTGACCTGGAAACTAAAAAGTCATGTGACTCTCAACACTCCACTTTGGCACTTACTGGGCTAGACGGGTGGTCAGAGAGGCCCGATCTGATCAATCAACTGGTCAGCCCTCTTTTGGATTTATGTAAAGATCCAAATGAGGACAATAGTTGTAGGGTCAATCATGCTGTGGAAAGACTTGTAGCTTTTTCTGTTCCTGGGCAAGTGATTATCTTGGGAACGAAAACCCAGGGACAAAATAAAATTGTCTAACACCAGCATGAGTATACGGAACATGTAGCCATGATGTTGCTACCTGAATGAGTTTCCCCCTAAGGTCATCCCCGCATGGGGCTCCAAGGTGAGTGGAGAGCATGTTCAATGAAACTCACATTTAATTATATGGATAACACAAACAAAACCCAAGCTAATGAAAAAAAGACCCTGGGAAAGTTCTGACAGTGAGACAGAAGAAAAACCAAATTATTTTCTGTCTTTCATCGTGATGGAATCAGCTGAAGAAATTCCTTTAAGTAAACTATCTCCGTTCAAAATTGAAAAAATATTATCAAAAAGCCTAAAACTAAAAACAGTTAAAAACCTTAAAAATGGAACACTACTAATAGAAATCTTCAATAAAAACCAAGCTGACGAAATATTAAAATGAAAACACTTTGACAACATAAAAATAAAAACCTATCCCAACAGTTCCCTGAATACATATAAAGGAGTTGTAAAAAGCCAGGAACTTTCCTAATGTACATTAGATGAAATCAAAACCAACTTACAAGACAAAAATGTCATGGAAATCTGAAGAATACAAATAAAAAAAATCCCTGAGAAACAATAGATACAAATACATATATAATGACCTTTAACACCCATAAAATTCCCAAAGAAATTAAAATTGGATACAAAAAAATAAATGTAGAACCTTACATTCCAAATCCTTTACGATGCTACAAATGTCAGAGGTTTGGGCTCCATCAGGACCAATATATGTGATCTCCAGTATGCAGAAGATGCAGAGAATACGACATGCATAACAACTGCCAAAAAGACCACAAATGTGCTAACTGCCAAGGCAAACATGGTGCTAGTTCTTGAGACTGAGATATGGAAGAAAGAAAAAGAGATTACCAAACTAAAACATACTCAAAATATCACCTATCCAGAAGTGAGAAGGACGTTAGAAACTACAAAATATGCGGAAGTGACAAAAAATCCCAACAAACAAAGCTGGCTTGTAAAACAAACGCAGCCACAAAACTCAAGGTGGTTGCCCAAGTTGTAAATAAAATGAGAGCACTGATCCAGGAGATGAAAACTGTCATAGAAGCAGTGACTGAAAAACTCTCCAAAGACTTAAACACCAGAGTTGCAACAAGCCGAGAGGGACAGGCAAAGCCAGACAAGAAGAGCTCAGGGGCCCTCACTTCTGTGGTGATTTCTGTTGCTGGGGCACTACAGACCACACCCAAAAGGAAAACTAAAGGGACCCCCCATCCCAGCAGGCAGAGACGTGGTACAAAACAGGAAAAAAATAGATCCAACTTAAGAATGAGAACTACCTCAAGAAAGGACAGATTTAAGCTCATGGAAACAGAGGCTTCCATTTGCCGAACTGGGAAAATACAGATGAACATAACGAAAAATGAAAAACCAGGAAGCTCATTCAAAATGTCCTCAAGAACAAAGTGACCTACACGAATCAAACACTGCAATGCTCAGGGATCAACAAAAGAAGAGCCTATCGTAGAGAAAGTATGGATAGCAATATAGACCGTGTAGCTGCCAGCCTTGATCTTAAAGAAGTATTAAATAATTATAATAGTTGAAACTATTTAACTGTGGGCCAACTTATAAGCTCGCTCACCTTCTTAAATGTTAATCTCTTACACATCATACATATCTATTTAAATGTGTTCAAACACATGACTGATGTTAAATTGATACTGTTATGTGGCAACTCTGGAAATCATTTAGCTGTGTACAAACAAATGAGGTGTTAGTGTGTTCGCCAATGGCCCAGGAGGCCTGGGTTCAATCCCAGATCGAGTCATACCAACTACTTATACACACTGACTTTTTAACTAAATTTAACTTATATTTAGCATTTGTTTTACTTTTATTGGTTCATACTTACTAAAAGAACTAAGAATCTATATAGTTTACATTATGGCATAATGGTTAGTGTGTTCGCCAATGGCCCAGGAGACCTGGGTTCAATCCCAGATCGAGTCATACCAAAGACTCAAACAATGGTACCTGAAGTCGCCTTGCTTAGCACTCAGCATTATAAGGTATGGATCAAGGGTAAAGTGGAGCAATCCAAGAAAAGTAGTAGCGCCCTCCCCTACACCTTGGTGTAGTAGCTATTGAAAAGTGAGCCTTCGGGTCACCCTTGTCTATGATCGCCAACTTTACTACATTATGTAATAAAATACAAAATTTACACAGTATTAAGAGCAAATACATGGACATGTCTGCATAGAAAAAACTTGTGGTGAAAATAAGCTCAAATTAAGAGAAAAAAAATTATAAATAAACACTTGCCCAGTTGGCTGGGGCTGTAGAATACACTGACTGCAGCTCGGCTGAGGGGTAAGACGACCCCCCCAATGAGTGTCCTGGATAGGACACTAAACAGTCTGATGGTGAGGTCCCAGTAATACTGGGGCTTTGGGGAATACTGAGCACTCCTTCATTGCCATTGCTCCCAGGTCCACTCTGGCCCAGCGTGGTAGCACTTGGTAGGGCCTTATCTATGGGTTAAATAGACATAACTGCATATTTATGCTAAACTGAATTGTTTGATTAAACTGAATAACTTATAAGCTCGCTCACCTTCTTAAATGTTAATCTCTTACACATCATACATATCTATTTAAATGTGTGCAAACACATGACTGATGTTAAATTGATACTGTTATGTGGCAACTCTGGAAATCATTTAGCTGTGTACAAACAAATGAGGTGTTTGGGGAACATGTTCTATGAAACTCACTTCTAATTATATGATAGCACAAACAAAACCCAAGCTAATGAAAAAAGACTATGGAAAAGTTCTGACAGTGAGACAGAAGAAAAACCAAATTATTTTCTGTCTTTCATCGTGATGGAATCAGCTGAAGAAATTCCTTTAAGTAAACTATCTCCGTTCAAAATTGAAAAAATATTATCAAAAAGCTTAAAAAGAAAAACAGTTAAAAAACTTAAAAATGGAACACTACTAATAGAAATCTTCAATAAAAAACCAAGCTGACGAAATATTAAAATGAAAACACTTTGACAACATAAAAATAAAAACCTATCCTCACAGTTCCCTGAATACATATAAAGAAGTTGTAAAAAGCCAGGAACTTTTCTAATGGACATTAGATGAAATCAAAACCAACTTACAAGACAAAAATGTCATGGAAATCTGAAGAATACAAATAAAAAACAACCCTGAGAAACAATAGATACAAATACATATATAATGACCTTTAACACCCATAAAATTCCCAAAGAAATTAAAATTGGATACAAAAAAATAAATGTTGAACCTTATATTCCAAATCCCTTATGATGCTACAAATGTCAGAGGTTTGGGCTCCATCAGGACCAATATATGTGACCACCAGTATGCAGAAACTCTAGAAATCTTTTTACTGTACAAACAAATGAGAAAATAGAATGATTCGTATAACAAGGAATACTTGAAATCATTTAACTGTGAAGAAAAATGGGCTCAGTTTTGTTCAAAAATGTTGTTAGAAAAATGTTCACACACCATGTTTATTTAATGTGTAAGTCTAAACAGGATTTGGCATTGAATAATTTGCTATGTTTGATATGACCAAATCAACTTACAAAGAACTTTTGTTGAGATTTGAACTGCATACTTATGTTTAACTGAATTGTCTGAAATAGAACTGTTTTTACATTTTACTGAGTGTAAAGAAAACTGTACTTATATATGCATAAAAATGGATTTGGCATTAAATAACCTAATATGGTTAATATGCCATAAAACCAAACCAACTTACAAAGAACTGTTTTTTTTTTTGGTGGCGGGCATGCATGGAAGTGCCCGGGAACCACATGTGTGTGCTTCAGCTAGGCACACATTCGAGGACGACACTACGGTATGACAACAAAAAGGCACTCACCAGATTGGCTAGACTATCCAACTCGCAAGACGGATGGCAGATGAAAATAAGTTGAGACATGCACAAGCTCTATTTTTTTTATATAAGTCATAGCCAATCACAGTGCACGCAATGGACTCTAACGATGGTGTAATGGTATGTGCCGAGCATTACATATAGAATGCTCCAATCTTTAGCCACGTACTACGAAGGTTGCCGCTAGATCGTATTGGTATTTGTGTCCGTTTCCATTGGCTTTTGAATTTGGTTCGTTCACGTCAGATTATTTGTAGGCTGGTGTTGCCATGTTGATGTTAGCGCCCATTTTCCGTTGGTGTTGGCAGTCGAGTCTACTCCGGTTCTGCATGTAAGACCACAATTTGAACTGCATACTTATGTTAAACTGAATTGTTTGAAATGGAACTGTTTTTACATTTTACTGAGTGTAAAGAAAACTGTATAAAAATGGATTTGGCATTGAGTAACCTACAAAGGTTGAAATGCCATTAAACCAAACCAATCAAAATCTAGCCAAATAATAAAACAGCCAAAACTCATACCCTAAATTTTAAAACATGCACTAAAAACAAATTCAATTTAACCCTTCTGGCATTAAATGACCCACAGAGGTTGATATGTCATTAAACAAATCTCAAACTCAAAGACAGCTGCTTAGCTGACTGAATATCTGCCTTCTTTTTTTTTCTTTCTTATGTATATGTGACTGGATCTCTGGGGAATATATTAAGCATCATAGGGCTTACACATGTGAGTCCTAAAAGGGTGTTTATTTTCCCTGTACCTAAAGAATTCTCTGTCCTTGTAACACTTGTATATTCCTTTTCTTCCCATTTGAACACACATGTTCGTGTCTTATTAATTGATATGATATAGGTAGGAGGTGCCCGTGGTGTAATTGTTATCGTCGCAGGATATGGACACGGCGACACGAGTTCAAATCCTGAACCTGACTGATTGCATTTCACATAGCACTAATACCCTTGGGAAAGGTATGAATCCAATTATTCTCCCTCCAGCTATGGGTAAATAGTAGGGCAGACTGGGTTCTTCAACCTTGGTGAGGCAACTAGTCTAGGAGAAGGAAAACTCTGAATTGAAACCTGTTAAACTCCGCTTAAAAATTGACCTTGTGTCATATCCTGCCTTAGCGGAGGGGTTGGGTAAATATGATTAAGTGATATGATATATATGATTTTAGGAAGTGACCTAATGTTTCAAAGTCTTTAAGTTAAAATAAAAATCTATAGCTATGGTTTTATAATGACAGTTTTTCTTTGTGTTTCAGGGTTTTTAATGAGTTAGAAAATCAGAGATATGCTGAAAGCCGAAATACAAACCATGGAAAAGATGTGGATGGAAATGTTGCAGATGAAGACATGCTCAAACCTCACTCACAGCTTATGAACAATAACCTCTCTTCAAATCTGATATCAAGTCAGTGACTTTTTTTCTTTTTTTTTTTAATAGAAAAAAAAAACAGCAGATATCATCTGTCTGAATTCTTAAAGCAAAAAGAAAAAATACATGCCTGGTTGAAGAATAACACGAATGAAATTAGACTTAACACTCTTAAAATGGTTTCTAAATTGTTCCATGTGACAATGGCCTAAAAGATGTAAACAAAACTTAAGTCAGTCATGGGCAAACTGCAGTCCATGGTACTTTTTGAATAGCCTGCTTGATTTCACCTGGAAAATAATGTTTTTTATCGTTCAGGGTTTTTTGATTTTTGTCTTCATCTTTATTGTTATATTCGCAACATTTCAGCCTAATATGTCCTTCAGCCTTCTTCAGGTGTTTGTCAAAATCAGGAGCCTATACAGAACTTTGAACCACATCCTTTATTTAATTCACAGAAATTGCTTGTTCTGAAGTCTGACTCATAGCATAATGATTATAGGTGTTGGTTCCCTAAGCTTTTAAAAGAGACAATCATCCGGAGGTTGCAGGTTCAATCCCGACTACAGGCGAGTAACAATACAGGAATACTTAACGCTTATACCCGGTTATGGTTAACGGAATCGGATCAAGCGAACCACATGGATTAAATAAAGGACATGGTTTGAAGTTCCATGTAGGCTCCCGAGTTCGACAGACCTGAAGAAGGCCAAAGACATATCAGCCGAAATGTTGTAGATATAACAATAAAGATGAAGACAATAGTCCAAAAATCCTGAATGGTAAAAATCAAGCTTCATCTCAAAAATTTTGACAACGGAAATAATGTTTATTAAAATTATGTTTCTCTCACTTCGTTCTCACTTGTTCACTTACACTCTTTCTTTCTCTCACTCAAAAGGTTTGGGGAAGATGGTACCAAAGGAAAATAACTATTACATGGAGGTGCCCGTGGTGTAATGGTTATCGTCGTAGGAAATGGACATGGCGACTCGAGTTCAAATCCTGGACGAGAATGATTGCATTTCACATAGCACTAATACCCTTGGGAAAGGTATGAATCCGATTATTCTCCCTCCAGCTATGGGTAAATAGTAGGACAGACTGAGTTCTTCAGCCTTGGTGAGGCAACTAGTCTAGGAGAAGGAAAACTCTGAATTGAAACCTGTTAAACTCCGCTTAAAAATTGACCTTGTGTCATATTCTGCCAGAGCGGAGGGGTTGGTAAATAGGATTACATGTTCAACTAACCATTCCTATCTGTCTGAATTTTTGAGACGAGGCTTGATGGGCAATATTTGGGGTGGGGGTGTTCAGACTGTTGTCCTCATCTTTATTGTTTGTTGTTACACAACGTTTTGGCCGTTTTATCCTCCAAGTCTTCCTCAGGTATTCTTTGTTTATGTGGGCATAGAAACGATTTAACCGCTGGATACAGTGGGCGAAATGTTGTGTTACAACTTACAACAATAAAGATGAGGACAACAGTTTAAAAAATCACACACAAAATAACCACTTCTGCTTATGGATTGTGAGATACACTAGTCAAAAATTAAAGTAGTCGTCAACCTGTGTAATTTTCAATATGCCTCTGAGTTAATCCACAACAGTCGAAATATTCAAAAGTGTTAAATCTACTTCTCTATTCAAGATATCACATTAACAAAAGAAAATCATTGATTTGATCTTCATTTTCTGATAATGACTTGTGATAATTCAGCAACTGGAATCAGATATAATTTTTATGGAAAAGATATTTTTACTGAAGAGAAAAAAAAAACACCTTTTCCTTATTTCTAAGGCAGATGCTTATGCATCTGGTCTTCAATAGGGAAAATGGTTGAGGTACCCTTAATAGTAGGGGAGGAGGTTCTCGTGATTTAGTGGCTGATGTACTGTGCTGTGACATCATGGTAAGAAAGTTGTGCAAGAGTGGGACGACCAGCACGAACCTACATACAGCAGCTGTGTGAGGACACGGGATGTAACCCTGAAGACCTGCCGGAGGCGATGAATGATAGGGAGAAATGGCGAGAGACGGTCAGGGATATCCGCGCAGGCGGCGCGACATGATGATGATGATATGATGACACTTACTTTTTGATTAATGTCCTTGGGAAAAGTATGAACCTTCCTATTCTTCTGTAATGTCACTACTATTCTTCTACAAGGCTGTCTCTGGCATTAAAAAACCCACAAAAGTTGATATGCCATTAAACAAAGAAACCTTAAATAATATCATTACTGTCCTTCTAGAAGGATGTATTTGTCATTAAATAACCCACAAAGGTTGATATGCTATTAAACAAAGAAACCACAAATAATATCACTACTGTTCTTCTACAAGGCTGTCTCTGGCATTAAAAAACCCACAAAAGTTGATATGCCATTAAACAAAGAAACCTTAAATAATATCATTACTGTTCTTCTAGAAGGATGTATTTGTCATTAAATAACCCACAAAGGTTGATATGCTATTAAACAAAGAAACCACAAATAATATCACTACTGTTCTTCTAGAAGGGTGTCTTTGTCATTAAATAACCCACAAAGGTTGATATGCCATTAAACAAAGAAACCATAAACAATATCACTACTGTTTTTCCAGAAGGAGATCTTTGGCATTAAATAACCCACAAAGGTTGATATGCTATTAAACAAATAAACCTTAGATAGTATCAGTACTGTTCTTCTAGAAGGATGTCTTTGTCATTAAATGACCCACAAAGGTTGATATGCCATTAAAAAAAGAAACCTTAGATAGTATCACTACCGTTCTTCCAGAAGGATGTCTTTGGCATTAAATAACCCACAAAGGTTGATATGCCATTGAAAAAAGAAACCTTAAATAGTATCCCTACTGTTCTTTCAGAATGATGTCTTTGGCATTAAATAACCCACAATGGTTGATATACCATTTAAAAAAGAACCTTAAATAGTATCACTACTGTTCTTCCAGAAGGATGTCTTTGGCATTAAATAACCCACAAAGGTTGATATGCCATTTAAAAAAGAAACCTTAAATAGTATCACTACTGTTCTTCTAGAAGGATTCTATAGGCATTAAATAACTCACAATGGTTGATATGCCATTAAACAACAAAATAAAACCAAAACATCAACAAAAATGAGCCACGTCTCAAACAAGCTACTTTTCAAAAAAAGTTGCCTATGTTTGACTAAGTATATCTAGTTGGAATCAACCTGGAAGATATGAATTTAATTTCTAGGCCTGGTAACAGGGATAAGAAAACTAGCATTTTAAAAGTACAATATCAAAGAAGGCAAATCCATTGATACCAGATATCTGAATGTTTGGACAGCAGAATGAAAAATAGTTTATCCACAGTATATTAAATACAAGATTTGGTTGCAAATTTCTTGACCGTTACTGACTACAACAAAAAACGCTTGAAGAATATGTAGAATATAGATGCATAGAAAATCAGGAAAGGATTGTCAGTGGTCTGGAATTAACACAAATATTGCTGATAGGTGTATAATAATAACGATTTTATTGTTTTAGGATTTTACTATGTGTATAATATGCATTGATAATGGTTTTAATCCATTGAAACTCAGGAAGGGATTGTCAGTGGTCTAGAATTTAGGCAAATATTGCTGAGAGATGTATAATATAAATGCAGTGATAATGGTTTTTATGCATTGAAACTCAGGAAGGGATTATCAGTTGTCAGGAATTTAGGCAAATATTGCTGAGAGATGTATAATATAAATGCAGTGATAATGGTTTTAATGCATTGAAACTCAGGAAGGGATTATCAGTGGTCAGGAATTTAGGCAAATATTGCTGAGATATGTATAATATAAATGCAGTGATAATGGTTCTTATGCATTGAAACTCAGAAAGGGATTGTCAGTGGTCAGGAATTTAGGCAAATATTGCTGAGATATGTATAATATAGAAGCAGTGATAATGGTTTTAATGCTTTGAAACTCAGGAAGGGATTGTCAGTTGTCTAGAATTTAGGCAAATATTGCTGAGAGATGTATAATATAAATGCAGTGATAATGGTTTGACTATAGGAATGTATTTTTTTTATGTAGCTCTCAGTTGGTTGAAAGAAGAAGCTCCACTTACAGAAGCCCAGCTACAAGATTTGTTTATTACAATGAATGATTTCTTGGTATGTTGTCCGTTTTATTTTTCTTCTTATTGTTTTGTTTTTGTTATCACCAGTTTCTGTTTTGTATTTACTTCTTTGCTCTTGGGAAAATATGGATTATGTAAGTTGTCTAAAGTCACTGATTAGAGCTTATTTTATCTTGAGGATGGTACCTCATATTTCTAAAGAGGAGAATTACTGTTTATAATCATGACTTCTATTTATCCAATTGGCTGGGGCTATATAATACACTGACAGACAGGTAAGACCCCCTACCCTAACAAGTGTCCTGTATATGACATAAACAATCTGGTGGTGAGGTTCTAGTGATGCTGGGGCTTTGGGGAATGCAGAGTAACATTTTATTGCTATCACTCCCAGTTCCATTCTGGCCCAGAGTTTTAGCACCTGATAGGGCCCTATCTATAGGTTAAATAGGACTAAACTGCATACTTATGCTAAACTGAATTGTTTGAAATAGAACTGTTTGACAAAACTGAATAGCTTGAAATAGAAATGTTTATGACAATTAAATTGTGTTCTTACATTTAAACTGATACTTATACTCAACTGAATTGTTTGAAATGAAACTGTTTTTGACATTAAAACTGTACCTACACTAAACTGAATTGGTTAATATAGAAATGTTTTAACTTCTAACTGTGTGTAAAGAAAATCTATACTTATGCTAAACTGAATTGTTTGAAATAGAACTGTTTGACAAAACTGAATAGCTTAATAGAAATGTTTTTTACAATTAAACTGTATACTCATGCTAAACTGAATTGTTTGAAATAGAACTGATTATTCGTATAAAAATGGATTTGGCACAAAGGTTGATATGCCATAAAACCCAAATAACCACCCATGACTTCCATCTGTCTCTGGTCATGAGGTGTTTGATTTGTGGAGGGTACCCCAGATTCTTGAAAAAAAAATTAACTCTGTTTAGTGGGATAAATAATCAGTCACTGGTCATGAGATATTTGATTTGGAAAGGGTAACCCCATATTACTGAAAAAAGGATTGACTCTGGTTTTTTTTAGGTGTTTTCAATGAATCACGTAAATGAAGGCTAGTTCAGATCACCTAAAATAAATAGTTCTATTTTCTTGAAGCTGTTTTCTTTATTTAGCTAACATATTGTGAAACTAGGAGTCCTATCTCAGATTATTAAGAATGAAAAACTCGATTTTGTGTCCAGGCTCTCAGGCTGGATCTGGGAATAATTTCATTGAAGAGGTGACTATATGCTCTAAAGCTAGAACTTCACCACTGGATTCAGTTAAATATTGTTAAGTAGCAGTATAAAGAATGAATATAAATACATGGAAAAATGATCATAAAAATTGGCTACAAAAATATACGAGGTGCATACGATAAGTTTCCGGACATTTTTCGTATGGGCACTTTTATTGATAGTCCACACATGAAACTCTAGTCCCTTTCTAAGTAATCTCCTCCGGCTGCAATGCACTTGTTGTACTGTTCCAACAACTTCTGGAAGGCCCCATGGAAGTCCTCTTGTGTGAGTGTGTCAGTGACCTTCGTCACAGCCTCTTTCATCTCCTCAGTTGTCTCATAACAACAGCCTCTGAGCTTAGGGAATAACCAAAAGTCACAGGGAACAAGGTCTGGACTCTAGGGATGGTGAGGAACTGTCTTGATGCCTATTTTAGTCAAATAGTCTGTGACAAGGATAGAGTTGTGGACTGGTGCATTGTCCTGGTGGAAATGCCACTGACCCGATTTGAAGAGTGCTGGCCTCTTCCAACAGAATCTCTTCCTGAACTCCCATAAAACCTCAACATAGTAACCCTAACCCTAACCCTTATGCCACTAAAAAACTGATGCTCGATTCATGCAAGATGGTCGAAAAGCAGTCTGAAGCATTCCATACATTTCTGTGGCATTTTTTCCGAGTTTAAAACACAATTTTATTTCCTATCGTTCTTCTAAAGTGTCAGATTGAAGTTCACCAGCTGTAACAATCAAGCTTTAGTAGGGTGTATTCCAATTGCTGCTGTAGTTGTTCATTTGAACCTGAAATCATAAAAATTAGTCATCTCATAAGATGTATAGCAATAACATACTGAATTCTCAAGAGTCTATGACAATTTTAAATGCCCATCTGAAAAAAATCTGGAAACTTATCGTATCCACCTCGTTAGTCTCACACTTTATTCTCAAAAGGGGTCAAAGCTTCTATGGTATGAGAGAGACAGATGGAGACAAACAGAGATGAAGGGAGACAAAGACAGACTGCCATACTGACCCATAAATTCTTCTCTTGATCATACCACACTGCAAGACTCTTAAGTCTTCTGCTCTTCTGCTCTTCCACTTAGCCCTTCTGCTTCTCAGCCGGGTGGCAGTGCTCAACTGGAGGCCCACTGTTGGCTGCTCTGTGAGATGATGCCCCAGTGGAGTGTCCAACCACTTGCTAGAGCTCCTGTGACTGACCAAATCTCTTCTGGCTGCAAGCTGAGACTGACTCAATACTGAGACTGCCTGTATCATTTCATAACACCCACACGTTTCTTTTCAACCATGTGATAGCTCCCACTTATTTTCACTGGTGCATCCTGTGCAGAGAATCTCTGATTGACGGCTCAGTCATGCAACAGTATAATACCTAGGGGGAGGATTTACCCTTCTGTTGGGGAGGCAGTTCAGATATATAACGCCCCCAGCTGTTAGGGCCCAAATTATGATTGATTTCACCATGAAATTTCTATTCATTTTAAAAATACTTCAGCTCTTTAAAATTCTATTTATCTCATCTTGTTGCCATCATAAATACATGGTATTCATATTTAACATGTTTAGACAGGGTGCAGCAGATGTGAACTTAGGCAAGTAGTTATGGTATCTCCATGTTTTTCAGATAAAATCAGTTACATTCATGGGTTGGACTGGTGCACGCTATGTATTTGCTATCTGTCTATATTTCTAAGATGAGGTGTTATGTACATTATGTACATTTTTTAGACTATTGTCCTCATAACATTTTGGCCTTCTTCTTTATTTCTAGTTTAATGGATGTCAGTTATCTCCTGTTAATTTCCCCTCTAAAAGTTCTCTACTGCCTTCACTGGGTATTGAACTCACACTCTTTGGATCTAACCAACACCTTTATCCACTGTACCATGTGTCCTTGAGGACATCCGTGTCTGAATTTCTGGGTATTATAAACCTCATGTAAATAATATACATGTATTTGCTGTTGAAAAGTTGTTGTTTTTTTTTATTTGGGAATCTGCAATTGCTACATGGAGAGCTTTTTATGCTCATTTTATTCTTATGCTGTTCAGGATAGAAAATTGATACTTCTATGGGTTTAAAATTCTATTCAGAACTGCATCATTCAGATGTAACTATGAAATGAGCATAAAAAGCTCTGTGTTGCGATTATTGATTCACCAGTTTAAAAAACATTTCAACAGCAAATATATGGTGTGCACCATTGCAAGCCATGGTCATAACTAATCATATCTGGGGGGTGGGGAATGGTAAGATTAACTAGATGGAGCTAATATTACCACTTGGCTAAATTCACTTGTGCTACACAGGTGATAGTTTAAAATGTTGGTGGTATTTCTGCCACCCCCTGTATTAATGCAAGTATCAATTATTGTTTTTGTCTGCTCATACTTTTAAACTCCTTTTCAGGAAGCGCTTAAATTGGTTCAGCCTTCTGCCAAACGTGAAGGGTTTGCTACCATTCCAGATGTTACATGGACTGACATTGGTGCTCTCCATGACATCCGTGAAGAGTTAAAACTAGCCATTTTGGTAAGTCATGAAATGGTGAACCCTTGATTCCAATCTTAGTATATAAGATCCCTCACTCCAAAAACAAAACATTCTAGGTCTTTTATTTAATTATCTTCCCTTGAAAGGCACTTTTGACACAGTCAGTTGAGGAAGAGGTATATACATACACACACACACACACACACACACACACACATGTGTGTGTGTGTGTATGGAGAGACAAAGATAGATATATATAAGAATAGTAATAGATGTGCAAAGATGCATAAAATGAGGAAGGGGAGATGTTAGTGTTATGTAAAAAGAAACTGGAATAAACAAAATAAGATAGATAGATAGGAACAGAATTAGATAGATAGATAGGAAAAGAATTAGATAGATAGATAGATAGATAGGAAAAGAATTAGTTAGATAGATAGATAGATAGATAGATAGATAGATAGATAGGAAAAGAATTAGTTAGATAGATAGATAGATAGATAGATAGATAGATAGATAGATAGGAAAAGAATTAGATAGATAGATAGATAGATAGATAGGAAAAGAATTAGTTAGATAGATAGATAGATAGATAGATAGATAGATAGATAGATAGATAGGAAAAGAATTAGTTAGATAGATAGATAGATAGGAAAAGAATTAGTTAGATAGATAGATAGATAGATAGGAAAAGAATTAGTTAGATAGATAGATAGATAGATAGATAGATAGATAGATAGATAGGAAAAGAATTAGTTAGATAGATAGATAGATAGATAGGAAAAGAATTAGTTAGATAGATAGATAGATAGATAGGAAAAGAATTAGTTAGATAGATAGATAGATAGATAGGAAAAGAATTAGTTAGATAGATAGATAGATAGATAGATAGATAGATAGGAAAAGAATTAGTTAGATAGATAGATAGGTAGATAGGAAAAGAATTAGATAGATAGGAAAAGAATTAGATAGATAGGAAAAGAATTAGATAGATAGATAGATAGATAGGAAAAGAATTAGATAGATAGATAGATAGATAGATAGGAAAAGAATTAGATAGATAGATAGATAGATAGATAGATAGATAGATAGATAGATAGGAAAAGAATTAGATAGATAGATAGGAAAAGAATTGTTATATTCTCATATGCAGTATCATAACGACACAATAATAAACAGACGCAGGAAGACTTCTTTAAACCAAATATTTACCTCTCATTTCATTTGTAACGTTTGAAAAGGGTTACTCAAAGTTTGCATGTGAGAGGGAGCTTGAGACCGAACAGAAACTGCAATATTTTGACCTCCTCTCTTATGGCCGTCAGTGTTGTGTCTTTCTCGTTCTCCTGATGCTCAACCAGAGGCCCTGGGTCCCACTCTGCTGGGTGATGGCTTTCTTTACTGCATCTTATCAGCAACTTCTCTGGACCCCAACTCAATCGGGGGTCCAAGAGCCCCTTCGGCCTGATATGGCTTTCCCTGCCACATCTCGTCTATAACTCCGTCTCCAACTCTAACTGCAACTGTCTTGACTTCTGTCTTGACTGAGTTATATAACTGTTCAACGCCCACTCAGTCGCCTACTCGATCTTTGAAATCGCATGTTTGATCGTCATCAAGCGGAAATAACTGTCATGCAGTTCACAGGTCACTCTCTTCTGGTGCATCAGTCTATGAGTGTACCATGGGAATTTTTTTTACCTCATCCCATTTCGTCAGCCAATTTCCACCCACGCGATTTCCTCTCATAACTGCCATTAGAATGTGTCACCTCCTTCCAGTGCATTACCTTGGAATTGCATTTTTGGCCGGGTCAAAGGCCAAAATACAACAGAATTAGATAGATAGATAGATAGGAACAGAATTAGATAGATAGTAGGAACATAATTAGATAGATAGATAGGAACAGAATTAGATAAATAGATTGATGCTCAACCGGAGGTCCAGAGGCCCACTCTTCTGGGTGATGGCTTTCTTTACTAAATCTTATCAGCATTTTCTCTGGACCCCAACTCATCAGGGCCCCAAGCCCCTTCAGCCTGGTGTGGTTTTACCTACCACATCTCTCTCCAACTGGCTGCAACTCCAACTCAACTGCCCTTAACTTCCTTCTTGACTGCATTATATAATAATTCAACGCCCACACGATCGCCCACTCGATCTTTGAAATCGAATGTTTAATCTTCATCAAGCGGAAATAACTGTCATGCAGTTCACAGGTCACTCTCTTCCGGTGCATCAGTCTATGAGTGTACCATGGGAATTTTTTAGCTCGTCCCATTTCATCAGCCATTTTCCGCCCACGTGATTTCCTCTCATAACTGCCATTAGAATGTGTCACCTCTTTCAGGTGCATCACCTTGGAATGGCATTTTTGGCCGGGTCAAAAGGTCAAAATATAACAATAAGAGAAATAGATAAATAGGAACAGAATAAGATTGACTGGTAGAATCATAATAAGGTAGATTCATTGTAATGGAATTAGATAAATAGGTAAAAACAGGATGAGATAGATAGAAACTGAATTAGGTAGATAATAAATAATAAAGTTGGTGACCTTTGTCAAGGGTGACCGAAAGGCTCCCTTTTCAATAGCTACTACACCAAGGTGTAGGGAAGGGCACTACTCCTTCCCTGGATTGCTCCACTTTGCCCCTTGACGCTCACCTTATAATGCTGAGTATTAAGCAAAGCGGCATCAAGTACCATTTTTTGAGTCTTTGGTATGACTCGACTTTGGATTGAACCTTGGTCTCCTGGACCATTGGCAAATGCATAAAATAAGGAAAAAGAGACATGTTTGTATATTAGATTCATGTGAAAAGAAACTTGAATGAACAAAATAAGATTGGTTAGAACGGAATAAAACAAATTGTTAATTAGAGACAAATGTGTGTATCTATCTATCTATCTATCTATTTATATACAGTGTATCACAAAAGTGAGTACACCCCTCACATTTCAGCAGATATTTAAGTCTATCTCTTTATGGGACAACACTGACAAAATGACACTTTGACACGATGAAAAGTAGTCTGTGTGCAGCTTATATAACAGAGTTATATTTTGAGGGGAAAATAAATTAACTCTGTTATATCAGCTCCACACAGACTACTTTTCATTGTGTCAAAGTGTCAGTGTTGTCCCATGAAGACATATACTTAAATATTTGCAGAAATGTGAGGGTGGTACTCACTTTTGTGATACACTGTATATATATATATATATATATATATATAAAGAGAGAGAAAGTGATTGAGATATATAGAGAGGTAGGAACAATATGAAATAAAGAATTTTATATATAATATAATAATAAATAATATTTATTAGTTTTTATATATATTTAATAGCATGAATGCTTGTCTGTGACCATTGGTTTCATGCCATCTTTATATCATTGTACCTGATGATTGTTGTATATAGACAGCATGAAACCACTGGTCGCAGATGAGCATCTCTGCTATTAAATATATGTAAAAACTAATATGTATTTATTTATTTATCTATTTATTATAAAATAGCTCTATCACAGATATTGAGCATTCTCCAAATTATACCGCATTTGGTCCACCACACATCCTCCAAGTTAGATTGAGACAATTATATACTATAGTAATATATATATATATATATATATATAAAATTAGCACGACCAGAAAATCCAGCAACCACCCACATGTGACATACGGAACACTGAACAGTTCTTTTGACCTTATTGGGTCTCATCAGCAGTGCATACCATAATCTTCACCACTAGAGATTGAACCAGCAACCCCAGAATTTAGAAACCAAACTTCTACCAATGGGCCACCAATTCATGCCACACATAAGCGATTCCAAATCAACTAGTCATGGTAAGAATGCGCATTCGCATGACTTGTTGATTTGGCAAGGGGGTTCATTCCTTTCCCACGAGTATTTGTCTAAAAGTGAATGTAATAGCGCAACTGAAATTCAAACTTGCTTACTTTGCTTCTGCATTTAATTGCTTTAAGCATCACACAATAAGGACACACCTCCCCGGTATTAAAAAAAGAGAGAAGAGGGTTATCTACAAAAGCAAAAAATCAGTACCTCTAGAGCTTAGCAGGATTGCTGTAAGTGTGCGGTCCCCTGATACCAAGCATCTTATATACTCTCAAAAATAGTATATTGTTCTCCTAAAGATTCAGTAGCCCAGTCAGCTGAGGCTGTAGAATACACCGACTGCTTCTCTCCAGAGGGGTAAGACCCCCCTCAATGAGTGTCCTGGATATGACCTTAAACAATCTGATGGTGAGATTCCAGTAATGCTGGAGCTTTGAGGAATGCACAATACCCTTTTATTGCCATAACTCCCAGCTTCACTCTGGTCTGGAGTGGTAGCACCTGATAGCATCTTATCTATGGGTCAAATTGAACTAAACTGTGTACTTGGGCTAAACGGAATTGTTTGAAATAGAACTGTTTTTGACATTTAACTGTGTACTTATTCTAAACTGAATTGTTTGAAATAGAACTATTTATATGCATGAAAATCGATTTGGCATTAAATAACCTACAATGGTTGATATGCCATAAAACCAAACCAAAACAAAACAAATCAAACTAAAGATCACCTGGCCCATAATATAAATATACAATATTTTTGCCAAAATATATAAAATAATAAAAAAATTTTTTGTCAAAAATTCTTTTTCAACTAGGCTTACTGCTTTTTTCTAAGAACTTTATTTATATGAGAAAGAAAGGAAAAAAAGAGCAACCCTAATAATATATGTGTCTGCAGGTGTGTGTGTGTGTGTGCATATGTGAGTGTATACATTCACACACACTGAATACATATTTATGTATTTTCTGAGGCACTTACATTTAAAAAAGCCACTTATAGGATTTGAACTTTGTCCAAAACAAGGAATAATTCAAAATCTTTCTCGATTAACAAACAGAACATAAATTCTACACAATATTTCTAATAAGTCAAATGACGTAATTTAAAACAACAAATGCTAATTCATTAATCAAACGGCCAACTTTTCCTTGTCATAAACGGCCAACTATTTTCTTGTTATACAAATTTTCCCTAGGTTTTTATATTTTACACTTTTTACACATCCATCGTTGGTTTAACATCTCTAATATCATCCCTCATAGTCCTGATGATGGTTCATTAGAACTGAAATGCTATAGTGTCGACTTTGCTTCTCAATAAATCTCTCCTTCTACTTGGATTACCTTGTTATCAATTTTTCTTTACATACTTGTTTGTATATATAAAATACATTCATACTTGTATATATATATATATATATATATATATATATCTGTCAAGACCAAAGTTCTTCACAGACTATTAACTTCAATAGGACATTCACAGACATGAATCCTGGAAATAGAATAAATCACATCCCTATCAAAACAATCTTCACTTTAAAACAGCAATTGAAGATTACCTTTATCATTATAGATCTCCTGAAGAAGATGTAAAATCCTGTTATTAAAATGTGTACTCAAACTGGGGGAAATGGATCCAAGTAATCACTTAGTACAATGTCCACTAACAAAAATGTTTTCACTCGATCACATTCTCTGCTAACAAAAATATCTTCACTCAGTCATATTCACTATTTCTCTCACACAGTTTTTTTAATGCTTGGCCAGTACATTTACTTAAAAAATTAGCATACGTCACTCTCACAATTTCTCCTTGCTTGAGACAGCATTTTATCTTAAATTGAGGTGTTAGGGCAGCCATCTTTCTTTTATCCCTTTCTCAAGCATACCACTCATTTTGTACGCCAGGCATAAATGTGCTTGCTGTGTCACTGGGGTAAGTCATCTTCTCTTCTACACAATATCAACCCAACAAAGTTGGTCAAATTTATCATCAATGCTTTTATGTTTCTCTTATTAATTACTAAAATAATTTATTTTAAAGGCTCCTGTGAAATATCCTGAACATTTCAAATCTCTTGGTTTGACAAAGGCTCCTGGGATCCTTTTAGCTGGACCACCTGGATGTGGGAAGACTCTTTTAGCTAAGGTAAATATTAATCTACACATTCATATAAAATATAAACTATCTCTGATTGTAACTTGTATTGCTCTCCTTTTAATTGGTACTGGTCCTTTATCAGGCCTCAAGATTAACTGTCCCAGTGACACTAGAATATTCATTAGGATCACTGAGCCCCTTGTCAAAGACACCCCTGGGAGAGTCAATTATTTTTGTTTGAAATATAATAAATCTAATTGATTATTAAAGGATTAAAAATTTATGTTTGGATCATTTTAGGTTAAATTTTATTTATTTATTTTTTTTTTTTTATTTGTCTAAATCTGTGAAATTTCAAATTTAAATAGACCGAAACAAATATTGTTTATTTCTTAAATATTTTAATGGTATTTTTATTGTGCTAATAACAATTATAGATGGTAACAAATTAAAAAAATACATTTTGATTTGCAGACAGTTTAAATTTTTAGAAATAGAACTATGTTTAATCAAACGACTGATGTTTAATTGAATTGTTAGTGATACATAGTAATACTTAGAACCATTTAATTTTGTTGACTTATACTAAATTGTTAGAAATAGAACTGTTTGATCATTCAACTGTGTGTAAACAAATGACTGATATTTAACTGAATTGTTAGTGGTACATAGCAATATTTAGAACCATTTGATGGATGCACTACATGGACGCTAACTAAACGGATGGAAAAAAAAAGCTTGATGGCAACTTCACAAGAATGCTGCAAGCAATATTGAACAAGTCCTGGAGGTAACAACCCACAAAGCAGCAGCTATACAGCCACCTACCACTCATCACGAAAACTATCAAAGTTAGATGAACCAGACATGCAGGACACTGCTGGAGAAGTGGGGACGAGCTCATAAGTGATGGACCCCGTCACATGGCTGAACAAAAGCAGGACAACCAGCTCGAACCTACATACGGCAGCTCTGTGAGGATACAGGATGTAGCCCTGAGGACCTGCCAGAAGCGATGATAGAGAGGAATCGCGAGAGAGGGTCAGGGATATCCGTGCTGGTAGCACTACAAGATGCTGATGATGAATTTTGTTGACTTACACTAAACTGAATTGCCAGAAATAAAATTTTAGTCATTAAACTGTGTGTATCTGTGAAATGTGTTTACAAATCCTATATTTAATATGTAAAAACAGGATTTGGCATTAAGTAACCAACAATGGTTGATATGCGATAAAACCAAACCAAAATTGTTAGTATAAAGCCTAAAATGTTCATATTTTTTTAAAGTAATTTTTAAGTAATGAGTGTTAAAAAATCTTTATCATCAAATGAATTGCAAATCAAATTTCTTTCTTTCAAAATATAGGAACTGACTATGATAAAATAATAATAAAAACCCATAGCCCAAACCTTAAATTGCCCAGTCGACTGGAGCTGTAGAATACACTGACTGCCTCTTTGCAGAGGGGTAAGACCTCCTCCTCAATGAGTGTCTTGGATATGACACTAAACAATCTGATGGTGAGGTTCCAGTAATGCTGGGACTTTGGGGAATATGGAGAACCTCTTCATTGCCATTGCTGCCAGGTTCACTCTGGCCTGGCGTGGTAGCACCTGATAGGGCCCTATCTATGGGTTAAATAGAACGAACAGCATACTTATGCTAAACTGAACTGTTTGACTAAACTAAGTAGCTTGAAATAGAAATATTTTTGACCATTAAACCATACTTACATTTAAACTGAGTGCTTATGCTAAAATGAATTATTTGAAATAAGACTGTTTTTTGACATTGAAACTGTATTTACACTAAACTGAATTGTTTAACATAGAAGTGTTTTGACATTTAACTGTGTATAAACAAAATCTGTACTTACTAAACTGAATTAGCTGAATTAGAATTGCTTAAATAAACTGAATAGCTTGAAATAGAAATGGTTTTGACAATTAAACTGTGTACTCATGCTAAACTGAATTGTTTGAAATAGGACTGATTATTTAAATAAAAATGGATTTGGCCTTAACCTACAAAGGTTGATATGCCATAAAACCCAACCAACCAAACCTTAAAACGCATGCAAAAGACAAAACTAATCTAACCCTTTCTGACATTGAATGACCCACAGAGGCTGATGTACCATTAAATAAAACTCAAATTGAAAATATGGGAACTTTTCTGTCAGTTTGTTGATTCTAAAGGCTGTCTTGTGAATTAGCACCCTGACAAAAATGTCCACTCTCCTAGAAACACTACTGGAAATTTTTAACTGACATAACCAATGATACCATTGCAGTGATTCTTGAATGTTTTAAGTTTTCTTTTTGTACTCACCCTTTTACTTTTAAAAAATTTTTTCTACTTTTTCATTTTTGTTTCCGTTCATTTTATACATTTTATTTCAAAAATTTTGTCTAGTTTTATTCCTCTATTTCACATTTCTTTATATCATTTTTTTTTCTTTTTCTATTTTAGGCAATTGCAAATGAATCAGGTATAAATTTCATCTCTGTCAAAGGTCCAGAACTACTAAATATGGTGAGTATTTATTGCTATACTCCCTTTTAGAAAACCCCCAAATAATTCATATTTTAAATTTAAAGAATAATTTTGAAACATGTTAATTTTTCATCAGTTTTAATAGGATGATATAGAGAAACATTTTTCATGTTAATTTTTTTATCAGTTTTAATAAAAAAATTTTCATGGTAATTTTTTTATCAGTTTTAATAAAAAATTAACATGAAAAATATTTCTCTATATCATCCTATTAAGGATGATATAGAGAAATATTTTTCATGTTAATTTTTTTATCAGTTTTAATAGGATCATATAGAGAAATATTTTTCATGTTGATTTTTATCAGTTTTAATAGGATGATATAGAGAAATATTTTTCATGTTAATTTTTTATCAGTTTTAATAGGAGGATATAGAGAAATATTTTTCATGTTAATTTTTTTATCAGTTTTAATAGGATCATATAGAGAAATATTTTTCATGTTGATTTTTATCAGTTTTAATAGGATGATATAGAGAAATATTTTTCATGTTAATTTTTTATCAGTTTTAATAGGATCATATAGAGAAATATTTTTCATGTTGATTTTTATCAGTTTTAATAGGATGATATAGAGAAATATTTTTCATGTTAATTTTTTATCAGTTTTAATAGGATCATATAGAGAAATATTTTTCATGTTGATTTTTATCAGTTTTAATAGGATGATATAGAGAAATATTTTTCATGTTAATTTTTTATCAGTTTTAATAGGAGGATATAGAGAAATATTTTTCATGTTGATTTTTATCAGTTTTAATAGGATGATATAGAGAAATATTTTTCATATTAATTTTTTTTATCAGTTTTAATAGGATCATATAGAGAAATATTTTTCATGTTGATTTTTATCAGTTTTAATAGGATCATATAGAAAAACATTTTTCATATTAATTTTTATCAGTTTTAATAGGATGATATAGAGAAATATTTTTCATATTAATTTTTTTATCAGTTTTAATAGGATCATATAGAGAAATATTTTTCTTGTTGATTTTTTTTAATTGTGTCCTGGGTATGACACTCAACCATATCCAGGAGTGAGGCATATTCTAGAGCTCTGGTGAGTAGAGTACACTTATATTACCATTACTCCTAGGTCCACTCTGACTCAGAATGGTAGTACTTAATAGGGTCCCATCTATGGATCAAATATTTTCAGAAATTAGTATTAGATAAGAATACTTGAAACTATATAACTGTGTGCAAATTATTTCTGTAGCCAGATTTTAAGATGACACCTCTCAAAAAGTCTGTATTTTTTTAAGTATAAAACCATTAGATCCTCAATCAGTTCCATGCAATTTTCAGCTTTGTAATCTCCCAAAGAAGCCCAGAACCATTATAACAAAGCTCTACCAAGCTTCTTTTCTCTTCCTACCGAATTTCTTGGCAAATTCTAACTTCTTGAAAATTTTCTATCAGCTACTCAATACAAAATCTACCTGGAATGTTCTGGAAAATGGGTAAATTTGAAAATCTCATAACTCAGCTCATAAAAGCAAAGTTTTTAGAGAAGAAGCAGTCTCTTCCATTTGCTTTAGACATAAGCAATTCTGAAATAACATTTTCTGCTCAGGACCAAAAAAAAAACCTATTTTTTTTATACATAGTGTTATTTTTTACCTATAATTGTAAAAATTAATAATTTCAATTTTTTTTTTTTCTTTTTTTAAGCATGTTGGTGAGAGTGAAATAGCTGTCCGTCAAGTCTTCCACAAAACAAAATAAAATAAATAAAAAATCCATAACACATCCCTTTCACTCTCTCTCTCTCTCTCTCTGTCTAATAATATTTTTTTTTATTTCGTATCAAGAAATAATAAAGTTAATATTGATAAAGACGGACAGTCTTTATCAATGTTAGGTTTCATCTATCTGTCTATCTAAATATATAATCAATGAAACTAAATTATTTTAAATAAAGGATTTTGTAACTTTTCAGTTCAAATCTGACCAAATAGAGACACCAATTGAAAAAAAAAAAAAACTTACCAAAATCCCAGATCTCAAATAGTATTATGGCTTGAAATGATACTAAATTCGACAATTTCCCGGCATTTCTTATTACAGTGTTTCTTATTATGTTCATAAACTAGTATCTACGAATATTTACAAATAAATTTTTGATTAATTTCTAAATGGGTGAATTTGAAAACCTCATTACTCAGCTCATAAAAGCAAAGTTTTTTGAGAAGAAGCAGTCTCTTCCATTTACTTTAGACATAAGTAATTATGAAATAACACTTTCTGCTCGGGAACAATAAAAAAAAATAATACAATTTTATTACATAGTGTTATTTTTACCTATAATTGTAAAAATTAATTGTTTCACTTTTGTTTTTTCTTTTTTTTTCTTTTTTTAAGTATGTTGGTGAGAGTGAAAGAGCTGTCCGTCAAGTCTTCCAAAGAGCTAGAAATTCTGCACCTTGTGTAATATTCTTTGATGAACTGGATGCTCTCTGTCCACGGAGGCATGATGGCGGAGAGGTGAGAGACCCTTCCCTAGCACTAGCAAGAGATATTAACTTTTTGTTTAATTCTTGTCAACGTTATTCTAATATCAACAATCATTTTTTCCTTTAGCCTAGTCAGCTGGGGCTGTAGAATACATCGACTGTATCTTTGCAAAGGAGAAAGAACTCTCCATTTAGTGTCCTGATATAACACTAAATAATCAGGATGGTGAGGCTCCAGTCCTGGAACTTTGAGGAATGTGGAATACCCCTTCATTGCCATTGCCCCCAAGCCCACTCTGAGCTGGAGTGAAAGCACCTGATGGGGTCTTATCTAGGGGTCAAATAGAATTGTTTGACATTGCAAACAATTGACTTATGTTAAATTGAATTGTGAGAAATAGAACTGTTTGATCATTTAACTGTGTGCAAACAAATGAGTAATATTGAGTAGAGTAAGTAAAATTGGCGACCATAGTCGAGAGTGACCCGAAGGATCACTTTTCGATTGCTACTACACCAAGGTGTAGGGGAGAGCGTTACTCCTTTCCTGGATTGCTCCATTTTACCCTTGATCCATACCTTATAATGCTGAGTGTTAAGCAAGGTAGCATCAAGTACCATTTTTTGAGTAAATTGGTATGACTCGACCTGGGATTGAACCCCGGTCTCCCAGGCCATTGGTGAACACTCTAACTTAATTGTTGGCAGGGGTTTAGCTTTTAATGGTTATATTTTGAGTTATTTTGAGGGGAAAATAAATCAACTCTGTTATATAAACTGCACACAGACTCCTTTTCATCGTGTCAAAGTGTCATTTTGTCAGTGTTGTCCCATGAAGAGATATACTTAAATATCTGCAGAAATGTGAGGGGTGTACTCACTTTCGTGATTCACTGTATGTATATCCGTTTGATTGTGTGCAAACAAATGATCAATAGTAAATAGATATATTCATGTTACATAAAAAGGCATGAAAACATTTTAGAAAAATAAAAAAAAAAAGCTCTGGCTCATTTAAAAATGTTATCAACAAAATGTGTTTACAAATCATATATTTGATATATACGTATAAAGAGGATTTGACATTATATAACATACTATGGTTGATGTGCCATAAAAGCCAAACCAAATCATATATATCTAATATATATGTATAAAGAGAATTTGGCATTAAATAGCCTACAAGGGTTACTTGGGCCATTGGCCTAATGAGTAGAGTGTTCACCACTGGCCAAGGAGATCATGGTTCAATCCCAGATCAAGTCATACCAAAGACTCAAAAAAAATGGTACCTGATGCCGCCTTGCTTAGCACTCAGTACTAAAAGGTGAGGATCAATGATAAAGTGGAGCAATCCAGGGAATAGAGTAGCAACCTCCCTTACATCTCGGTGTAATAGCTATTGAAAAGGGAGCCTTTGGGTCACCCTCGACTAAGGTTGCCAACTTTACTTACTTATTTTAAGTGAAGCAAAATCATTTTATACTTATAATGTATAAAATTTATTTATTGTATTTAACCACTCTTTCTGTCAGTTTTTAAGCAAAGTACTGCTGAGCTTTCCTTCTCTTAGATTGGTTTCCTTACCTAGAGAAAAAATATGTATTGATGTAGACATTTAGAATTGTCCTTCTTGACTTAATGTTTTATTGAAATTTTTTCAGGGCGGTGCCAGTGTGAGAGTTGTTAACCAAATGCTTACAGAGATGGATGGCTTGGAAGAACGGAAACAAGTTTTTATTATGGCTGCAACAAACAGACCAGGTTGGTTCCCTTCTTGCTAATATCTGACTAATAGGAGGCTTGGATGTATTGCTAATATCTGAGTAATATTGGGGTCTTGTTGTATTTTTCAAAAAATCAACAATCTCAGTTTTATAAATGGTATTATATTTCTTGCCTTTACTGGTTTTTGAACCAGTGATGTTGTTTAATTTTTTTATTTTTTTTAAATCTCCAAAAGCAGAAGTTATATTGAAACATTACCTTTACATTGAGAGTATTTTAAGATCTAAGATTTAATCAATTCCATTTGAAAAGAATGACTAGCCCTTTGGTTTCTTTCATCATCATATGATTTTTTTTTTTTTGTTATATCTACTTTCAGCTTAATATTTTAGTTCTGTGGCATAGGATTTGATTTAGTTGGTTGTATTTTATGGTCTATCAACCCACGTGGGTTATTTAATGTCAAATATCCTGTTGATATATACTATAAGGATTTGTAAACAAATAGTTTGAAGGTGACATTTTTTAAAAAGCCAGAGCTCGTTTGTCGACAGTTAAATAGTTTCAAATATTGTTCTCCAACACTAATAATTCTATTTGGTATTAATCATTTGTTTGCACACAGTTAAATAGTTTCAAGTAATGCTATTTTACACTTATAGTTTTAGGATATAATTTGAAAGACCTTCCAGGAGTGATGGTTAATTGGGATTAATAGAGAGATCTGTGTTGTCAGTTCGACTTGATGATGAGTTCTATTATATAGATGGGACCCTAACAGGTGGTATCACTTCAGGACAAAGTCGTCCTGGGATTAATGGCAATGAAGAGGTACTCCACATTCCGTAAAGCTCTAGGACTGGAGCTTCACCACGAGATCCAGTTTTGTGTCATATCCAGGATACTCGGGATGTAACACTATGTAGGTGGCCTGCCAAGCAGACAATTCCTTTGTCTGTTTTGGCGCGAAACCAGACAAAGGGTTTTGGACTTGAAATCTCGGCATGACCGGAAGTGGTAACGGGACACGAGAAGAGAGTTGGTTGAACAAAGGAGCTCACGGCAGTTGGCGCGGGACCATGGACAGAGGCAGTCGACACTGGACACCGGAGCAGAGAGGCGAGTCAGCATGACATGGGGTCCAGCGACAGTGAAGAAGATCGAGTCAAGATGAGTCGGCATTCCAGTTGCTTTGTAGAATTTTCGATAGTAACCCATGCTAGCGTTAGTCTATATATGCTATCAGGAATGCAAAGTGTTGCAGAACTCTCCTTCTGCTCTTGAGTTAACCCCAAGCGTTTTGTTCATTTGTTCTCTTTTTCTCCCACTCCCTCGATTGTATTTTTGTAGTGGTAAGAAATGTGCGTTACCCCTATCGGAACCACTAGTTGATCACCGGCCGTAAAGGGAAATGGTTAGAAAAGTTGATATGACGTGGGGGCCGAAGCGGTAACGTCACAGGGAGAGGTTCTACTTTTCTGCAAAGATACCGTCAGTGTATTCTACAGTCCGAGCCAACTGGGTTTGTTGTATAGAGGGTGTGGAGGAGATGATGATGATAACAATGTCTGATCATTGTAGTCATTGATGGAGAAATGACACATACTTTATGTTGTATCGTGGTAAGGAAGAGATACACAATGAAATAAAGTGAATTATTTATTAACTGAAGTGGTACAGTCCGACAAATATTATAAGTCTTGTGCCATGGGTGTCATGTCCAAAATTGGTCTTACTACTGACCGAGATCTTTCAGTACCGACATGCTTAAGAAACACATCTTTCATACCTCTGCGATACTGGAAGTCATGTGGTACGAGCCACTATACAACACTTTATTGTTGGGTAGTGAGTGAGAAGAAAATTTTTGTTATTGATTTTTTTATTTTTTTGAATTTCTTCCGATTAGTATAAATTAAGACCAAAATGAATGTCTCTTGCAAAAACAAATTTCTGTAGATTTTACAAGGAATATTCAGTTTGCATTCTACGTTCATGTTAACACGGCTCTTCACTTGTGTCCGGTGTTCAACTTAAGCAAATCACTGGTCCCATAATCAGGTTTGGTTATCGGGATGCTACTCATATAGCATGTGTTAGGCACAGATAGCCTGGTGAAGCCCATCTTTCTCCTGATTTACTACTGGTCCCATAACCAGGTTAAGTTGTAAGGGCACTACTGAAATTGCATGTGCTGGGCACAAATAGCCTGGTAGAGCCTATCTCTCTCTCCAGTTCTTCATCTGGTTTGAATTAAGAGTTTTCTTCCTCCTAGATTACTTGACATTTCATTTACCCATTGCTGGATTAGTGAGTTCATGCCTTTCCCAAGTATATTAGTACTATGTGAATTGCAAACTGCCTCATTCAGGATGTGAATTTGAGTCGCTGAGTCTAATTCCTCGGACAATAACCATTACATCACAAATACCTTCCTTCAGAATCCCCAAAATCAATGTCTTTCCACTTTAAATTGTCTATTTTTGTTAATATCCATTAAAAGAATTCAAAACATCGACATCTTTCTGCTTTGAAAAAATAAGCAAATATTACCTCTTAAAATGTTACGGTGTTTATATTTTGTTCCTGCTTAGCTGAATGGGTAGGTGGGGAGTGTCCACTGTATAATGGCTATGGTGTGTCTTCAAAGTGTGCAAGTTTCAACTCCAATCGCTCTATTACATTCACTTTTAGACTAATTCCCTTGGAAAAGATATGAAACCTCTCATCTTCCCAGCTATGGGTTAAACTGTACCACTACTGTTCCACAAGGATGGGTTTGGCATTAAACAACCCTCATAGGTTGATATGCCAATGAATAAAAGAAACCAAACCAAATCTGAGTAGGTGGACCATGTTTTTCAAAGGTAATGCTATGCCCTTGCTCTGAAATAAAAGTTGTCTTCAGTAGATGGGATATTGCTCTTGAGGTATGTGAAATAGTACTATACTTAAAAAGTAACTTTGTGTCACACCCTGTCCATCATGGAGGAATCGAATGAATATATATAATTAGAATTAGACAATACAAAACAGTAGAGACAAAATAGAACAGATAAAATTCTATTTATTCATCGTACATTATTTAGTTTTTATTTTTGTTATGGGATATGAAAACTGAAAAGAAAATTGACTACCATTAACAATGATGGTGTTATAGAAATTACAAATTTTTAACAAGATTTTAGCTGTCATCATACTGGCTTTTTGAGACTTTAATGTATTTTGTGCTACTATATTTAATAACCAAACGGGGGACATCTCTACTCTAAAAGGAACCCCTCTTAAACTAGTAGACAAATTCACGTACCTAGGAAGCAGCGTCGAATCAACCGAAAAGGACATCGAAACGAGGTTAACGAAAGCATGGACAGCTATCAATAGGCTATCGACTATATGGAAATCAGACCTAACCGATAAAATGAAACGCAGTTTCTTCCAGGCAGCAGTCACATCGATACTGCTATATGGATGCACTACATGGACGCTAACAAAACGGCTGGAGAAGAAACTAGATGGCAATTACACAAGAATGCTGCGTGCAATCCTCAACAAGTCCTGGCAGCAACACCCCACAAGACACCAACTGTACGGCCACCTGCCCCCTATCACGAAAACTATTCAAGTTAGGCAAACCAGACATGCAGGACATTGCTGGAGAAGCAGAGATGAACTCATAAGAGATGTACTCTTATGGATCCCCACACACGGCCGCGCAAAAGCAGGACGACCAGCACGAACGTACATTCAGCAGCTATGTGAGGATACAGGTTGTTGTCCTGAAGACCTGCCTAGGGCGATGAACGATAGGGAGGAGTGGCGAGAGAGGGTCAGGGATATCCGTGCTGCCAGCACGATATGATGATGATGATATTTAATCATGTTACAAATCACCAAATTCCAATATTAGCTTTTGTGTCTTCATTTATACACTAACATTAACACTGAAAAAAGGGGAAAGAAATACAAACTAAACTTATAGAAACATATAAGATATTTAATGCATGCATTTATAAAAATATATCACAAAGATTATAAACATGCCCCAACAAGCATAGTGTAAAAGTCTTACTTGTCCTTTGGTATTTGTGACAATATAGGCTTATATTTAGATATAAACTTATATGGTCACAAATACCAAGGGACAATAAGACTTATAAAAAGTCTTATTGTCCCTTGGTATTTGTGACCATATGAGCTTATATTTCAATGTTGAGACAAGACAAAAGTCTTATTGTCCCTTGGTATTTGTGACCATATGAGCTTATATTTCAATGTCGAGGCAAGACAAAAGTCTTACTTGTCTCTGGATATTTGTAATCATATGGGCTTACATTTTAGTGTCGAGGCAAGACAAAAGTCCATCACTGGATTTGGAGACCAAGTCCCTCTTTTGTTCAATAAACAGACAAACATAGTTCTTGTATCTTCAGAGACAATTATTCAGTTGAGTGCTTGCCCAGTTGGCTGGGGCTATAGAATACACCGACTGCTTCTCTGCAGAGGGGTAAGACCACTCTCCTCAAAGAGTGTCCTGGATAGGACACTAAACAATCTGATGGTGTGCTTCCAGTAATGCTGGATCTTTGGAGAATGCTGAGTATTCTTTCATTGTGATCACTCCCTGGTCCACTCTGGCCTGAAGTGGTAGTATCTGATAGGGTCCTATCTATGGGTCCAAATAGAACTAAACTGTGTACTTATGCTAAACTGCATTGTTTGAAATAGAACTGTTTTGACATTTAACTGAATGTAAACAAAAACTCTACTTGTACTAAACTGAATTGTTTAAAATAGAACTAATTATATATATAAAAATGGATTTGGTATTAAATAACCTACAATGGTTGATATGCCATAAAACCTAACCAAGCTAAATCATATATATTCAATATATAAGTATAAAGAGGATTTGGCATTAAATAACCTACAATGGTTGATATGCCATAAAACCTCACCAAGCTAAATCTTATATATTTAATATATAAGTATAAAGAGGATTTGGCATTGAATAACCTACAATGGTTGATATGCCATGAAACCCAACTGAACCAAATCTTATATATTTAATATATAAATATAAAGAGGATTTGGCATTAAATAACCTACAATGGTTGATATGCCATTAAACCCAACCAAACCAAATCAGTTGAGTGCTTGTAAACTTAACATTTTCATATCTACTTTTACTGATAATTTCTGAATTCTATATCTTTTTTATTTCTTGCTTCTACATTGTTTTTTGTGAGGCATTTGAGAGGAGATGGTTGTGTTTTTCCAGAGATTTTTCTGATCATTTTTTCCAGATTGTAATTTTTTTTAGTGGAGGAGTTAAGTTTGTTTAGTTAGTTTTGACAGCTTTTCTTCTTGGCTTCCTTTACGGTTTTGCATGCTTTTGCACTGAGTAGTTTGAATAAGTTGAAAATGGTGATAGTGGTTTCTTTGTTAAATTTGTATAGTGCAGCCTTTCACAGTCTTGATTAAACTAGGATGTGTTTTTGTCTGTTTGATGGAGAGCTTTTTGGTAGGGTTTCTTTCACCATTTTGATTAGAGTTTTAATGAAGTGCTCTGATTGGTCTTTGTTGTTTGGGTCTTGTATGAGATTTTGGTTGAAGTCAATTTTGAATTCTTCCCAGTTTGCTTTATTTATTTTCCAAACCGGGTCATTGGCCTAATGAGTAGAGTGTACGCCATTGGTCCTGGAGCCCACGGTTCAATCCTAGGTCGAGTCATACCGAAGACTCAAAAAATGGTACTTGATGTCACCTTGCTTAACACTCAGCATTATAAGGTAAGGATCAAGGGAAATTGGCATAATCCAAAGAAGGAATAGCGCCCCCCACAACACTTTGGTGTAGTAGCTATTGAAAAGAGAGCCTTCGAGTCACCTTTGATTAAGGTCACCAACTTTACTTTTTTTTTATTTTCCAAACACTATCAGTGATTTTTTTAGGCTTGCCTTACATACATCTCTCCTTTTTTATTATTTTTCTTTCAACACTGAGCAAGTTATTGGATGAGGCTGGCCAACTTGAAACATTTAATTGTCTTTGTTTTATCTTCATTCTGCCTCCACGAGGCTGGTACAGGATTGACTTAAAACATTCAATCATCTTCATTCTTCTTTGTTCTGGAATCATACTCGTTTCCAACATTAGTGAGTTTTGTACATTTTGACTTTTCTCTACCTCTCAACCCAGGGCTATTTGGCCTCCTCTGGGCTGACGCCAAGGGTGGTGTGATGTTTGGTCATTCTATTCTCTGCTCAGTGTCACAAACTTCCATTGTTATATATTTTTCTAATGCCCACACACCCTTCTTTTGGGCATCCCACCTATGCAATTCCCATGGCATTTTTTCTGTCTTTGTTTACCTTAAGATACAGCTGCATCTTGTTTTTGAAATCCACTAACTTGGCCTGTCAAAAGTCAATATGTAGCAAATACTCCCATGACAGAGCATGGATAAAAACCTAAGCTATCTTAATTTTGAGCTGCATTACTTTGTTTCATGCAAACCCTACAATCATTTCATGGTAATATGAGAAAAGGTAGCTGACCAACTCTACTTATTCTTTGTTCTTATGTTTTCTATTATGTCAATTCTAAAGGACAACTTTGATTTTCACATAACACTAATAAAATATTTGTTGAAATTTATGTAACCATCTTGTTTTCAGTTGTGGGATTCTTAATATTTTTGGTACCATAGACTAACAGTAAAAGACAAGGGAGACAAGATGTGTTCGAGATAAATAAAAGTAAGATTTTATTCTCAATTGATGTATAAAGATTAACTGTCATCACAAATTGTAGTTTGGTTATTATCACATATTCTAGTTTTGATTGTATCTTCATTGAAGCTGCTGCTGCTTAGTTAGTGTTTGACATCTCTTTGAAGTGGTTACCATGAGGATCCATTTCTTTTATCTGACAAGCTCTAATCAGCTCAGAACAGACTTACTTAAAAGTCATGTACAGTTTCCAATTGGTCTGGAAAAATTTTTATTAATCTTGACATTTTTTCTTGTGTTCATCCTGGAAGGAGATGTGTGGAGCCAATTAAGATTCCAGCTCATCTTTGAAATATGAGAGACAATTGACAAGGTGACGCTTCTTGTTGGGTTATTTAAAGGAATTCTGACGAGTTAAGACAATAGCAAAGGAAAAAAATGGCTGCACAAAATAAAACAATGAAAACTTTACAAACAGCTAATCACATTAAAAAATTTTTTTTAAAAACAAACAAGTAAGAAACAAATGATGTAATATTGTTATATTTCTGATTTGGTCAGCAGTAACTTCAGCAAAATTTATCTTACTTCAGTAGCTTTCTATTTATCAAGGTTCATCTTCCTTCAGAAGCTTTCTATTCAGTAAGATTCATCTTCCTTCAGTAGCTTTCTATTCAGTAAGATTCGTCTTACTTCAGTAGCTTTCTATTCAGTAAGATTCGTCTTCCTTTGGAAGCTTTCTATTCAGTAAAATTTGTCTTCCTTCGGTAGCTTTCTATTCAGTAAGATTCATCTTCCTTCAGTAGCTTTCTATTCAGTAAGATTCATCTTCCTTCAGAAGCTTTCTATTCAGTAAGATTCATCTTCCTTCAGTAGCTTTCTATTCAGTAAGATTCATCTTCCTTCAGTAGCTTTCTATTCAGTAAGATTCATCTTCCTTCAGTAGCTTTCTATTCAGTAAGATTCATCTTCCTTCAGTAGCTTTCTATTCAGTAAGATTCATCTTCCTTCAGAAGCTTTCTATTCAGTAAGATTCATCTTCCTTCAGAAGCTTTCTATTCAGTAAGATTCATCTTCCTTCAGAAGCTTTCTATTCAGTAAGATTCATCTTCCTTCTGTAGCTTTCTATTCAGTAAGATTCATCTTCCTTCAGAAGCTTTCTATTCAGTAAGATTCATCTTCCTTCAGTAGCTTTCTATTCAGTAAGATTCATCTTCCTTCAGAAGCTTTCTATTCAGTAAGATTCATCTTCCTTCAGTAGCTTTCTATTCAGTAAGATTCATCTTCCTTCAGTAGCTTTCTATTCAGTAAGATTCATCTTCCTTCAGTAGCTTTCTATTCAGTAAGATTCATCTTCCTTCAGTAGCTTTCTATTCAGTAAGATTCATCTTCCTTCAGAAGCTTTCTATTCAGTAAGATTCATCTTCCTTCAGTAGCTTTCTATTCAGTAAGATTCATCTTCCTTCAGAAGCTTTCTATTCAGTAAGATTCATCTTCCTTCAGTAGCTTTCTATTCAGTAAGATTCATCTTCCTTCAGTAGCTTTCTATTCAGTAAGATTCATCTTCCTTCTGTAGCTTTCTATTCAGTAAGATTCATCTTCCTTCAGAAGCTTTCTATTCAGTAAGATTCATCTTCCTTCAGTAGCTTTCTATTCAGTAAGATTCATGTACAGTCAGTTAGAAATGATAGTACCTGTTAGTGTCTGTTTTTGACAGAATCATATCCATAGTTGTACTTTTATGTGAAGAAACTCCAACCTGTCTCTCCCGATTTCTTCATTGCCCACCAATTTATCCTAACTTGTTAAAAACTATCTCATAATCTGTAAATGGGCCATGATTTTGCACACCTAGAAATTTTGTTTTTCTCACTTTGGACCCTTCATAATTTTGCACTTATTCAATCCTATGTTCCACCCAAGAATATATTAAATACATATATATCCATCTTTCTTTGTCTCTTTTTATCTATTTATTGCTATCTCTCATGTATTTTTTATCTTATGTGTACATACCAACCCCTCCACTTAACCTGGACTGATTAACATTTACCCACAGCTGGAGGAAGGATAGTTGGTTTGACACTTTTCCTGAGAGTATTAGCGCTATGTTAAATGCCAACAGCCTCATCCAGGATTTGAACTCGGGTTACCATTTTCAATGATGATAATCAACTGAGAGGGCTATAGAATATACCAACTGCATCTCTGCAGAGGACTAAGACCCTCACCAACAACAATGAGTGCTCTACATGTGACACCAAACTGTTAGAATTTGGATAGCCATTTTAGTCTTCTGTTCAAAGACTGCAGTGTTTGTAATACAAAAATACATCTGTTTGTAAAACAGTAATTGAATATCTGAGGATAATTGCCGCCGATTTTAATGTTTTCAGTCATTTTCTCTGATTGGCCAATTTCCACCGCAAGTATCTGCTGCTGCTAACTGGCAAGTCTATAAATAGAATGGACCTCATTTATAGACATCTTATACCCCAAATAAGTCCAACACACCCCGTTTTGGTATAAAATGAAATCATTTATTCCAAAAAGAAATATATATTAAATCAAAAATTGTTGTATTTTGTTTTTATTATTATTATTATTATTATTATTATTATTATTCTAATTTTTGAGGAAAAAAATTTTCTTTTTTTCTTTGATTGTCTTGTTTAATTTCATATACAAGACACTTGTTTGGTGGAGGGTCTTACTTCTCTGCAGTGATGCAGTCAATGTATTCTCATGCCCCAACCAACTGGGTTAAGATTCGTAATTCACTAAGTTAAGACTAAATGTCTATGATAATCTTTATGAAAGTAATTAGTTTTATTCTTGTCATTGGCTTTGTAAACATATCAGCTACATTTTTTTCTGTTTCTATGTATTCTAAAAGAATGGATCCCTTGTCTATTTCATCACTTATAAACTAGAATTTTATATCAATATGTTTCAATCTTTGATGGATGACTGAGTTTTTTGCCAAAACAATGCTGGATTGACTATCACAGTAGATATTTGTTGGTTGTCTGAGTGACTTTGGTTTTGTCTTGATTCCCAATAGCACTCTAAGATATAGGGCTTCTTGACTTGCTAATGAGATTGCTATAAATTCCACTCCACACATTGACAACGCAGCTGAATTTTGCTTTTTAAACTTCCATGAAATCTTTGGGTTCTCTTTTAACAATCAAAAGCAATATCCACTCAGACTTTTTCTGTCACTTAAATTAGCCCAATCTGCATCACAAAATCCCTCTAGCTTCTGGAGTTTCTGCAATTTTAAAAAATATTAATGACTAATTGATTTTGCCTTTTAAGAACATAGAACATGTTTTGCTTTTATTAAATGGATATTAGTTGGCTTCGCTAGATCCTGTGATAATCTTGTAACTGTATCGCAAATATCTGGCCTCGTCGCAATCATGATATATATTAAACTACCTATAATTTCCCCATAAATAATAATAATAATAATTTCCCTATAAATAATGATGATAATTTGCCTATAATAATAATAATAATAATGATAATAATTTCCCTATAAATAATTATGATAATAATAATAATTTGCCTATAAATTTGACTCTGTCACTTATTTTGTTGATATACATTTCACATGGAGTTGAGCACAGTTTACAATCGCCCATGTTAAATTTTTCATTATATCTTGATGCATCTGGATTGATTCACTTTAATTGTGGTATTTTTACATTCAAATTGTATCCCTAAAGTAAGTAAAGTAAAGTTGGCGACCATAGTCAAGGATGACCCGAAGGGTCCCTTTTTCAATAGCTTACTACACCAAGGTGTAGGGGAGGGCGCTACTCCTTTCCCACTCCTGGCCGACGCATTACTTTGGAGGTGTTCTCTTGGTATTATGGTTACAGCGCTGGATTGCAAAATCGTAGTAAGCGCGTTCGAACTCCAGTCGCGGTATGACGTTCACTTTCGAACAAATACCTTTGGGAAAGGTAGGAACCCCCCCCATCGCCTCTATAAAGGGTTAAATAGCATCACTGCTGTATCCCTAAAAACCACAATAATTTCCACAAGTTCAATTTTGCCTTAATTTTCATTAAGTTTGCCTCAGTTTTTGAAACAATTAATAAGTAGTCTGCCCTAAATAAAATGATGGATATTTGATTGTTGACATCTTGAGAGTACATACAAGGGTCCACAGGTGATTGTTTGAAACTTTATGTAATTAAATAAGTATGGAATGTCTTAGTTCCAGGTTCAACCGCTCTGTTTTAATCCATATAAGGATTTTTTAAATTTCCAAACATAATTCTCACTTTTATCTTCAAAGCCTTTTGGTGGGTCTACATATATTTTTTAGTCTAAGTAGGCATTCAAATATGCAATCTTAACATCCTGCGATAGATTAGTAAATCATATTGGACTGCTATTTGTAATCGGAATCTTATAGAAGACATATTTGTCATCCGAGCAAAAGTCCCTTGATAATCTTTACTATATATTTGTGAGTAGCCCTTGGCCACAAATCAGGCTTTATACTCATTACTTCCATTATTTTTGGGGGCTTTTTTTAATTCAAAAGTATTATTTTCTACAAAGGAATAAAATTCTTTTTGCATAGCAGAGACCCAGTATTCTGAGTTAATGGCCTCAGTATAATTTGTAGGAATTGTACACATTGTATAACAGTAGTCAATCCCACTAAATTCAAAATTTTCAACTACAAGGAAATCGGGGTTTTTTTCTCATTTGTTTGGATAACAACACACTTCCCCATCCTCTTCAGTGTTCTAGTTATTTTTATGTTTTTTCTTCGTATGTATTACTTATATACTCGGACAATACCATCTGTTCATCTTCGCCTGGTTTAGGTAGAGGGCTACTGTCATAAGAATCAGTGAATTTTACACATCTAACTCTTTTAATAGCCTTTGTTTCTGGAAAATAAATCAAAAAAGCTAGGCTTTGCTTCTCATAGCCCACAAAAACCTTTTTCACTGCAAGACTCTAATTTCTTTTTGTTTTATACATAATAAAAGCAAGTCATACCAAATATATTCATCTTAGTTAAATAATATATATATATATATATATATATATACCGTCTTGTTGGCCTAGTGGGTAGAGTGTTCACCAATGGTTCGGTAAACATGGGTTCAATCCCAGGTCATGTCATACCAGAGACTTTAGAAATGGCACTTGATACCTCCTTGCTTAACACTCAGCAATATAAGGTACATATCAAGGGTAATGTGGAACAATCCAGAGAAAGGAGTAGCACCCTCCCCTACACCTCGGTGTAGTAGCTATTGAAAAGTGAGCCTTATGGTTGCCCTTGACTACGGTCGCCAACCTTACTTAGGTAAATTTGGTTTCAAACTTGTATGTTTTTTTATGTTTCTATTATAGCAACGATTTCTAATATATGCCAACGTGAGGAGTATATAACTACAAGTTTCTGAGTTGTTTTGACTCAGTAAGTAGACACCTCACCATAGAAAATAAGATTCCCCATGAATGTTCAACAGTACTTTTCTGATGTGTTGAATATGATGAAGACCTCCACTAGCAATTTTTCAAAGTTTTCATTTGTGAATTCAGTACCATTATCAGTTCTTAAGCATTTTATATAGCCATTTGTTGCAATGTCTACTAGATATTTCTTTGTAGCAAGCAAAGTGTCAGACTTATGTTTTCAGAAATATAATATTATAAGGCCTGAATAATCATTAATGAATTAAGTACATATTTATAATCTTCTTTTCCTGGAGGTTGAAGTGCCATTTCGGTTGCCTTTCGGTCTAAACTTGTACTTCTATTTTCAGTCATTTTGCCTCGGATGCATATATTATAGTTATGGGCATAATTTGGAGATGGTTTTATCTTCATTCTCTTTACTAATTAGGGTAACTTCTTAATATCGGATGATTCTGATTTCATACTGTGTATCAGACTTGGCTACATTTTCCTCCATATGTTCTTCCAATCGATCCCCTTCAGAAAGGTTCAAACCATCGCCTACCTCAGGCTTCTACCTGCACACATCTTCTTCAAATCTATTTCTTATTTGATCAGCATGGGCTAATACATCTTGATTCACTGTATGTATCATTGCCGTGTTATTTCCTTTCTGCATAATAAAATTTGCTTCCGCTATGTAATAGAAATTATCACTCGCGCAAACGACCACACATCTGTTTGGCCTGTCAGGTAAAGGAATTGGGTTAGAAAAGGGAAGAGAACTTGTGTCTTATCAGCAATTGAACCTGAGACCTCATAACAAATTGTAGATTGGTTTAATTTAAATAAGACTGTTTCAGCCAATCAGAGGCAGGCTTAGGATTGGTTTGGTTTCTTTGTTTAATGGCATATCAACTCTTTTTAGGTTATTTAATGCCAAAGCCATTCTCCTAGAAGAACTGTAGTGGTACTATTTAACCCATAGCTGGGAGGATAAGGGGGTTCATACCTTTCCCAAGGGTATTTGCCTGAAAGTGAACGTAATAGCGCGACTGGAGTACGAACTCGCGTATTCCGATTCCGCAGTCCATCGCTTTAACCATTACACCAGGAGGACACCCCCAGGCTTGGGATTGTAGCAGGCACTACTTAAGACACACACAAATTCGGTCTGGTGAAAAAAGTCATTTGCCTGGGGAGATGTTAACAGTCGAGCTTTTGACAGCTGAGAGAGACCAGAGACCTTATGCAATGAAACGAATTTGGTGCGGCGAACTGAGATGGAAAGACCCTTGTTTTTAAATCACATTCTGGGTCAGCTTCCTTGCTTTTTTTATACCACATCTCATTTGTCGAGAATGACATCGTAATTGGAGTTCTTATTTGTCTTCCCAACAAAGCAGAAGGATTTTGTACTTTCTCAGCATGTGGGATCAATCTTTGACTCATCAAGAGTTTTAGTAAATAAATTTCTAAGTTGTCTCTGTAAGGTTCAAATGCATTTAAGCCTATTTTTACTGTCCCGATCTTCCTCTCTGCAATTCCATTTGATTGTGGATGATATGGTGGTGTTTTATAAGGTGTACATCTGATTTTCCTCAACCAGGTGCACAAACCTACTTCAGAAAAATCAGAGGAATTACCTGATACTAAGGTTTTCAGAACCCCATTCCTTAAAAATATTACTTGTAAAATTTGTTTTATCATCTCTGTTTTTCTATCATGAACACAAACAACCTCAGGTCATCCTGAGAATGAGTCCACTAAAATTAGTAATAGGTCTATCCCACTGATATCAGTATGATCCATGTGAACCCTATTCCATGGTTCTTTTTCTGTTGGCTAAGAATGTGTGTTTTTTTTGTTGAAAAAATCATACATTTCAGGCATTTTTTTATGTACTGTTCTATGCCTCTCGAATATCCTGGCCACCAAGCTTCTAATTTCAATTATTTTTGAGTTATCCCACAATAAATATCATCATATACATTCTTTATTACCTCACTTTTCATTTTTTGAGGTGGAACTATCAAATCTCCATTACATATAACCACTTTTCCCATATTCAATTTATGTCTTGCCTCTTTGTATGGTCTTTCTGCTTGTGAACAGTTACTTCGTCTTTTTCTTTTTATTCTATCAGAAATTCTGCTCAATACAGGATCTTGTAATGTTTCTTCTTTTAGACGTTCTATGGGTAACACATTGGTTTCAACCCAATGTCATATCTCTTGTGTCTTAGTTAATTTCTTTTTGCTCGTTAACAAAAGTCAATCTTGATAGAGCATCAATGTGTGGAATGGTGCTTCCTTTCACATATACAACATCAAAATCGAAGACCATGGGCTTTATCGCCCATCTCAAAATTCTAGCTTATGTAACCTTTGGTAGCTCCTTTCTGGGGTAAAAAATAAACTCCAAAAGTCAATGGTCAGATTTTAACAAAAATTTTCGATCTGATAAAAACTGCTAAGCTTTGTCTGTGCCCCAGACAATTGCCAATGCTTCCTTTTCAATATTTGAATAATCGACTTCTGCTTTGGTTTATTTTCTGGAAAGGTAGAAAATTGGATGATCTTCTTGCGACAAAATTGCAGAAACAGCACGTTCACTGGCATCAGTAGTTAATGTTATTTCCTTTTTAGGGTCAAAAATTTTAACAATAGGCTTCTCCATTAGTAGTTTTTTTTAGCTTATTGAAAGCTCTTTCTTGTTTTGAAGTCCATTTGAACTCACTACTCTTTTTTCTCAAATTATTAAATGGATCAATTAATTCCTAATACTTTGGCAAATATCTTCTGTAAAAATTGACCATTCCCAAAAAAGATTCTAATTATTTTTTGTTTGAGGTGGGTAGCTACTTGTTCTATTTTCTTCAACAAGTTGGGATCTGGTGAGATACCTTGTTTGGTTATCTAAAAAAACAGATAATTTATCACATCACAATTGAATATACATTTATCTTGGTTTATACTCATACCAGCTTTTTCAGATTTTTTTCAAAACATGTTCTGTTTTTTTGTTCTAATTCCGTTTTTAATTATGGCTCCAATACAAATGTCATCTTGATAAATTATCATGTTTTCCACCTCCCCACTAAGTATATTTTCATGGCTCTTTAAAATATGGATGATGCTGTTTTCGTCCCCTACGGCATACATGTCCAACATAATCGAAAGAGGGTGTTAATCGTTGTCACTTCCTTAAACTTTTCGGTGATCTGTATCTGGTTATAAGCTGATTTTAAGTCAATTTTTAGTGAAATATTTTGTGCCTGCTAAGGCATGTAAAATAGTTTTTACATTTGGAATGGGAAACAAATCAGAGCAAATTTTATGATTGAATCCAATTTTATAATCACCACAAATTCTCAAGTCTCTATCAGCTTTTCTCAAAACAATGATTGGAGATGCCCAATTACTACCTCCTTTTGGTACATGCTCCAAAATTCCTTGTTTCACCATTTTCTTTAACTTCTTGTAACCAAGGTTAGTAACTGAATTGGTATCCTATGAATTTCAGAGAAAAGAGGGGGAAATATTTTCTTTCAATCAAATTGTGGCTTCATATTCTTTTAATACACCAACTTTCTTTTAATTAACTGACCAAATGACGAGATTTGGACGCTGGCGAGTTGTTATTTCAGAACCCTGTTGGAAAAGCAAGTTGCCAGTCTACGTTACAAAAACGCACCAGTCCAAACAATCATCTAGTAATGTTGGTTTGTGCCTATTTCTACATGGAGTTTTTAAAACATTTCCTTCTTTAACAAATTGCATATATGTATAAACAGGATTTGGCATTAAATAACCCCCAAGGGTTCATAAGCCATTAAACCAAATTACCTAACTTTTTTACCTTTGTCTATTTTTATTTCAGTCTATTTTTCATTTATTTCTTTTTATCTTAGTTTGTTCATATCTGTCTATCTATCTACCTATCTATCTCAGTCTGTTCATATGTAAGCAATATCTATCTATCTATCTATCTATCTATCTATCTATCTCAGTCTGTTCATATGTAAGCAATATCTATCTATCTAAGTTTGTTTCTATCTATCCATCCCATTCAGCTGGAGCTTTAGAATACATCAACTGCACCTCAGCAGAGGGGTAGCGCCCTCCCCCAATGAGTGTTCTGGCTATGATCATAAATTATCTGATGGTGAGACTTCAGTAATACTGGAGCTTTGGAGAATGCAGAGTACCCTTTCATTGCCATTGCTCCCAAGTCCACACTGACCTGGAGTGATAGCACCTGATAGCGTCCTATCTACAGGTCAAATAGAAATTTGATATTTAAACTGAGTGTAAACAAATGACATGCTAAATGGAATAGTTTAAAAAAGAACTGTTTGGTCATTTAACTATGTATAAACAAATAACTTATTCTAAATGGAATAGTTTAAATAAGAACTGTTTCGTCATTTAACTGTGTATAAACAAATAACTTATTCTAAATGGAATAGATTAAATAAGAACTGTTTCGTCATTTAACTGTGTATAAACAAATAACTTATTCTAAATGGAATAGATTGAATAAGAACTGTTTCGTCATTTAACTGTGTATAAACAAATAACTTATTCTAAATGGAATAGTTTAAATAAGAACTGTTTCGTCATTTAACTGTGTATAAACAAATAACTTATTCTAAATGGAATAGTTTAAATAAGAACTGTTTCGTCATTTAACTGTGTATAAACAAATAACTTATTCTAAATGGAATAGATTAAATAAGAACTGTTTCGTCATTTAACTGTGTATAAACAAATAACTTATTCTAAATGGAATAGTTTAAATAAGAACTGTTTCGTCATTTAACTGTGTATAAACAAATAACTTATTCTAAATGGAATAGATTAAATAAGAACTGTTTCATGATTTAACTGTGTATAAGCAAATGACTGATGTTAGTGATATATAGGAATACTTGGAACTATTTAACTTCATTGACTTATGTTTACAAATCCTATATATCTGATATATAAACCGGTTTTGGCATTAAATATCCTACAATGGTTAATATGCCAGTAAACCTAACCAAGAACTATCTATCTATCTCTATCTATCTCTTTCTTTCTTTCTATCATTTATTTTTTTTATTTTCCAAGTCTGTTTGTTTCCTTGAACCTAACATGTTCATATCTATCCATGTTTAGTTGATTTATTCTTATGTGAATCTTTTTCGGGGAATCCTCATGGCGTAATGGTTAATGCACTGAATTGCAAGGTCATCGCTTATGAGCTCAAACTCCAGTCACACTGTTATGTTCACTTTTGGATAATAACCTTGGAAGAGGGTGTCCTCGTGGTGTAATGGTTAAAGTGATGGACTGTGGAATCATAGTAAGTGAGTTCGTACTCCAGTTGCGCTATTACGTTCACTTTCAGGCAAATGCCCTTGGGAAAGGTATGAACCCCCTTATCCTCCTAGCTATGGGTTAAATACTATCACTACTGTTCTTCTTGAAAAATAGATTTGGCATTAGATAACCAACAAGGGTTGATATATCATTAAACAAAGAAAGAAACCAATAACTTTGAAAAAATTACAAGCCCCCTTACCTATCTTCGGGTAGTGTGATAGTTATCAAGATAGACTAGCAAACCTTCACGAGTAAGTTTTTGTCTCATTGGGTGCTCCATTCATACATCATTGTGCCACATCTAAGCAAAAAGCTCAATAAATTATTGGGGGTGTCCTCATGGTGTAATGGTTAAAGCAATGAACTGCGGAATCATAGTACGCGAGTTCGTACTCCAGTTGCGCTATTACGTTCACTTTCAGGCAAACACCCTTGGGCAAGGTATGAACCCCCTTATCCTACCAGCTATGGGTTAAATAGTACCACTACTGTTCTTCTAGAAGAATGGCTTTGGCATTAAATAACCAACAAAGGTTGATATGCCATTAAACAAAGAAACCAAACCAAACCAATAAATTATTACCCCTTATCCATCAGGTATGGGTTAAATAGTACCACCACTTCTTCTTCTAGGATAGCTTTGGCATTAAATTCCCCGCAAAGGTTGATATGCCATTAAAAAATGAATAAAACTGAACCTGTACCTTTTAATTTTTTTTTTTTTTTTTTTTCAATCTTAATCTGTTTCTCTCGATTGAACCTAATATGTTCATGCCTTTCTATCAATCCGTTGTTTATTCATTTTTATCTTACTGTTTTTCTTTTCTTTTTTCCCTTTTGATTTTTTTTCTTTTTTCCTATGATCATTGAGAATATCTATACTTGATCCGTTGTTCTTTTTTCTCTTCTGTTGTTCTCATTTCCGTTTGGTCTCTTCCAATGAGCTGATAATGTGTTTTGATATTTATCTTCTTTGTTTGTTCTCAGTAAAATACTTAATGCAAACCTCTTAAAAAAAAAAAAATTAACTGGTTAATTTTCTTCTTTTCTAGACATTATTGATCCAGCTATTCTGCGACCTGGACGAATGGACAAAATATTATATGTTGGTCTTCCTAATCCTTCTGACCGCTTGGATATCCTGAATACAATCACAAAGGTTCAGCTTCTTCTCACCTAGCCTAACCAACTTCCTTTTTTTTCTTCTTTGGTTTGTAGTTATTTACTAATTTTTTTGCTTAGATGTGGCACAAGGCTGTACGAATAGAAGACCCAATGAGACTCAAACTCACTTGTGAAAGTTTGTTAGTCTAACTTACTATTGCCCAGTCAGCTGTGGTTGTAGAATACACCGACTGCATCTCTGCATATGGGTAACACTCCTCCATTGAGTCTCCTGGATATGACATTAAACCATCTGATGGTGAGGCTCCAGTATTTGAGCTTTGGGAAAGTGAAGTACCCCTTCATTGCCATTGCTCCCAGTTCTACTCTGATCTAGAGTGGTAGCACCAGATAGGATCCTATCTATAGGTCAAATAGAACTGTTTGACATTTAAAACTCTGTGCCAACAAATGACTTATGCTAAATTGAATTGTTAGAAATAGAACCATTTATATTATTAACAGAGAATATATAATACAATTTTATTATTTTTTAATGAGCAAAAGGCCCCCAAAAGTAGAAATGGAACTGTTTGATCATTCAACTGTGTGTAAACAAATGACTAATTGAATTGTTTGTGATACATAGCAATATTTGAAACCATACTAAGCAAACAAATTTGTTTTAACTCATTTAAAAATGAAATTGCCTATGAACTATTCACTAACAAATCATGTATATCCATTCAAATGTGAGCATACAGAAGACTGATGTTAAATTGTGACTATTATATAGCAATATTTGAAACCATTTAACTGTTAGCAAATAAAATGAGCTCAGGCTCATTTGAGAATAATATCTATAAAATGTGTTAACAAATCATATATACTTAATATATATATATATATATATATATATATATATATATATATATATATATATAACAGGATTTGGCATTAAATAACCTACAGTGGTTGATATGCCATAAAACCAGACCAAACTAAACCAACAAAATTATTATTATCATATATAAAAAGATTGTTCAGTAAATGAGGTGAATTTTATCCAAGAAGTTGGCTATAGGAAGGACTGTTTACTGTCGCACCTTTTTTTGAGGGAATCAATAGCGATGTCTCTTTTCATATCTCAGAAGTCTGTCAGCATGACCTTCTTTACTGAATGCTGCACCTGGGACTTTTCCTTTACTGGAGAGTCAGTATGTTTCTACTCCAAGGACTATCTGGTGGTAAACCCATGTTTAGCCCATCTGTAAATATTTTTTGCTTCTCCATACACATTGCACATCCTTCTGTAATTTTCACATGGTTTGCACTTCTCAGCCAGCAGAAATTTGGTGACAGACCTCTGTTCAAGCCTTGAGCTTTCTGATTTACTGTCATTTTGAATAGCCTCAAAACATTTTTTTTTTTTTGAGATTAAAGTAATTTTTGCTATAAACCAATTCCAACATAGTGTATATTCATGGAAAAAAAATTTGTAAAAAAGATTAATTTTTCTTTTTTAAAAAAAAAATTCACGTTATTCATTAAATGACCCTTTTATTCAAAAATATTCAAAAGTTCTTTCCATTTAAATAGGATATTTTTTCTATATCACAAGACATCAGATAAATAATTCTATGAAATATTTCTTTCATGCAGGATTTGTTTTCCTATGTACAGTATTTCAAAGACAGTGACATATCTTCTTTTTTCTTTATTTTTTTTTTTTACTGTTGGCTTTCTGAGATAAAGTAGTGTTAAATATTCTGTCATTTGTTTTTAATTAACTTTTACAGGATGGTACAAAGCCTGTGTTTGATGATAAAAATTTGCTCAAAAAAATTGCTAATGATGACCGGTGCCAGGGTTTCACGTGAGTCTTTTTCTTTTCTCTTGTGTTTATATTGTAACGTTTCTATTTTTCCAGGTTATATTAACCTGGGTTGTCAGAGAGAATTTCTGACTATAGTCACATACCACCCAACCTTTATCTATCGATTCTCCATGACTAGTTATATTTTTGTGATAACTCCCAAAGTTCATACAACTAGTTAAGCATAAAGATTGCGTAAAGGTTTAGTTTTGTGATACAGATAAATGAGAATGTGTCAAGCATTGAGATTGCGACGTTATATAAATGAAGGCGCAATGAATTCCGAATTAGACAAACAATATGATGTGTGATTATATTTTTTTTGTTTCTTTTTTTATTTTTAAGAAAATAAATTATGAAAACAAAAGCAAAAAATATAGATGTATGAAGATATCAAGTCAACAATAAAGTTCACCTTTCCAAATGAAGCTAGAGTTATTGCCAATTTTGTTTAACTATATCCATCGAGAAACAATCTCCTAATTTCAATTTATTTTAAAGTTGAAATATTACTTTGTTTCTTTTCAATTAAGGGAAGGGAGCTTCCCCTTTCTCCCCCTTTTTTTTGTCCCTTTAGCAAACGATAAAATATCCTCTCTTCTTCTAGGAAGTGGTTGCAATTTTTAAACATATAAAAATGTTATCCAACATAGCTTGCTCACAGCAAACGACTTTCATAATATCTCTTCAAATATTTCTGATAAAATCCTTAATTATAAAGGATTTTCTCCAATGTAATTTATTATTTGTGATAATAAATTCCCAACTATTATTTCTGCAGTTAGAAATAAGTAGAGTACCCCCTTATTGCCATTGTTCTCAGGTTTACTCTGACCTGGAGTGGTAGCACTTGATAGGGTTCTATCTATGGGTCAAATTGAACAAACTATGTGCAAACAAATGACTGATGTTAAATTGTGACTGCTATATAGTAATACTTGAAACCATTTAATTGTTTGCAAAAAAGAGCTCAGGTTCATTTACAAATGTAATCTACAAAATGTGTTTACAAATCATATATATAATATATATGTATAAAGAGAATTTGGCATTAAATAACCTACAATTGTTGATATGCCATAAAACCCAACCAAACCAAATCATAGATATTCAATATGTATGTGTAAAGGGGATTTGGCATTTAATAACCTACAATGATTGATATACCATAAAACAAAACCTAACCAAATCATATATATTTAATATATATGTGTAGATAGGATTTGGCATTAAATAACCTACAATGGTTGATATGCCATAAAACAAAACCTAACCAAATCATGTCTATTCAATATATATGTGTAGATAGGATTTGGCATTAAATAACCTACAATGGTTGATATGCCATAAAACAAAACCTAACCAAATCATGTCTATTCAATATATATGTGTAGATAGGATTTGGCATTAAATAACCTACAATGGTTGATATGCCATAAAACAAAACCTAACTAAATCATGTATATTTAATATATATATGTAGATAGGATTTGGCATTAAATAACCTACAATGGTTGATATGCCTTAACCCAAACAAACCAAACCAGTCTTATTGCCTGCTCTAGGCTATGCTACAGAGACTCAACCTATGCTGTTGTTGTAGCAAGAAGTGCTAGATCATCTGCATAATCTGCATTAGTGATAGTTTTTGCTATATATCATCTACTTTGTGTCTTTTCCTTTTTATTAGATCTTCTAAAATTCATTGTATATAATCTTAAATTATGAATAAAATGAATTCTATCAAAGACATCAGTGTCACTCTCAAGTTCATATGGCCATCATGTCTAATTGTTTCTCTGAAGTGTCCCCATGATGTAATGTCTGTAGTGCTGGACTAATACCCTTGGGAAAAGCATGAACTGCCTTGTCCCCCACCAACTATGAATAAATAGTATCTCTGTTGTTCTTCTACAAGGTTGGCTTTGGCATTAAATAACCCACAGAGTTTGAGATACAATTAAACAATAAAATCAAACCATCTAATTGTTTAAAAAAAATCTAATGTCAGCATTAAATAACCCAATAAAGGTTAACATACCATAAAATTAGTGCATCAGAGCTGGAACCTCATCACCAGATTCACTTTAGTGTCATAGTTCAGACAGCTCTTTTGGAGAAGCAGGGTTCTTGTTTGGGAAGGATATAGTTGGTGTATTCTAAGTCTTTCTAACTAGGACAGTCATTATGGTTGATATTATGACAATGATAAATGAATATTTTTTTATTTCAGAGGTGCAGATTTGTCATCTTTAATCCGTGAAGCAAGTATAAATGCATTAAGAGCTAGCATTACAAACGACTCAGAATCCAAAGAGTTACAAACAATGTTGACAGTCAACAGCATTCACATAGAACAAGCCTTCATTAAGGTGAAACCATCAGTCACTGCTAAGGTAAGCAGTTACCATTCTTATAATTTTACTATCTTACAAAACTAGTAATCTTACTAAGCTAAGTCTTTCTTGCTAACTAATCTGACAATCTTAACCTTATCAATCTGTCTTAACCTTCAAATTAATCTGGCTGTCTTAACCTTCAAATTAATCTGGCTGTCTTAACCTTCAAACTAATCTCATTGTCTTAACCTTCAAATTAAACTGGCTGTCTTAACCTTCAAATTAAACTGGCTGTCTTAACCTTCAAATTAAACTGGCTGTCTTAACCTTCAAATTAATCTGGCTGTCTTAACCTTCAAATTAATCTCATAGTCTTAACCTTCAAATTAATCTGGCTGTCTTTACCTTCAAATTAATCTCATTGTCTTAACCTTCAAATTAATCTCATTGTCTTAACCTTCAAATTAATCTCATTGTCTTAACCTTCAAATTAATCTCCTTGTCTTAACCTTCAAATTAATCTCATTGTCTTAACCTTCAAATTAATCTCATTGTCTTAACCTTCAAATTACTCTCATAGTCTTAACATTCTGATTAATCTGACTGTCTGAACCCTCAAATTAATCTCATAGTCTTAACCTTCTTATGAATCTGACTGTCTACTAATTTTACAGTCTTACATTCTAACTAATCTTGCAGTCTTATATTCTTCCTAATCCGTCTTAAATTCTATCTGAAGTCAATCATGCTAAAGAAAGGAGAATGTTCCCCTTCTATCAATATGTAAGTACTCATCTCAGGAATGAAAACCTAGAGATCCTAAATTGTTGATTCTTTTCCTCAGTGTGAGTATACTGACTGTGTAGCCTTGATTTGCCAAGGCAAATGGCTCTCCCTTTTATATTTCTCTTTACAGAGCTCTACAGTGAGTGAGAAGCACAGTCCCCATGGATACAAAAAAAAACATAAATAACCTTTAAAACTCTAAAGTGCTTTCTCAGATTAGACACTCTTTTCTGAATTCATTGTACTGAAGTCAACAGAAGATATCCCTATCTTCAAGTTGTCTCCTTACATTATTGAAAAGTCACTCAGATTAGACCCTTTTTCCTGAAGACACTCAGCTCCATGGTTAAACCTGAATATTAAGAAACTAGCGAACACTCTACTGGTGAAAATCACAAAGAAAACTTATTTAAAATAATTTGGAATAAAAACCTTCTCCCACAACTCTCTGAATTCATCAAAGGGTATTGTGAGGAGTCCAGATCTCTCCTTTTGCATCCTAGAAGAAATAAAAACCAACCTTTGCAAACAAGGTGTTACTGGTGCTCAAAGAATCTTCACCAAGAAAAATAACAAAATGATCCAAACATATATTCTCAGTTTCAACTCCCCAAAATCCCCCTCTAAAAACAAATAAGATGTCTCATAATTGAAGTCAAAACATACATCTCTCACCTTCTCGGATGTCATGTCTGTCAAAGATTTGGGCGTCACAGAGAAAAATGCACCAGACCTATTGTAAGTAAAAGATGTGGATAAAGCTGAACAAACCACATGGACTGTGAACGACCACAGAACAGCACAAATTGTAAACAAAACCATGCAGCTCATTTAAAAGAGTGTGAAGTATGGAAAAAAAATATCATAAATAAAACACACAAAGAATATCTCATACCCTAAGGCAAGAGAAATTGGCAAAATTTCTATAGGGACAACATATGCAAACATAGCCAAACCCACCAACAACTGAACCTAAAACCAAAGAATGCCTCAGTACAAGATGATAACCCTGATAAAAGTGCAATATTTTGTGTATTGTTTTTCAGACTGTTGTCCTTATCTTTATTGTTGTTATTTATAACACAATGTTTCAGCCGTTGAATCCTCCGGCCTTCTTCATGTGTCTCTTGTTTATCTAGATATGGAAATGATTTAACGTGGGAAATCTTTTTTAAAGTTTGACTGTTGGTCAAACAAGGGAATTCCAGATATAGTCAAACTTTAAAAATGATTTTCCAGATTAAATCATTTCCATACCCAGATACACAAGGGACACCTGCTGAAGGCCAGAGAATGTTGTGTTACAAATAGCATCAGTCCAAAAAATAACACACAAAATATTGCACATCAAGCCTCATCTCAAAAATTCAGACACCTAATAGAAGTATTAAAATACTATCAGAATAGCCAAGAGAAAGCTTAACCCACCTGACAACCAAGCCCTCATCTCTTGCACCAAATCCCAAAAACCTCCAACCCTGACTAACAAAACTGAAGACCATAAAAAAAACCAAACAACAACAAACTCCAAGCATCCATACTATGACTAACAAAGCTAAAGAACCCACCCAACCCCCCAAAAAATCAGATAAAAAGCCACCACTGACTCCAAAAGAAAGACCTCCCTGAAAGCGGGAATCTAGCCAACACAGATTGAGAATTTTACGGATAGAAATAGAAAATAGATTTCAACTAATGGTAACAGAAACTCAGGGAATCCCCTCAAACCAGAGAAATCCTAAATATCCAAAAAGTTAAAAAAAAAACAAAAACAAAAAAGCTTAGAAACTATAGAAACCATAGAAATCAATGAATCCAACCAAATAAAAAACAAAAAACATCAAAACCAAAACATAAAAGAATGACTCACAAAATAATCCAATGGAATCATCATGACAACACTGCAAATTACCATGAGCTGCTTTTGTTAACTGTTGAACTCTAAACCCTTCCACCATATGCCTCCAAGAAACCTTCAAAAATACAGTGATTAACAAAAAATAAAAAACTATAAACAATATGATTATATAAACGATACTGGACTAAGAGTTTTGGATCAAATATCAATTAGGAAAATAATTAGGAAAAATGTTCCCCAAAGTAAAATCAACATCAACGTCCACTTAATTGTAGTTTCAATAACATTACACCAAACTGTTACATTTTTCTCACTATGTATTCTACCTTATGACCCCATAAATGAAAAAGAACTATACAACTTAATACTTAATTAAACAACTCCATAAATCATTTATCTTGATGAGAGACTTTAATAGCCACCACATAATATGGCGGAAATAAAACAATAAACAAAAGAGGCCAAATTCTCAAAAAAAATCAATAGCAACTATTTATGCCTCCACAGTCAGAAATCTCAGAATTACTATGACTCTTCATCTGCCATAGACCTAACCTTTGTGGGGGTCAGGCTGAGGTCAAGGGCAAGCTGTGTTACTGTTTTTTATCTGACTCCATTCTGAGGTTATTCTATTTTTTACCCCACGTTGTTTTGTTGATGTAACTCCTTTAACAAGAAGCCCCCAAAAAATTATACAAAAGAAGACAGCAACAGATAGGAGACAAAGACATTTTTTTTATTTTTCCTTAATTTCCTGGGTTCAACAACCATTCAATGGGTGAGGGAATTTTCCCTGAATACAACTGAAATGGTTGAATCCCCCAATTAAGGTGTTCAAAAATACGTTAATCCTTTCTTGATATTATGTGTCCTCATTTGGTATTTTAAAGCTTTAACAACGGGTTAGTCATTTTGGGGAGTTTGTCGAAGTCCAGTGTTTTAGTTCAATAGGTCCATTTTGTAGCTTTTTATATTTTGGCATACTGTTAACCGAGAGGGCTGCTACTAGTGAAACAACTAACCAACGCGTCGTCCAGAGATGAACACATGGTGTCTTCCACTAGTTTGCAAGGTGTTGTCACTTCGCCAGTCACCGCTGAAAGAGAATGAGCTTCCTCCTTTTGTTGAGAGGTCCCTTTTTCTTTACGCATGCATCACCGCTTTTTCCTGTCAGAGGCCTCTGGGAGTTTCTGCATATTTTGATAATTTTCTTTTTTAATTCAATTTGAATTTTTTATTTATTTATTTATTCCCTACACCTTCAATGACCCATGTTATAGAATATAACTGAAAGGTTTTTGGACTATTGTCTTCATCTTCATTTTTATTTTCGGACGATATGTCTTCCGGCCTTCTTCAGGTGTTTGTCAAACTTGGGAACCTCCAGATGATTGTCTCCTTAGAAGCTTAGGGAACCAACACCTATATGCAGGTTCAATCCTGACAGCAGGTGAGTAACAATATAGGAATACTTTACACTTTTATCTGGTTATGGCTAACAGAATAAGAACAGGTGACCCCTGTGAATTCAATAAAGGACGTAGTTCAAAATTCCGAGTAGGTTCCCGAGTTCAACACCTGAGAACATATCGGCCGAAACATTGTGGAAATAACAATGAAAATGAAGACAATAGTCTGAAAACTCTTCATGATAAAAATCATCAAGCTTCGTCTCAGAAATTTAGACAACTGATAACTGAAGGGTATGCAAAAATCCTTGTGTCAGTGGCCACTAGCAAATAATAACGGAATCTACTTTAATAGAAAACCCAGAACTGCAGTTAACTGCAAAAACCCCAGATAGAATTTTAAAAAAGTAAACTGGCAATCCAATAAAAAATCTATGCCTTACCATACTAATACCAGAACCAAGAAAACTGTCTCCAAAACTAGAATGTACCAACTGCATCTCTGCAGTGAGGCAAGATCTCCCCTCCATGAGTATTCTGGATATGGCGTTAAAAAATCTGAGGGCAAGGCTTCAGCCTTGGAGATTTGGGGAATGCAGAGTTCCCTTTCATTGTTATTGCTCTCAGGTTCACTCTCATCCGGGATGGTAACACCTGATAGGGTCAAATAGAACTGTTTTTTATTTAAACTGTGTGCAGACAAATGACTTATGTTAAACGGAATTGTTAGGAATAGAACTGTTTGATAATTTAACTGTGTGTAAGCAAATGACAGATGTTTCATTGAATACTTACTAATACATAGGAAGACTTGGACCCATTTAACTGTGTGCAAATAAATGAATAATGTTGAATAGAATAATTAGTGTTAAATAGCAATACTTGTAACCACTTCACTGTTTGTAAACAAATGATGGATGGTACATTGTTACTTTCACATAGCAATACTTGAAACCCTTTAACTGTATATAAAAATATGAGCTCAGGCTTGTTTAAAAATGTATCTACAAAATGAGTTTACAAATCATATATTTGATATATATCTAAAAACATGGTTTGGCAGTAAATAACCTACAATGGTTGATATAACATAAAACCCAACCCAACCAAACCAAACCAAACCCATCCCCAAAACCATAATATCCCTAAAACACAATAAATTGTGGTTCATGGAAGAGTGCTAAGTCATGATAAGAGAACATCAAGCAACCCTCAGGAACTTCAAAAGAAACCCCTCATCAGAAAACTTAAACAAATATATAATCAATTAAGAGTGTTCACCAATGTTCCAGGAGACCGGGGTTCAATCCCAGATCAAGTCATATCAGACTTAAAAAATGGTACTTGATACCTCCTTGCTTAACACTCAGCATTATAAGGTACGTATCAAGGGTAAAGAGGAGCAATCCAGGGAATAGAATAGTGCCCTCCCCTACACCTCGGTGTAGTAGCTACTGAAAAGGAAGCCTTCAGGTCGCACTCGACTACAGTCGCCAACTTTTACTAAGAGCCCAAACTTGACATACCATCAAAGAAGTGAAAAGATCCTCTTGGGGAACCTTCACCTAAAAAATAAACTTTAATACCAATCCGAAAATAATTTGGAACTTTAAAAAGAAAATATCAATTAGAAACATCCACGCTTCAATAAATCATCTCTCTCAAAGAAACACAAATGCCAAAAGTGAAAAACACATAACCGACCTGATCACAGAAAATTTTTCTCAAGTATCATTTACAAAAAACTACTTTTATCAATTCAACTCAATCAGAACCAAAGAAGAAAAGAATATAATAAAAATTTACTTCTGACAATACTGAAAGCTATAACCAACCCTTCACCCTAACTGAACTTTAAAATTCAATATCCAAATCCAGTAACTCAACCACTGGTTTAGATGAAGTCCACCACACCCTTCTCAAAAATCTATGTCTACCAAATATATACAACAATATCTGATCTCTCGCAACATCCCTACCATATGGAAACAAGCCATAACCATTCCTATCCTCAAAAAACAAAAAGATCCCTTTAGCCCTACTAGTTATTGACCTATAGTTCTAACCAGTGGTTCTTGCAAAATTCTTGAAAGGATGTTCCTTGAATCAAACAATCTCCTCTCAAACCTACAAACAAGCCTCAAAACCAAAAGAAGTCCTACAGACCTGTTAGTCCGCATTAAAACCCTAATCAGAAAAGCATTCATTAAAAAGGAACATCTGGTTGCAGTCTTTTTTGACCTTGAAAAAGCCTATGACATGTCATGGCCATACTGCATACTCAAAGATCTTGGTCTACAAGGCAAACTCTCCATTTTCATAAAACACTTTCTAAAAGACTAAACTTTCCAAACACGAGTAAATAAACCTCATGGTGTAATGGCTAAAGTACCAGTCTGCGGTATTTTAGTAAGCAAGTTCAAACTCGTGCTATTACGTTCACTTTCAGACAAATACCCTTGGGAAAGGTATGAACCTCCTTATTTCCAAGCTATGGGTTAAATAGCATCCCTTCTGTTCTTCTAAAAGGATAGCTTTGGTATTAAATAACCCATGAAGGTTGAAAAGCCATTAAACAAACTAGAAACTAAAAAATGAGTGAATAACATATTCTTCAATCCAAGACCACAAGAAATAAGTGTGCTTCAGGGTAGCATCCTATCTATGATTTAATAAAAATTAATAATCTAACAACCTGTCTTCCTCCTGAAATCAACAGATCACTATATATCAATGACTTCCTCAGTTGTTACTGCTCTTGAAATATGGCTACAATAGAAAGAAAAATCCAACAGTGTATGAAGATATCAAGATGGATTATAGAAAATAGTTTCAAAATCTTAAATAACAAAACCAAATGCATGCACTTTTGCCAAATCCACAAAATGCATAATCAACTTGCTCTAATACTAAATGGTACTGAATTAACAATAACCTATTTAAAAAAAAACTTTAAAGGAATAAATATGAGTGACATTAAAGCCAAGTTTAGTATTTAACTGGGTAATGTTTTTAGGGGGCCTGTTAACAGTAATTTCAAATTGTAAGTTTAAACAGTAAGTTCCACAGCTTTCTAGTTTGGATACTGATTTGAAAAGATAACACAGACAATAAAGTTTTTAAAAAGGAATTTTATACAAAGAAATGAGAAAAAAAGGGAAAGAAAAGATAAAGTGTTGCAAATTTTTAGAACAATTTGCTGGAACTTATCTGAGAGAGTGTCCGGGAAATAAAGTTCTTTGAATTTGAGTATTTTTCTTTTCTTTTTTGTTTTGTCGAAATGTTTCAGAGTTCATTAAATTGGGAGTCTTCTTTAATGTTCTTTTCTGCTGAATTCTCGGTTGAATTTTCTTTCAATCCCTTAACTTGGTAGAATTTGAGTAATCGACTTTCATTAATTTCACTTTTATTTCTTGGGAAGCTTTATTCAAGAAGCGAGTGACGAAACCCATCTGCTAGCTTAAGTTTTTCGTGCCTTTGCAGTTCAGTCTCTGAATTCGTACTGAGGGTCAAATAGTAGTTTGAAAAAAGGAGTAAGTCACTTTTTGGTGCTGCACTGTCTGGGATTATTTCTCCCTTCTCTACTCCAGCCAAATCAAGTGCCTCATGTGGTCAGCTTGATTTTTTTCTTAGAAATAAATTTTTATACTATCAACACAATTTTTCTAAGCATTACTCTTGACTCAAAACTATTTTTTATCCTTTTTTATCATTAAGGGTCTTCAGACTATTGTCTTCATCTTTTTGTTATTTCCACAATGTTTTAGCTGATATGTCCTCCGACCTTCTTCAGGTGTTTGTCAAACTCAGGAACCTACACAACTCTTTGAACTACATCCTTTATTGAATCCACGGGGGACGCCTGTTCTGATTCCATTAGCCATAACCGGGTACGAGTGTAAAGTATTCCTGTATTGTTACTCGCCTGTAGTCAGGATTGAACCTGCAACCTCCAGATGATTGTCTCCTTATAAGCTTAGGGAACCAATGCCTTTAACCGTTATGCTATGTGTCCTGCTGGACAGTTTAGAGTTAATCTATGGGACTTATAAACTTAATGTTCTTACTTGACTAGGATTAGGACTATTATGTATGATTTTTTACCTATGCTTATATTCAGACTTTTTTTTTATCTAACCTGTTTAATTATCGGTTCCCATATTGTATTCATCTCTATACTTGGTCTACTCTGCAGGTCATTGTAGCCCAACATATGTGCTGATTTCTTAAGACGTCTAATCCTCCAATGTTCTGCCGTATCAATTATTTCAACTTTATCCCATAAGGGCTGATGGTTTCCCTTTTCCTTCCATATATGGTCCGCCATACATGACTTTTGAATCTCACCTCATACTACTGCCTTCTGATGTTCTTCTAGCCTTACTTTTAGTGGGTGACCTGTCTCACCTTTGTATATTTTACCACAACTGCAAGGGATGGAGTAAACACAGTTTTTGATCATGTTGAATTCCGTTGGTGGCTTGACATGGAAGAGATATCTTCAGAGAGTTGAACCACTTGTGAATACTGTTCTCATATCATATAGGCTACATATTATTTAGATCCTTTCGGCTAGTCCTTTGACATAGGGCAGACACACTGTGGTGAGTTTTCGGGTATTGTCCTCTATCCTCCTATTTAAGTTTCTTGGAGCTGATGTTATGCACTCTGGGTAGTTGTTACAGTGGAGGTTGTGTCTCAGACTAATCATTTCTTCTTGACATGCATCGGTATCACTACTAATGATTTTTACTCGATGTTTTAAGCAACGGACTATTCTTTTCTTTACCGTATATGGATGATGGGAGTTGAAATTGAGGTACTGTCCGGTGAAGGTGGGCTTACGGTACACAGATGACCTGAATCCTTGCTCTGTGCGTGTTACTAATACATCAAGGAAGGGTAATTTGTTATCTTGCTCTTTCTCCATAGTGAACTGTATAGATGGTCAGATTGAGTTCACGTGATCAAGTAATATCTGAACATCTTCCTGATGAGGCCAGAGAATGAATGTGTCATCTACATATCTAAGCCACATAGATGGCTTTAGCGATGTAGATCCTAATGCCATTTCTTTGAAGTATTCCATGTATATGCTGGCCAATACTGGTGACAATGGCAAATTCATAGCCAGTCCTTTTTCTTGTCGGTATATATCAGATCTCATCCCGAAGTAGGTTGTCTCCACACAGAAAGTCAATATTTCCATTAAATTAACTATCGGGATACAAGTGCGTTCTTCCAGCATGCGATCTGCAGTCAGTTTATCCTGAACTACACCAAGTGTCTCATCAGTAGACACCTTTGTGAACAGACTCACTACATCCAAACTCACCATTTGGTTAGAATGAATGGGGGCATCACTGATTCTCTCCACAAAGTGGGCTGAGTTCTTAACGTATGATGAGGACTTACCAGTTAGTAGGCTGATGAACTCCAGAAGGAAGCGGCTCAATGGGTGACATGCTGAACCTCGGTTACTGACAATGGGTCTCAATGGAATACCATCCTTATGAATCTTTGGAAGGCCATATATGTGTGGCAGCTTGCTGTGATCTTGAATTAGCTATCTGTATTTTGTTTGTGATATGAGATCTTTATTCTTACCAAGGATTTGAGACAGCTTCGTTTCCGTCTTCAGGGTCGGGTCCTTCTTTACTTTACAATAGTCGCTGTTGCCAATCAAGTCCGCCAGTTTGTTGGAGTATCCACCCCATCCATTACCAGGGTAGCATTGTCTTTGTCAGCTGGGAGTATTATGATACTGTTATCATTCTGTAGTGATTTGAGAGCCTGTCTCTCCGTTTTTGAGATGTTTGGTTTCAGAGGCTTTGATTTCTCAAGTGCTTGTCTCACTTTCCATCTTAGTTCATTAGCCCTTGCTTTGGGAATTTTTAAAGGTGTATCCTTGAGTGGCGCTATTAGATCTAAGTAGTGGTAGTGGCTAAATTAAGACCTTTGTTTAGCACTGATTTTTCTGGAGTTGTTTGCTATCACTTACTGATGTTGACAATGGCTTCCACTGGTGAGTAATGGGATATTTTTTATCTTCCATATCTAACAACTGATAATCAAATGCAACAGAACTATCCAATGAGTCATAGCCTACATGGAGTTGGGTGCTGACAAAAAGACCCTAATCTAATTATACCGTTCTCTAATATGATCAAAGCTTGATTAAGGTTGCTTCATATGTAGACCATCTTACCTCCAAGAGCTTAAAACCATCCTCTACCTGAGAGACTGTATTTCTTTTAGAGCCTTCACTACCTCCTCAATAGAAATATTATTCATGGAAGCTTATGAACCCCCACTATCCTTGAGAAGACAAACTGGCACTCCAATACTCTAAACTCATTTCATGTCCCCAAAACCCTGCCTATAACTGCATCATGGAAATAAAATACAAAAACCTGTTTTTAAATAAAGCAAAAGCCATCAAACCTTTTAATCTAAGAATCCAAACCCTCCTCAATGAAATCAAAATCAATCCCAAAATGATACCATTCTCCCCAAAACAGCACCGTGATAGACTGTAAATCAGCCATTAGTAAAAGAGAACCAACCAAAATATCCAAAACCAAATGGCACCCCATCACTTTCCAAGAGGAATTCCTTAACATCCAAAATAACTTCCCAGATCATTACCATATCTATACAGATGGAATGAAAATTGGTTGTTCTGTTGTTGTATAGCCACATAATACATATGCATGCAGAAACATATCCAACACAATAAAGACGAGCGGACATAGTTCTTTAGAAAAATATACCTCTTACTTTATTCATAATGCTTGGAAAGGGTTACGAAAGGTTATGAGAAATGAGTTGGAGACTGAACAAAGACTGCAACATATTGACCACCAAGCTCCTCCTGCCATAGCAGTGCGTCTTTTTCATTCTCCTTGGCTGCTTAACCAGGGGCCTGGGGGCCAAGCCTCTCTGCTGAGAGCTGGTTCCCACCGCTCGATCTGGAACACTGACTTCAAGCTCTGAACTCCAACTGCCTGACTTCATGTCTCACCCGGGTTAGATCATTGTTTTACGCCCACTCAATTCCACCCATTGACAGTCAAGGTTATCTCCTGATCTCTTCGACCGGATGCACCTGTTATTTACACAGGTGCATTTCTCATTTGACAGTTTGGCCGGATCGAACATTATCATCATCTCATCATCTTGTCACGTCATCAGCACGGATATCCCTGACCCTCTTTCGCCACCCCTCCCTATCATTCATCACTCCCAGTAGGTCTCCAGGGCTACACCCTGTATCCTCACAGAGCTGCTGTATGTAGGTTCGAGCTGGCCACCCTGCTTTTCTACAGCCATGTGAAGGGGTCCATAGGAGTACATCACTTATGAACTCATCCCTACTTCTCCAGCAGTGTCCTGCATGTCTGGTTCATCTAACTTGGATAGTTTTCGTGATGGGTGGTAGGTGGCCATACAGCTACTGCTTTGTTGGGTGTTGCCTCCAGGACTTGTTCAATATTGATAGCAGCATTCCTATATAGCTGCCGTCAAGCTTTTTCTCCAGCTGTTTAATTAGTGTCCATGTAGTGCATCCATATAGTTGTAAAAAAAAAATAATATGAACATTATAGTTTACCACAAATCCTCTAAATTTACTCAGACATCAAACAAGTCCTCCAAGCTCTAAAAACAAAAATGCATCAACTCCTCTCATCACAAGACACCTTGATCAAACAAACTCTCTTCGTAAAAATAACAACCTCATTCTCACCTGGATACTAATCCACATTATTATACATGGAAATGAAAGGGCAAACAAAACTGAAAAAAAGGAACTACTGGCAGACATATTGTTGTACTCCCTACTTAATGGACTAACCCTCCTCCATAAATACATGTTAACGAGAGTGTCAGACAGAGTTCACCAATCAGTGTGACACAAGTTCAAATCCTGGACAAGACTGATTGCATTACCAATCAGCGTGACACAATCACGTGTGATAATATTTGTGTCGTGGACAGATAGTCACTACCCCACTGGACTCTCAGCTTCCTATCAACTAATTAATGTTTAACCAGGTTCACTTGTATCTTGTTTCTGTTACTTGAATATATATGTTTTTCTATCAACACATTTTATGTTTCCCCGTGTCTTTCTTTTGTCAGCATCACAACACATATCCAATACAAAAATTCTGTACAGTGATCTAAAACCAACCATTAACAAATTCACACTTGACAAATGTCAAAAAACATGGGACAATCTTATACACAACAAGGTTCACTATTTACAAAATACCATCGGTGAGTGGCCTACAGGTTTAGGAAGAAGAAGGAGAATAAGAAAGAAAGAGGTGATATTTTCCGGATTTCACATTGGCCATACCCACACCACTCACTCATACTTCCTAAAATGGGAAGTCACCCCAAAGTAATCATCACAGTCAAACATTCTCTTAAACTGTAACTGTTTCAGACAAATGCATCCAAATTTCTATCAGACACGCAACCTAAAGAACTTTTTCCAAATCATCAAACCATTAAACATTTTGAGTTTTCTTACAAAAAACCTTCTCATCAAAATATGACTAAATCAACCTTTTCCCCTATATCTGGCTAAATAAATCAAATACTATTGTAAAAACCTATACTCTAAACCTGTCATAAAAGACAAAACCAATTTAATCTTTTTTGACATTAAATAACCCACTGAGGTTGATATGCCATTAAACAAAACTCAAATTCTCTCTGATGGTGTTAAAATTCTAATTTTAACAAAATATGTGTAGAAAAAAAGACAAACTCATGAGTAAGTTTCTCTTGGAGATTCCTTCACATGAATGTGCCAGTGTTGGCTGAGCAGCAAGGATTTACATCCATCATCTCTGTGCAGACACTGGATGCAGTCTAAAGAACCTGCCAAGTGCAATGGATTATGGGGATGGATAGCAAGATAGGACGAACTCCATGTAATTAGCATGATCTAATGATGATGACATTTTAATTAATCTCACAGTTTTAAATTCTTAGTCTTAACCTCCCTATTAATCTGAGTCTCAATATTCTAATTAATCTCAGTTTTAAATTCTTTGTCTTAACCTCCTTACTAATCTGAAGGGCAACTTGGGTGGTGTAATGGTCTGCAAGCTAATCTAGCAAACCTTCACAAGTAAGTTCTATTCTTATTAAGTGCTGCATTCATTTGGCCTTGTGCCACATCAAAGCAAATAGCTTCATAAATTACTACACCCCTTACTAATCTGAGTCTCACCTTTCTAACTAATCTCAGTTTTAAATTCTTTGTCTTAACTTTTTTTTTTTTTTTTGCTAATCTGACTGTCTCAACCTTCAAACTAATCTTACAGCCTTAACATTCTATGTAATCTGACAGTTTTAATCCTTTTAGTATTCTGACATACTTGACTTTCTTACTTATCTGACAGTCTTACCTTCTAACTTTAAAGTCTTACATTCTTGGTAATCTTACAGACTTATATCTTATATTACAGTGTTACATTGTTACTAATCGTAGTTTTAACCATTCTAACATTAAAATCTTGAATTCTATTTTTCATTCTAACTCATCTTATGTTTGATTTGAATTATTCTCTGTTACTTATCTATTTCGTTGAGTATGTCTGCTGATATTATTTCATCATGCATTTAAAAAAGTTGTCTGTTGCTGACAAGAATTTATCTCCACATCTAAGCTGGGCCTCACTGCTCCTTAACTTTTTTTTATTTTGATTATTTTTTTTAAATGGTGGAAACACACAGATTTATTTTTTTTTAAAAAGAAAAATGTAATTTGAATTTTATTTAGTTTTCATGATGGGGTGCCATTTTAATTTATTTTAAATCAAAAGCACACATACTCATACATGGTAATGGTTTTTATTTTTGTTACTTAGAATATTTGGACTATTGTCTTCATCTTCATTATTATATTCATCTGGAGGTTGCAGGTTCAATCCCAACTACAGTTAAAATAACTAAGAATACTTACTATAGCTTAACGCTTGTACTAGTCATGATTAACAGAATTAATACAATCTACCCCCATTGATTAAATAAAAGTGTTACATAGCCATATACACGAATATGGCCATGTGTGAAATGGGTAAAATGGACATCGAATGTTCATAACGATAGAACATATATAAAGAACATAGGAATCTCGAAATTCGAAAACACGTAACGACTTCTTGTTCAGGTACAAAACCTTTTTATTAACTTTGTGTTAAAAGTTTCAGCATAAGGAGGAGAGACGCAATCTTCTATGCTGTCTTATTCATTTGGTCCCCATCTCGAGTGGTCCCCAAAGGGCGCAAGTTCGCCTCGCGCCTGCGAGCTCCAAAAGTCGATCCTTCTCATTTGGCATCTAATTCTCGACTCTCTAACTTTGTTCAAATCTCCAAAAACCTCTGCGCGCTTCCGGTGTGTGACGTCACTCGAACTCCGTCACCCGTTTCGTCTCGGAGTATTGTGACATCTGAGTGACACCTCCATCCGCCCGTGCGCACCCGCGTTAACACCTGCCTCAATGTTGCACCTAACTAACCCATGTGCTGAGCCGAAAGGTTGTCAGCCTAACTAAACTCAAAAGCATGAACCGAAATCCCTCGGCTATTATATAACAAAAGTTTCTATTCGAGGATCTGTGTACGCTCATGGGTTCAACATGAAACTCCTGAAGAAGGCCGAAGGACATATTGGCCAAAAAGTTGTGAGTATAACAATGAAGATGAAGACAATAGTCCAAATATTCTAAGCGATAATTATCAGACTTCATCTCAGAAATTTTGACAAATAGTTTTCATTTTTTATCATATCCTTTAAGCTCTATTCAGTCTATTAGTCTAGTGGGTAGAGTGTTCACCTATGGCCCAGGATATAAAGGGGTCAATCCCAGGTCAAGTCATACCAACGACTCAAAAAATGGTACTTGATACCTCCTTGCTTAACCTTTGCCATTATAAGGTAGGGATCAAGGGTAAAGTGGAACAATCCAGGGAAAGGAGTAGTGCCCCCTCCCCTACACTTTGGTGTAGTAACTAATAAAAAGGGAGCCTTTGGGTTGCTCTTGACTATGGTTGCCAACTTTACTTAGGAAGTGACTAAGACCAGAATCAGTCTGAGTTGGCATTTTTTTTTGTTTTTTTTTCAATATAAATATTATTTTCTAAAAAGATTCTGCATCTCCATGGTTCATAGTTTTCATAATCCAAAGAATTTTTTTTTTTAAAGTAAAAAATTCAGACTTCTGCTTCCAACATCTTACCTCCCCATGACTAACCAATAAATGAGTTTGTCAATAATTAAAACTTAATAAAAAGTAAAGTTGAGGACTGTAGTCAAGGGCAGCCCAAAGGCTCCTTTTTCAAAAGCTACTACACCGAGGTGTCAGGGAGGGTGCTACTCCTTTCCTTGGATTGCTCCACTGTACCCTTGATCCCTATCTTATAATGCTGAATGTTAAGCAAGGGGGGATCAAGTACCATTGAACACCAATCTCCCAGACCATTGGCAAACATTCTAACCATTATGCCAATGGGCCTGTCAAAATTTGATAAAGATTAAGAATTTAAAATTCATTACCATGAAAATGTCCAGCTCAGTCAGTTGGAGCTGTTGAATATACTGACTGCATCTCTGCAGAGAGGTAAGACCCTCTCAACAAGTGTCCTAGATATGACATCAAACCATCTGATGGCAAGGCTCTAATTCTAGACCTCTGGGGAATGTGAAGTAACCCTTCATTGCTATTGCTTCTAGGCCCACTCTGGTCCAGAATGGTCATATCTGTTAGGGTTCTACCTATGAGTCAAATAGAACTGTTTGATCATTTAACTGTTTATAAAATTACTAATGTTGAATTGTTAGTGTTACATAGCAATACTTGAAGCCATTTAACTGTGTGGAAACAAATGAGCTCTGGCTTATTTAAAAATATAATCTACAAAATATGCATTTAATAGATATGTATAAACTGGATTTGGCATTAAATAACCTACAAGTGTTGATATGCCATAAAACGCAACCGACCATGAAAATACTTTTTTTAAAATTTCACTGCAAAACTTAGATTCTCTCACTTGTGCATTTGTTTTATATATATATATATGTGTTTGGATAACATAGAAACTGACAGTTAACAAACTCCAATGACTTTTTGTCTAAAGTAAGGAAGTGAAGTCGGCAACTTTAGTTGAGGGTGACCCGAAGGGTTCCTTTCAATATCTACTACACCAAGGTGTAGGGGAGGGCACTACTCCATTCCCTGAATTGCTCTACTTTACCCTTGATCCTTACCTTGTAATGCTGAGTACTAAGCAAGGCAGCATCAAGTACCATTTTTTGAGTCTTTGGTATGACTCAACCTGGGATTGAACCCCGGTCTCCCAGACCATTGGCAAACACTCTACTCATTTGGCTAATTTAACTTAACTTAGATATCTATGTATATTTATAAATATTTATATACTCTGTCACTGTTTTTGAGTATCCTTTATTTATGAAATTAGCAAACTATATATATATATATATATATATATATATATATAATTAATTCTATATTGTTATTTCTCTCTGTTTCAGGACCATGAAAAATACGAGAAAATGAAATCTCGGTTAAAATCCTGAATGAGGATCTGAAGAAAGTGAACTTGATAAATAAAAGAAAAAAACATTTCTATATTTATTTAATCGTTCATGTAAATTGTTTTCTTTTTCTTTTCTTTTTTCTTTCTGTGTATATTCCCTTGATTAACACAAAACCCTATCAGTTGGGTTCTGAAAACACTGCATATCCTGCTGAAAAGAAAACTCCAACTAAAAATAGACATCCTAGGTTTGATACTAAACACCATCCTGTGATGAGGTTCCTGTTCTGGAGCTCTAAAAGTGTGGAGTCATCTCTTCATTACCATTATTACCTGGAGTGCTAATAATTGTTTGGTTTCCATCTAAGTCAAAGAGATCGATTTGAAGATTATTAGTATTCGATAGGAATACTTGAAACCATTTGGTTTAGTTTCTTTGTTTAATGGCATATCAATTTTCATGGGTTATTCAATGCCAAAGCTATCCTTGTAGAAAAAAGACCCCCAATCAGCTGGGGCTATACACCAAGTGCATTTCTTTAGAAAGTGATGCCCTCCCAACAAGGGTCAAATCTTTTGGTCAAATAGAACTGTTTGACATTTAAACTGAATGCAAACAAATGACTTATGCTAAATTGAATTGTTAGAAACAGAACTTTTTGATCATTTACCAGTGTGTAAACAAATGACTGATCTTTACTTGAATTATTAGTGATACATAGAAATACTTGGAACTGTTTAACTGTGAGCAAATGAATGAACAATGTTGAATAGAATAATAAGTGTCAAATAGCAATACTTGAAACTCTTTAATTGTATACCTAAATTGAATTATTGGTATTACCTTAAGATACTTTGAAACATTCGATTATATGCAAATGAATGAATAGTGTTTAACAGAATAATTAGTGTTAAATAGCCATACTTGCTTGAAACCATTTAACTGTGCAAAAAAATGAGTTCAGGCTCATTTAGAAATGTTATCTACAAAATGTGCACAAATCGTATATTGTGAGAATTTGGAATTGTTAAACTTACCGAGTGTCGGTAGGAGGGGAAGTAAGACAATCTTGTGTGTGGACGACGTTGGACCGTTTTTCTGTTATCGAAAACCGGGTACCTGGATTTGATGCGTTATATATACACGCTAGTATCGTCAAATCTCGCTGAACGAGATGTTGGGTGTATAAAATATGGTACACTCGATCTCTCTTGTAGTTAATGTTTGGTTTTCAGACAGAAAACACGAGTGTCTGCGTTACCAGTTTGTTACCGTAACAAGAAAAGATTGCTTGTAAGCAACGACGCCATTTCGTTGCCAGTCTTAATGTCTTCTTTGGCCCCCACCTTACTCCTCGGCAAGATATTTCCGACAATATATTTAATAGATATGTCTAAACTGGAGTCAAACTGAATAACTTACAAGAGTTGATATGCCAAAGAACACAACCAAACCAACTGTAGAAAAACAGTTGTCGTACTATTTAACCCATAGCTGGGAGAATAAGCAGTTCAATATCTTTCCCAAGGGCATTAGTCCAAAAGTGAACGTAATAATGTAATTGGTGTTCGAACTTGTTCACTTCAGAGCCATTGTCCAGCACTTTAGCTATTAGGACATGGAGACTGCCCCCATATATAACTGTATGCAAATTATTAGTTTTGAATAGGATTATTTGAAACCATTGTATGCAAACAAATTATTATTATTATTAATAGGAATAGTTACTTGAAACCATTCAAAACATCACTCAATAAGTCCCGGGCCTGATATATAGATGGCGCCACTAAAAAACAAAAAAATCCATATGATTTTTACAAATTACTAACCTTCAAATGGCACGTGTCAACATTTGAGCGCATTGGAATTATTTGTTTACAAATTACAATTATTTAAGTGAAGCTACTGTTGCAAATTTCCAAAACAATGGAAAAATCTGAATTTCTTGTGTTGATAAAGTATTACTTTCTGATGGAAAAAATACTGTTTAAGCAAAGCAATGGCTTGATAAGTGTTATTCAGACTCAGCTCCCTCGAAAACAACGGTTAAGAGGTTCTATGCTGAGTTTAAACGCGGTCGTACGGACACAAATGATGCTGAATGCTCAGGTCACCCAAATTCGGCAGTTGTCCCGGAAAACAACAAAAAAAAAAAAAACCACAAACTCGTTTTAACCAATCGTAAATTGAAGTTGCATAAGATAGCAGAGGAGTTGAAGATATCAGAAGGCAGTGTATTCACCTTTTTGCATGTACATTTGTCAATGAAAAAAGCTGTGTTCAAAGTGTGTGCTGTGTTTACTCACAATCGATTAAAAACAGCAACGCGTCGACAATTCAGAGCGTTGTTTGCAACTGTTTTAAGGAAACAAAAAGGAGTTTTGTTGTGAAATTGAAAGGCAGAACTCGTAGACTGCTCTGTCTCCGATGAGCCAACCAGGATTCGTCGTTCAAAGAGACCACGAGTGGCGTGCTGTTGTTTACGTGAATTCCGCATTCGTACACGACTGGATGAAAATAAAACAGGTGGTGAACCGAGTGAAATGTGACAACGAAGCTGTGTGAATTGAATTCCTTTCATAGGAACACCGAAAGAAAGAAACAAAAAGTGATGAGCAAAATGGCCTACGTTGATCTTCGAAAATGGCGCGAATGTATCTTGTGTGTTGAGTACCGGAAGTACAGAAAGAACGAAAGCATGAGCGCCGTTGGGGTGCAATTTGTAGGTCACGCGTCTCGTCTCTAGTGGGATGGGGTTTGCAACATTTGCAAATTTCGGTCAGCCAAGAACCGGTATAAGAGAAGCATTGTGGGGAGAGGCATTTGGTTACTTCGCTGCAGAATCGCTCAAACCAGTGTATTGACGTAACAAGTGAGAGTGAGAGAAAGAGACAGAGAAACAGGACCGGTGGCGAGCAGTTAAAAGACTTCAGGTTTTTGAGTAAATATGTGCCAATAGATGAAACATGGATCCACCACTGCATTTCGGAGTCAAATCGGCTGTCAGCTGAGTAGGCAGCTGCAGGTGAAAGCCGTCCCAAGCGACCAAAGACACAAACATCAGCAGGCAAGGTTTTGGCCTCCATATTTTGGGATGCGCAAAGCATTTTATTCATCGATTATATTGATAAATAAAAAACCATTAGTAGCGATTAATATATGGCATTGGCCCGGGAGACCTGTGTTCAGTCCCAGGTCGCATCATACCAAAGACTTTAAAATTGGTACTTGATGCCTCCTTGCTTAACACTCAGCAGTATAAGGTACGTATCAAGGGTAAAGTGGAGTAGTCCTGGGAAAGGAGAAGCGTCCCCCTACGCCTCGGTGTAGTAGCTATTGAAAAGGGAGCCTTCTGGTCACCCTCGACTACGGTTGCTAACTTTACTATAGGTGCGTTTGAAGAAAGAAATCGCCAAAAAACGGCCACGTATGAAGAAGAAAAAACGCTCTTTCACCAAGATAATGCACCGTGTCACAAGTCGATCGCAACGATGACAAAACTATATGAATTGCACTTTGAATTACTTCTGCATCCACCTTATTCTCCACTTCTGGCTCCCGGCGACTACTGGCTGTTTGCAGACTTCAAAAGAATGCTCCAGAGAAAGAGATTTAGCTCCAATGAACTGATATCGAAAACTGAGGCGTATTTTAAGGCCAAAGACAAAAAGGTATCGAATTGTTAAAGAAACGTTGGAATCAGTGTATCACTCTAGAAGGAGACTATATTGATGAATAAAGTCGAATTTTGCCTTAGATTTATTTTATTAGTTAGGCCCGGGACTTATTAAGTGATGTGTTATATGATTATTAATATTAAATTGGAATACTTGATAGAATATAATTATGTATAAGTTTTTTGTGTAGAAAATATTTTGTCATAGCTGTGCAGTTTCACATGCAGAACAATTTAACTTCACGCTGTGTAGATTCTTTTAAGATAAGTGTTGTTTACAGGTTTGGGTTGTGTTACATCTGCGGGTGTCGAAACACCATAACTAATAATGAGTCTTACAGAAGATCTATCCCTTAGACGAATATGGTGTGTGTGTGTATAACACATCGATGACAGACATAGTAGTGGAAAATGAATAGAGTACTCACAGTTGACTTGACGAGAACAGTTATTTACAAGGACAAACACAATTGAATGGTACACAGTACATTTATCAATATGGGTTGAGCTGTGTGTCACAGCCCCCTCGGGAAAAGGTAAATTAATCCCACATTTTGTTCCCGGATTGTAAAGTCATCCTTCCTTCGCGCTGCTACACATAATCTCGTCCCGTTCTCGTATATTTATACGAGAACTCAAAACAGTAGGGGTCAAAAGGGAGGAGGTAACTCTGCCTGAAACAGAAAAGGGTTTAGCTCCCTTTGACCGTTAGATCTTCCTAACATCCCCTTTAAATTTTGTCGCTTGTACGACTTCAGTTGGGGATCCACCTGTAAGTGTTGTGTTGGATACCCTTTTATTGGCAGAAAGTGGAAAATTTGGCTGAACTAAATGCGGTGCCGTTGTCAGAGACCAAGGTCTCCGGGAAGCCAAATCTGCAAAAAGTTTTCTGAAGTTTGGAAATTGTTTCTTCAGAAGTGATGCGTGACATTGGAAAAATCTCAGGCCATTTGATGTAGGGATCTACAACAACGAGAAAGGATTGTCCATTTGTGGGTCCTGCAAAATCTATGTGGATGCGTGATCAGGGTAAATATGGAACAGGCCATGAAGGAAGTGTAGATTTGCGAGGTGATTTAGCTGCTAGCTGGCATTTAGCACGAGTGCGTGCGAGGGGTTCTAGCTGTTTATCCATATTTGGCCAGTAGACATAACCGCGTGCTAAAGCCCTCATGCGGCTGACGCCTTGATGTCCAAAATGAAATTGTTTGACGGTCCTGTTTTGCAAGGATGAAGGAATGATGACCCGTTCAGCAAAAGGTAGTACACCATCAACCTCGGACAAGGAAGATTTCCGTTGGTAGAATGGTAGTAACTGTTTATTCGGGGATACTGTTGACCACCTGGTACGATGGTAGCTGATGACTCCCTGTAGTAGAGGGTCAGAAGCTTTGGCTTCTTTAATCATGTGGGAAGTAACTGGTAGTTCTCTTACTGTAGCCGTGAGCATTGAAGAGATTTCTGGCTCCAAGGATATTGCTGCAACAACAGAATCTTCTGGTGGTTTTTGGTGTGTATTAATGAGTCTCGACAAGGCATCTGCATGTCCAATAGAATTGGTTGAAAGGTACTTTATCGAGAAGTCATAATCCAGTAGAGTGGTAGCCCATCGTTGTAATCGATTGGTGGTGTTCACGGGAATACCTTTCTTGGATCCAAAAATGCTTACCAGAGGTTTATGGTCTGTGACCAAGAGGAAGTGACGTCCAAAACCATTTTATGGAACTTCTTTATGGCATATATTATTGCCAAAGCTTCATTCTCTATTTGGCCATAGTTCCTTTCTGCGGATGTCAATGACCTATGAGCAATAGCTTTCTGACTGCCATCCGGAAAGATGTGAAAGATCACGGCTCCAGCGCCAAGGAAGGATGACTTCAAATCCGGGAAAATGAATGTGGAATTCATCATCATCATCATCATCATCATCATCATGTGGTGCGGCCAGCACGGATATCCCTGACCCTCTCTCTCTCTCTCCACGTCTCCCTATCATTCATCACCTCTGGCAGGTCTTCAGGGTTACATCCCGTATCATCACATAGCTGCTGTATGTATGTTCGAGCTGGTTGTCCTACTTTTAATTGGCCATATGCGGGGGTCCACAGGAGTACATCACTTACGAGCTCGTCCTTGCTTCTCCAGCAGTGCTCGGCATGTCTGGTTCGTCTAGCTTGGATAGTTTTCGTGATAGGTGGTAGGTGACCGTATAGTTGGTGCCTTGTGGGGTGTTACTGCCAGGATTTGTTCAATATTGCTCTCAACATTCTTGTATAATTGCCGTCTAGCTTCTTCTCCAGCCATTTAGTCAGCGTCCAAGTAGTGCATCCATATAGCAGTATCGACACGACCGCAGCCTGGAAGAAACTGCGTTTCATTTTATCGGTCAGGTTTGATTTCCGTATGATCAAAAGCCTATCTATAGCTGTCCATGCCTTCGTTAGCCGTGTGTCGATGTCTTTTTCTGTTGATGAGACGCTGCTTCCTAGGTAGGTGAATTTGTCAACCAGTTTCAGAGAGGTTCCGTCTAGTGTGGAGATGTCACCTTTCTGATTAAAGCACATAAATTCAGTTTTGTGTGCATTAACATGGAGTCCAATGCCTGCAGCGGCTCGTTCCAAGCTATGCAGTAGTGTTTCGGCTTGGTTGGGTGTATTGGCCAGTAGCGCTATGTCATCGGCGTAGTCGGCGTCGGTAATTGTTTTTGCTGGGTACCTTCTGCTTCTTTTCTTTGTCAGCTCGAAGCCGTTTTCCCTAATGTTATCGATCGATATCCTAAGTACGTAGTCTAGACAAATGATAAAGAGGTATGGAGCTAGCGTGTCCCCTTGTAGTACTCCTGCTATAATGTCGAAGTATTCTGTGTCTCCATCCGGTGAACGCACTTTTACTTTGGTGTTTCTGTAGAGAATCGTGATTGCAGCTACGGTTTCTTCTGGTAGGCCGTATGCTAGTGGGATTTGTTCCATCTTCCCTCTGTGAATGGAATCGAAGGCCTTGGTAAAATCGACAAATAGTAATGTCGCCTGTAGGTTTTTTGCCCGTACGCCTTCTAGTATTCTACGGATGGTCAATATTTGTGAGGTCGTGGACCTGTTTCTTCTGAAGTCATTTTGTTTTTTCCTCAGGATTTTGTCAATTTTGGGTACTATGCGGTTTCGTAGTAGGGCATTGTAGATTTCGGCTGCTATGGATGTAAGTGTTATACCTCGATAGTTCTTGGTTAATCCGAGGTCACCCTTTTTAGGGAAGGGGAGGATGCATCCCTTCGTCCATCTGTCTATCGGATTTTGGTTATAGACTGCGTTGCAGTGTCTGAGCAGTATGTCGTCGAATTGTCTAGTCTTCCACACTTCTGGGGGAATCTCGTCGAGCCCTGCAGCTTTCCTATTTTTACTTTTTCTAAGAACCGAGTCGAGTTCTTCTTTGGTGAACGGTCCTAGTTTAATGTCCAATTGCTTACTGATAATTCTGGCGATCGGTTCCTGCGTAACGTTCGGAGGGTTAGCAAGTAGGTTTTCAAAATGCTGTTTCCACAGTTTTATTCTTTCTTGTTTTTTTTTTGTTTTTTTGCCGCTTTCAGTTTTGCTTTGGCTGTGCTTTTCCTTCTACACACTTCGTTTATTGTTTGCCAGGCTATCCTAGATTGCCTATATTCCACTGACTCTCTAATCTTATCTATCTTATTTTGTATGAATTCCGTTTGTTCTTTTAGATATAAGTCTACTAATTGATATTATGCCTTTTTTAGTATTCGGGCATTTGCAATTCTTGGGTTCATCCGATAGCTTTTGGAGGCAGTTTTCACAAGTGCACGTTTTTCTCTAACCTCTTCCGTTTCCCATGGGGCTCTATATTTCGTTCTAGGTTTTGTTGGAATACACTTCGATGCCGCCTCGAGGTGTGCGTTAACGAAATTCTCATATTCGTCGTTTGGGGTATTTTTTTCTTCCTTCTCTTGTAGTGTCTCGAATCTGTTTCTTAGTTCTAATACATATTTATCTCTAATATCTCTGTTGTTAAGGAGGGCCCAGTCATAGTGTTTAGTGGTCGCTGTTCGTGTGGCGTTTTTTCGTAGGCTTAGTCGTATTTTTGCCGTGACTATTCGGTGATCGGATGACACACCCTCGAAAGAGGAGTATGCCTCATAATTCATCGCGCTATTTTTCCATTTCTTATTTATAAAGACGTAGTCTATCTGCGCTTTACTGTTGTTCGCGTATGTGTAGGTCCATAATTTTCCCTCTCTTTTTTTATAGTTTGTATTGAGGCAAGTTAATCTATTTCCTATCATGAAATCTGTTAAATGTTGTCCATTTCTATTTGATGTGTTGTGTAGGCTGTATTTGTTATGTCTGTTTTTCCCGATTTGGGCATTCATATCTCCTCCAATGACTAGCAGGTTGTGTTTCGGAATGCTACACACTTGAGAGGATAGCTCATCGTAGAAGGTGGCTAGTTTGGTTTCTTCGCTAACATTGGTAGGGCTGTAGCATGAGATGATTGTTGCTCTGGGGTTGCCATTAAACGTGGCTGTTATCATCCTAGGTTGTATTCTCTCAATGCCATTAAGTGTTTTTATCGCTCTAGGTCCTATAAACATTCCTACCCCTCCTACCGTGGCATTGACAGATTTTTTCCATGCTGATACAGTGGCCAGCGTCCATCCATTGCCAGTTTGGTGATATTTGATATCTTCGGTGTGCGTATATCTGTGTTCTTGTATGCAAATTATGTCTATCTTATGTTCTACGGCTGATGCGGTAAGTTCTGGTAGTTGACCTATTCTATTTAGGGTTCTAACATTAAATGTCGCTATTTGTATTGTTTAGTGGAATTAATTTACTTTTTCCTGAGGGAGCTGTGACACACAGCTCAACCCATATTGATAAATGTATTGTGTACCATTCAAATGTGTTTGTCCTTGTAAATAAATGTTCTAGTCAAGTCAACTGTGAGTACTCTATTCATTTACCACTACTATGTCTGTCATCAATGTGTTATACACACACACCTACCATATTCATTCTGGGATAGATCTTCTGTAAGACACATACAATATTTAGACATATATATATATATATATATACACAAATATATATACACAAATGTTGTTGTTTTTTTTGGTTCAACCGTCTCGGACACATGCATTTCGACTCAACCTTCTGAGAAAGACAACGCAACGAGGAGTCAAATGATCATGTGATGGAAGATTTGTGCTCCTACAAAAGCCGATGCCTCTTGCTGCTTGCTTCAGGCTTTGCAGTTGGGATTTGGTTTGGGTATGTGTATAGGTGAGGAACCCTCGAATATCTGCCTAGTGTACGTCTGTCATAATTTCTACGGGATACCTTTTTTGTGTGTGTGTACAAAACTATTTTCTTTTATTATATCTATTGACGTTCGGAGTATGTAATCTAGACAGATTATAAACATGTATATTGCTTACGTGTCTTCTTGCAAGACTCCTGTAACAATGTCGAAGAAGTCAGTGTCACTACCAAGAGAGTGAACCATAGCTTTCGTGTTTTTGTAAAACGTCAGTATAGTAGTAACAGTTGTTATATAGCTGGATTCAGATCTCTCCCGATTTACGATTTCATTCAAAATCATACACGTAGCATTCGACCGGATGTTAGTCTGGCGGCTGCTGCCGAGACAATGAATAAAATGTGTCTTTGCGCAAGAGGCTCCACGCAGGGCCTCCGGGCGTGAATGCAAGAAAATAATTCTCATTAACAAAATACCCTTTTTCAGACAATCGTAAATCTTCCCCCTAAAAACTTCCCAGAACCGACTTGATCCAAAAGGTAGCTATTTAAGCAGCGAAGATCTGCAAAGGCGAAACTGGCCCACAGAGGGTGAAGGGAAGAACACGCTACGGGTATAAGAACTCATCTGAACTCTGACGGATTTTTTGACACACTGCTGACTTAGCTACAACGCCACCCCGTCCACGACTGCTACTACCACCAAGATCATCTGATACCCTTACCACCCTTATACCACCATATCCACCAAGTGAGTTCCTTAACTTCTAACGTACGTGACCGTACATGAACTCTGGCTTCACACACACACACACTCATCGATTCACTCTTTCCCTTGATATTGTACGCTACAATTTTTTACAGTTGATTATTCGCTTTATCGCCTTGTTTTTCCTTTTTGCTAATATAATTGTTTAAAAAAAACTTTCAACCCGTGTTTGTCTTTTCCTTGCCACCATACGCTAAATATAACACAGTTTCTTTGAGGAGACTAAATGCTAGTGGTATTTACTCCATCTTTCCTTGTGAAAATCTACTAACAATAGTATTATCTCTAATTGTTTTGCACGTACTTCTTCGATGATTGGGCGGATTGACAGAATTTTTGACATTGTGGATCAATTTCTTCAAAAGTCGTTCGGATTTTTCCTGAGTATTTTATTAACTTCAGGCTGGATAAGACTGACGATTAGGACACCATAATCTTTAGTTGTAATAGTTATGCCTCTATAGTTTGCAGTGATCCCGAAGTCACCTTTCTTGGTGAAAGGATGGACGCAGCTTTTCGTCTATTTCTTTATCGTATTTTCTTCATACACAGGGTAGCATAATCGAAGAAGTATGTCATCAAATTTTCTTGTCTGCCATACTTCAGAAGATATTTCATCGAGGCCTGTAGATTTCTTCTTTTTTTTTTTTAAGTTTTGCAATACTATGTAAAGTTCTTCTCCCGTAAACTGTTCTAGTTTAATGTCTAGTTGGCTATTAATAATTTTCTTAATATGTTTATCGGAGATTTTAAGTATTTTCGAACATTTTTTGAAAATATTATTTCCACTTCTGAAGTCCTTCTTGTTGGCTGGCAGCTTTTAGTTTTGCTCTTAAGGTGCTTTTCGTTTCATTTACTTCATTAGCCTAGTGGGTAGAGTGTTCGCCAATGGTCGGGGAGGCCTGGGTTCAATCCCAAGTCGAGTTATACCAAAGACATTAAAAATGGTACTTGATACCTCCTTGCTTAACACTTGGCATTATAAAGTGCGTATCGAGCGTAAAGTGGAGCAATCCAGGGAAAGTAGCGCCTTCCCCTACACCTTGGTGTAGTAGCTATCGAAAAAGGAGCCTTCGGGTCACTTTAGACTAAAGTTGTTGTCCAGAGCGGGCGTAAACGGCAATAGAAAAACTGCTTCTTGTATCAATCCAACAGAAACCACTATTGTTGGTTTCAGGGTGTATTGAGTTGAGCGCTCTCTCCCTCTCTCGGTAGCTGTTCCTTCTCTCTCGCTTTCTCCCTAGTTCTCCTTCCTTCCTTCCTACGTTCGTTCGTTCCTTCGTTCGTTGAGTTGTAACGCGTTCGTCAGGCAACTGCACTTAGAATCCAACCCCTTTCAGCCGTTACTGTGCGTATTTGTATGTTCGTAAGCTCTCGCACTAATTTGCATACGTGTACATTACCTCTCGCTGGTTCGAGATCTCCCCTCGTCAAATATGCTCGCGGCAGCCATATCGGTTTCTCTTCGACAAGCCAGGCTCTTAGCCTAGCTACTGATCCGTTGGAAACTCTATTACAGAGGTCTGTTTTTTCTTGTTATCCTTTTGGACTATTGTTTATATTATTGCTGTTATTGTTTTGATCCATTGTTTCACCTGTTGTTTTACCTCGTCCTAATACATTTTTTCATCACGTTGACCCTCCTGATTGCTAGCTTGCAGTCATGGAGGGTACCTTCGCTTCTTCATCTTCTCAACAACCCGCTCGTCACAATGCTCAAGACACACCAGAAAATGAAGCCCTCCCGAAGCAGTCGGAAGAAAGTCATTTAACAAGCCTGATTGGCTCAAACTGGCCATCCCTTCCTTCGGAGTCAGGGAGCCCAATTCCACCAGGGCAAAAGACAAAGCCAGAAAATCCGTCACCATCACCGTGGAAAATACAACAAAAGAACCCAGAAGAGTACGAAAAGGACCGGGTGGGCAAATATGCCGAATTCTTCAAAGGCAATGAGATTTTGCCCATCCCGGAACTCCTGGAAAAACTAGAACTGAGAATCGTCTCTCTGGTGGTGACGGATTTAAAAACAAGACGGCTCGTAGGACTCAAGAAGGAAGGGTTCGAGGATCTGTTACGGAAAGCCGGCGTCCCATGCCAATACTTCTGCAGAAGGAGTTTTGCGACATGGGACGTCCTGTTCCCTTCCAGCGACCAAGCTGCCAAGGTTGCCTCGAACAATATCATGACAAAGTTCTTCCGACTGCAGCCGGAGTACCTAGGCACCCGTAGGATTCGGGTCACCATCTGCAACGTCCCGGCGTTCATAACGGGAGAAGTGTTGGCCGCCTTCCTCAGCGCATTTGGACGCGTAGAGGAAATCAACCTGCTTCGGTCAACAGCCGGAACGGCCTACGGGGACTACGTGTTCCGGATGTGCCTTTCTCGGGAGGGCTTTCAAACAATTCCCGAAATCATCATCAGCAGAGGGAGGCAGATGATGGTGATTGTGGAAGGCAGACGCCCGCGCTGTTGGAGCTGCAAGCAGTTGGGGCACATATCCAAGTTCTGCCCCCAAAAAGATCCGTCAAAAGCTCCAGCTGCTGCAGCCGCCACAGTCGCAACAGAAACTGCAGCAACAACAGCTTCCATAGTCACCATCAGAGAGACCGGAAAGGAAAAAGAGCTGGACCAGGCCCAGCCAAAAACAGTGGAGGAGTGGGTGGAAGTCACCCGAAAAAAAAAAGAAATCTCCCCAAAAAGCCGAGGATAAACCCACAACTGCCTCTCCTGCAAAAGTAACGACACCAGTCTCTCCAAAAGCAATGACATCAGCCTCTACAAAGACGACACCAGCAGCAATATACACACCAAAGTCAGTGACAGTACCTATCCCTGCACACATCACTGAGCACCCTCCAGCATCCAAGACTAAAAAGAAAACTAAAACCAAACCAGCTCCCACCACACCAGAAGCAGAAGAAACTCCCATGGAAACCACTACGAATCTGAAGAGGAGAAGGAGCAGCGGAGAGGGAGCAGCAAAGAAAGTATGTTCAGGGCCACCCTGCTCTGAAGATCCCCTGGAAGGCCCCTCTAATGCCCTTCCTCCAAAACCTCTTCCCCAACAAGCTCCGCCGCAGTTACCATTTCCACCTCTAATATCACTTCCTCCACCTATTCTCCCCCTACCACCTCCTCCTCCACCACCACTTGCGCCACCACCTCCCCCTCAACACCACACTCCACAACATGCTCCCCCGGAGCAAAAATGCTCTCAACCACCGAAAGTTCTACAACTATCGCAATCCCCACAACCCCCAAAGACTCGCCCTCACCAAATACAAACTATAGCAAGATCACAGTCTCACGAGAGACTCTCCCAAAAAAGTCTTTTGAGGACGTACTCCCTCCCTTCGCTGAGTCCACCATCCTCCACGGAACTGTTTCCAATAGCAACTCCCGCAGAAAAAGATAAACCAGTGCCAAAAGACTCTACTCCAAAGAGATCCCGGCAGCAAGCCAAAGCAGCCAACAAAGATCTAATTGACGAACAGTGCAGGAAGGCAGTGGCTCTGTGCACTGTCGGGCTGGAATCCGTGACGGATTACCAGCTCCGAAAGACACTGAAGCCACTGCTGGACTGCGAAAAAATTGATGGTAAAAGAGTCTGTAACCCAACGAACTTTAGGAGTGCAGCCATGGTGACCACTTTTGTCCGGTCGGCTGGCGACCGTACCAGGGGCGTCTGGAAGTTCCTGAATACGGTCTGTCAGACCGACTTGGGCATAAAGTTGGCGGAGTTGGAGCACTCCTCCCTTAAAAAATGTTTACCATTTTGTTCCGGGAGGGTCCCTATTTTTGTTCACCCTTCTTTTTATAGGTCCCTAAAAATGCGGTTCCCTTTGGATGTCGGAGGAATCACCAGGGATGACCGAGTTACAACTGAGCTCGGCACCGGCTCCCTGCGTCAGGCCGTCGGCATCCTCACGCCCAAGGATTTCCGGCCCGTAGTCGACGATGAGTAAGGTAAGTCGGATTGATGGCTTTAAACGTTGCCAGTTTGAATGTGAGGGGACTGAGGGATCCAAGCAAGTGTGCGCGCCTGCTTGGTGAACTCAAGAAGCTCTGCGTAGATGTTGCTGCAGTGCAGGAGACCCACTTCACTTGCGAGGCTGACTGTCGGGTGCTGGAAAGCGATTTTAACGTTTTCTCAGCATACGGCAGCAACTTCAGCGCTGGGGTCTCCTTGCTAGTTGGACGCAGCCTTGATGCTGATGTTGACGTTGTTTTTGCAGGTGACGGGGGCCGACTGGTTGTGGCCGATGTTGCCGTGAAAAGTTTCAAGTTTCGTCTGGTTGCGGTTTATGCGTCCAATATCGCTGCGGAAAGGGTTTCCTTTTTTCGTCGGTTGGCGCCGTTCCTGGACGATACGAAGCGGCTAGTCTTAATGAGTGATTGGAATGCGATCCTTGATCCCAAGATAGATAAGGTCGGGCGGGGAGCTAGGAGTGCGGGAAGGTGTGAGAGCAGCCTTGTCGGCTTCGTGACTCGTCACGGTCTTGTCGACAGGTTTCGTCTTCATCACCCAGGGCGGGAGATGTGGACGTGGCTAGAAAGGTCGCCCTCTGCCAAAGTAGGTTCCTACTTGGACAGAGTGTTAGTTAGACGAGCTGACATTGATTTTGTTAGTTGTCCCACGTTCCACTTGATAGCGTGGACTGACCATAAACTTGTTAGAGTCAGTCTGCGGTTAGTTAATAGACCTAGTCTAGCCGGCTACTGGAAGTTCAATACCTCCTTACTGGAGATACGGGACTTTCGGGACCGGCTAGAATCCCTAATTCAGCGGGCGTTAGTGGGGGCGGTTACCGGGAGTAGGTGGTGGGTTTCTCTCAAATATAGGATTAGAGACTTCGCCACCAAATACGGTCAAAAGCTCAAACTAGATAAGGCCAAGGAGGCGAAGTCTATAGACGATAGACTTTCCCGGGCGGTGGCTGGGGGGGGGGACTCCCTAGGTGTAGAACTAGCTAGGAGGGACCTTGAGCGTGAGAATAGCGAGCGCTACAAGGGATACGTAGTTAGATCTAGGTTAAATAGAGTTCGCTACGAAGCTGTGAAATCGAACGTGACTGCGCGTGAAGAAGAAGTGCGAAGGTTCCCCGATCGGTACGTCGCGTCTGTCAAGACCGCGGACGGGCGACTGCTGCATTCGAGTCGTGAGATGCGTGATGCCTTTCGGGCGCACTTTCGGGATCGCTTTGGCCGCTGCCCTGATCTCCCGATCCGGGAGTTTCGTAGCTATCTTGCCGACTTCCCCCGCCTCCGGGTGGCTAAAGCGGCTAGCTGCGAGGGTGTGGTTACTGAATGCGAAGTCCGTGACGCGTTGAAGCAGGTCGGCCTCAACAAGTCGCCGGGACTAGATGGTTTGCCCTACGAAGTGTACTTGAGGATGTCGCACATGTTTGTGCCTATTCTGACGGATATGTTCAACCATTGGTTCGCCCAGGGAGCCATCCCTGGTAGCGTTACCAAGGGCGTGATCACATTGCTGAAGAAAGGTGGCAGGCATGTTTGGGAGGATTTAGATGACTACAGGCCCATAACTCTGCTTAACACAGAGTTAAAGATTTTGGCCCGGGTCTTGGCGAATCGTTTACAGCGTGTCATCAGTGATCTGATCGGCCCTGAACAGACCTTTGCTGTGAAGGGAAGATCGATCCAGGACAATCTGCACTTGATTCGCGAGGTCCTAGAGGGGATAGAAGACGACACAGAAGCCGCGCTGATCAGTTTAGATCAGTCCAAGGCCTTCGATAGGGTTGACCATCGGTTCTTGGCGTCTGTTTTGGAGACTGCCGGATTCAAACCGGAGTTCCGCAGATGGATTAGCATGATGTACCACAACCCTCAGGCAGTGGTGCAGGTGAACGGAAGGCGTTCGAGGGTATTCGCGATCGAGCGTTCGGTGCGGCAGGGCTGCCCTTTGTCTCCTCTTCTCTATGTCCTCGCGTTGGAGCCCCTCCTGCGCAGGCTTAGGGATGAGGGGACAAGTCCGTCCCTGCGCAGTATACCTTTTGTTAGCAGCCTTTCTGCAAGGGTTTCCGCGTTCGCTGATGACATCACAGTGTTTGTGTCCCGCCGTCTGGATATAAAGGCTGTGAAAGAGGCGGTTGTCGAGTACGAGCGGATCGCAGGAGCCAAGGTCAATTTTGACAAAAGCGAAGGTTTGCGGCTTGGTGCTTGGAGGGGTAGCAATACTCTTCCAGGGCCCTTCCGCTGGAGTGACGGACCCATCCGCACCCTCGGGGTGTGGTTCGGGCCCGACCTCCAACTGGAGCGAAATTGGTCGGAAGTACAAACCAAGGTGAATGCTCAGGTGGGAATCTGGCTTTCAAGGAGGTTGTCCTTAAAGGGCAGGGCGGAGGCGTGCGCCACGTACGTCTTCCCTCTGATCCTTTACCGATTGGCTGTACTTCCTCTGCCTAAGGCACGTCGGTTGGCACTGCAACAATCCCTCTCCAGATTACTCTGGGGAGGTGCAAGGCCGATGGTCCGTAGGCAGGTCTGTATCCAACGTACACGCAACGGGGGTCTGGGTATGCCTGATCTGGAGAGCCACTGGCTTGCTGAAAGACTTGCATACCTCGGCCGGTCTTTGACAGGGGACTCAGTGTGGAGACGAAAGGTGAGTCGGACTTTTCCTCGCCTCAAGTCAGACCCAAAGGCTGAAGGTCGACGTAGGCCTTTGGGCGAAGCACTGTTTTTTAGCGAGTGCCGAAAGGCCCTTCATAACCTTCTTGGGTCCAGTGACCTTTCACGGCCTAGGAAAGAGCTATATCGGGAATTAGTGGTGGGTTCCGCTTCTGATCCTCTTAGCGAGCGGCGAGGCTGGACGGCGGAGGAGATCCGCTCTCACTGGAATTGGGCGCCAGGATCGAGCTTCTTGAACAACTCCGAGTTCTCGCTCACCTGGCGACTTGTACGGAATGCGTTACCCCTTCTCGGCTTGAACTACAGAGCGGGCATAGCAGACAGGCCTGATTGTCCTCGCTGCGGCAGTGGATTAGAAGAAACGGCTGAGCACGCCTTCTACTATTGCGAGCGAGTTCGCCCGTTCTGGGATCACGTCGGGGAGTGGACGGCTCGCATCGAACCCAAGCAGCTCGTGCTGCTCGACGTTGGTTACGTCGTGGACAACGTTCTTCCTCCGTTTCAGGGTGAGAAACGTGTGGTGTTTCTCGCGATCCTGGCTGTAGCTCGAATGGTGATTTGGATCACGCGAAAGAAGGGATTGTATGAAGATGCAAACTTTTCTCATCGTAATCTGGTTTTGTATTTTCGGCATCAGCTGAGGGTCAAAATTAGATGCGATAGAAAACGCTTGGATCGCATAACATTCAACAGAAGGTGGGTGAATGCAGCGAGCCTGGTCGTGCGAAAGGGGGCAACGTTGGAGTCATCCTTCCCTCCTCTGCCTGCCCATGGCGTCTACGGCACGGGTCCTTCGGGACCCCAACCCCGGTAAGTAGGCAATGCTTTTCCCTTGCAACCTAGTTAGCAGTATGTTGTCAGTCATTGTCCCCGTCATCTAGTCATTAGTATTCAAGATCTTCCCCATCCCCATTATTTTTCTACCTCAAGCCGTATCCCAGTCCGCATTTACTGAAGATCTTGAACATTCACATGTATAAAAATCATATTACCGGCTTGTACCGACCCATACCGCGCCCGACCCTTTATTTCTTTTCTCCCCTATAGACTAGGATCCCAGTCCCACCTAGGGCAGGTCCGACTTGTTTCCGGTTCTTTCGCCCCGGAAAACAGTTGGTCTCCAATTCTATAGACGGGGGGATGGGAGGGCAACCAAACGGGGAGAATCCTTTTTTCCTTGGTTTCGTCTTTTTCGTTTTCGGGGTTTTTCTCCCATCCCCAACATATACTTTCACTGTAAAATCATATTGTAAATAAAATCATACACTGCACTCGGGATTTTAAGTAGGGCTCTTTTCATAGAGAAATTGTGGTATTTTGGTGATTGCTGCGCATATGGCGACGAATGAATGATTATATATTGTACTGCTGAATGGGTCGACGAATGTGGCTAGCTAGGTTCCCATAGATAACATAGCTAATGAAAGACCGCTCCCTTCCCCTTCCCCCCAAAACTCAAGGCCTCGTGCCTTCATTGTAATTTTACAATGAAATAAATTCTCTTCGACAAGCCAGACACGTTCGTGCGCGCTTCGAATGCCCAGGTACGTTACCTTTACAAAAGTCACCAACTTTATTTTCTTATAATCTTATTTTTAAGGAATATTTTCTGAATCCGGAATGTTTTGGGAAAAAAATGTTTTGTATCTTACCCGTTATTTGTTTATTTACTAGTAAATAAATTTAAAAAAAAAACACTTAAGAACATTTTCTAAATGTGGTAAAGTGAAGCAATCCAGGGAAAGGAGTAGCGCCTTCCTCTACACCTCGGTGTAGTAGCTATCGAAAAAGGAGCCTTCTGGTCGCTCTCAAGTAAAGGGAGACAACTTTACTTTACTGTCTGCCATGCTAATTGCGATCTTTTGTCTTCTCTCGAATCTCTGCTATTGATTTGGCTTGAATGTATTCTATTTTTTTTTTTATATATCTTAGTTATCTTTAGGTTTCTGTTGGCATTTTTTGAATTGTTTTTTTATTAAGTAAGAATACATTTTTTTACATTTTAATATAATCTCATGTTCCCCTTCCTGCTATTGAATCCAATGGAACTCTATATTTGGTTCTTTGTTTGATTTGCATGCATTCGGCTGCTGCTTCTTTATGGGTGATAACAAAGTTTTCATTTTCGTTATTCGGTGTATGTATTTCAGATGTCTCCTGAAGAGTATCAAATTTGTTTCTTATAAAAGTAAAGTTAGCGACCTTAGTCAAGGGTGACCCGAGGGCTCCCTTTTCAATAGCTACTGCACTAAGGTGAAAGGGAGGGCTCTACTCCATGTCCTGGATTGCTCCACTTTACCCTTGATCCATACCTTATAATGCTGAGTGTTAAGCAAAGCAGCATCAAGTACCATTTTTGAATCTTTGGTATGACTCAGCCTGGGATTGAACCCCGGTCTCCCGGATCATTGGCGAACACTCCACTCATTAGGCCAATGGCCCGATTGTTTCTTATTGTCACCGTATATTTGTAATATAATTAAGGAATGATTTTTTTATTTTAATCATTTTTCATTAATAATATCTTATCATTCAGTTTGGTTAGGCTTTGAACTATTCGGCTCTTAGTTCAGGTGCACAGTCGTCGGGTACTGTTTTACGCTCGTGCGCAAAGGATATGACAATGGTGATTATCATAATAAACCCCAGACAGGAAATTGGGAAATTTGAGGATTGAAGGTTGACAATGGACCATGCGGGCAGACAATTGAGTTTCTGCCATAGGGGGATAGAAAATTTAGTTCTCTGTCGTTGTGGCAGCGGTTAAGATTTTCCAATCTCTACCAACAGAGATCTTGAACACTACAAAATGCACTGCGCGTGTGTGGGGTCGGATAGTATGGTCAGCATAGTAAGAATTGTGTCTCTCTCCTCGTGTCGAAGAACCGAAGTCAGAAGTTAATAAACCGTTCGTACCTGAACAACAGAGTCCGCCTGCCTTTGTATTGCGCTTGCATTTGTATATGTACTGTTGTGATTGCTATCGTCAAATCATACAACATATTTATGGTTTTATCACTGTTTGCATCAACTATCAGTCATATTGGGGATGTCCTCGTGGTGTAATGGTTAAAGCGATGAACTGCGGAATCGTAGTACGCGAGTTCGTACTCCAGTCGCGCTATTACGTTCACTTTCGGACAAATACCCTTGGGAAAGGTATGAACCCTCTTATTCTCCCTCCAGCTATGGGTAAATAGTAGGACAGACTAGGTTCTTCAGCCTTGGTGAGGCAACTAGTCTAGGAGAAGGAAAACTCTGAATTCAAACCTGTTAAACTCCGCTTAAAAAATTATATATCCTGCCCGAGCGGAGGGGTTGTTAAATAGTATCAGTCATATTGTGAATTGTTTTTTTCTTATTTCTGAATAGACTCGGACCAATCTTTCCTGAGACAATTCTGTGATCCTATTTACCCAACCCCGCCGCTCGGGCAGGCTATGACACAAGGTCAATTTTTTTAAGCGGAGTTTAAGAGGTTTGAATTCAGAGTTTTCCATCTCATAGACTAGTTGCCTCACCAAGGCTGAAGAACCTAGTCTGCCCTACTGTTTATCCATAGCTGGAGGGAGAATAATTGGATTCATACCTTTCCCAAATGCAGTCAGTCTTGTCCAGGAATTGAACTCGTATCGCCGTGTCCATATCCTGTGACGATAACCATTACACCACGGGCACCTCCTCAGACAATTCTGTGATTAGAAGACACTACTTCAAAAGAGGAGAATGCCCCATTGTTCAAAGCGTCATTTATCCACTTCTTGTTTATGAATATATAACCTATTAGTGTTTTATAATTATTTGGGTAGGTCCATTGCATTCTCTTCCCGCCCCTTTTTTTTTACGTTAGTGTTTAGGCACGCACGTCTATCTTCGAGTGCAAAATCTGCTCGATATATCCCATTTCTATTTGACGAGTTGAGTTAGTTAAATTTTTCGTTTCCATCTTTGTTTTTTGAGCATCTATGTCTCCACCGATGATTAGAATGTTGTGATTAGGAATATGTCGAATGAGGGAAGATAATTTATTATAGAAGGTGGACATATCTGTTTCTTCACCGGCATTAGTGAAACTGTAACAAGAAGCTATCGTTGAGCAGGGGTTACTGTTAAATGAAGCACACATCATTCTCGTTTTTTTAACTATGTTATTTAGTGATTTTAAGGCATCAGGACTAAAGAGCATTCCTACATCTCCTATGACGTCATTGACGGAGTTTTTCTATGTAAATGCATCGACAAATTTCTATCCATCACTGGTATCATGATAGTTTTGTTCTAATTTGCTATATAATATCTACGTTATTGTGATGTCAATATCATGCTCGGCTGCTGATGCTGCCGGCTCAGGTAAGTGGTTAATTGTATTTACGGACATAAGTTTTAATCTCGATTTTGCATCGAAGTTACTTAACTCAGTGTTTGGGCTCTGTAACTGATTCTTAAAACACTGGGGCCAGAGCTCCAGCTTCAGTACCCCTTGTTTACCAGCTTGATGAGCGATGCAGATTGGATGTACCGTTTGAATTAGAATTGTTATATTCTGAGTTGTGGGCGAGAAATGCGTATGGTTGCAAAACAGAGAACGTATATATACTCACAATAACACAGTAATGAGGTTATAGAAATTTTTTATAGATAGAGTAAGTACAGAGAGTAGAACGGAGAAATACGTTCACAGTCAAAGAATGAATTCAGTGGTAGTAGTTATAAAGTTCATGTACTGTACTTGTCTCGTGGTGAAGGGATGGTTTTCTCGGAATTAGGATAACGTTGGTAGCTGCGGAAAGCGTTTGATGTATCGGATGACAGGCGCCAGACGGGGTGAAGAATCCTTAACACGGGTCGTGTGAGGGAACAAATCTGTGGTGTACGAACGCAACTGACTGATGATTATTTGGTCCGTCTATTTATACGTTTTCTGTAGGCTCAGAACGGCAATTTTTGTGCCCCGCGGGAAGCGTTCCGATTGTATATTTATTAATGTATTTTTTTTTTTTTGTTAATTTATCGCAAACGGAAGTTCTGCGCGGAGCCCATGCGTGAGCGACTAACTTTTCATTTTGGGTTGGGAACTCGAAGTGTTAACTTCCGTTTTTTTTTTCTTTTCTTCTTTTCTTTCTTTTTGTTTTTTTTTTTTCAAATCAAGGCAAGATCTCGTCTTGTAACAGAATCATGGTAAGTTTTCGGTGGCAATTTTTTCTCATCGATTGTCGACACCATTATAGATAAGTAGTAACTCAGCATCCTATAAAACACGTCGTTGACCTGCCTTTGGATTCATTCTCTTTAATTCACATTTTCCATGCTGCTCCTAAATTTCCCATATCAATATGCTCGTGTGACTTCAGCATTATTCTCTTTCCGCGGTGATTACAGGGTGGAACGATAAAATTGTCGCCCTAGAAAAGACGACATGATTCCATTTCCGTTTAATGAAAACCGGTTTTCTTTTTTTGTTTCAGACCATCTACTAGTTGGCCAGTTGTGTACAAATCTCAAGAGCGATAGGAGCCTTCTATCATGTCTGAAAGTGACACAATGTTCAACGAACGAGATCGGAGATGAGCCACTACCGATCCAACTTATGAGAACATGACCCTTGCCAGTACCCTCAAAATGCAAATCTGGATTACCACGAATAACAGGGACGTGCCCAGGGTGATGAAAACAAAGTTTCCGGCAACGGTTATGGTCTTTGGTGTGGTTTCAAGTGAGGGCCACATCATACCACCTCCCATCTTCGAAGTTGGTTTGAAAGTCAACACCAAAGTGTACCTGGATGTGCTGAAGAGTGTGGTGATCCCCTGGTGCAATCAGGTGGCCGGTGGAAGACCCTGGGTGTGGCAGCAAGACTCGGCGCCGGCCCACAAGTCCAAAGAGACCCAGGCTTGGCTTCAGAAGGAGTGCTATGACTTTGTACCATTCTCTCACTAGCCCCCTCCTCCGCCGACCTGAACCCGCTGGTCATACGTCGAGAACATCACCAACATGACCTCCCACAATACCAAAGCCAGCCTGATCGCCGAGTATTCGCCGAGTATTCGCCGAGTATTCGCCGGCGCTTGTGGAAAAGGCATGCTCCCAGTTCCGGATCCGTATCGAGGTGGTGATTGAGGCTGAAGGCGGCTACATTGAATAGATGTCAGCTCTACTACATAATCATGTTAGCTGAATTGATTTTTTCAATAAAAGTTTTAAAATAAAGCTGCAGTGTTGTTTTTCCTTAGGACGACCGTTTTATCGTTCCACCCTGTACATTCATAGAAACATGAGGCATTTGATATTGGCTGTTGACCTATGAGGTTCCTCCGCTCAAAATCCGGTAAAACATGTCGTTGACCTGCCTTTGGATTCATCCTCTTAAAGTCACATTTTCCATGCTTCTCCAAAATTTCCCCTATCAATATGCTTGTGTGACTTCAGCATTACTCTCTCTCTCCGCGGTGATTATAATCCGGTGACAAACCAGGGTAGGATAATCATTGTGGAGTTTAACATCAACAGTTTTACTGACACTGTGTTATATACATCTGATGTTGGATTTGTATAGTTTTGATAATGTGAGTTTTTCTTTTCTAAAAAAAAATTTTATACTTATACCATGTAGTTTCTAAGAAATAAGAATATACAGCCAGAATATAGGAATGGTATTTAAACTGAAAAATATGGCAGGCTCAAAAAGAAAAGTGTTGCATATTGACCCATGACCAAGCCGTCAATTAGAGATTTCTCTGAACAGGACGCCGCTGAGTAAATACCCGGAAGAAGTCACGTAGTTGATCGGAAGCCGTGGGCGTTATGAAATGACATATGCAGACGCTAGCGTGAGAATCCGAGTCAGTTGGAGTCAGTGTGAGTCTTGAATCAGTCACATAGAACGCTACGCGATGGTAGCGGTCCACAGGAGGGTTTCCGGTTGAGTACTCCCCAGCCGAGAAGCAGAAGTTCTGAATTGGGTTTTGAAGATAACACAGCGTGGTGTGTGGTCAAGAGAAGTTATGGGTCAATATAACAGTCTGTCTTGTCTCTCCCCGTCCGTATGTCTCAACCACCACAGAAGCTTCAACTCCTTTCCAGAATAAAGTGGGAAAGATATATTCTAATAAAGAAGCGTTATGGTAATTGTTCATGCATCTGTTAGGTTAGTAAAATGGTAAATCCTGCAGATGGAGTGAGTGAGGGAGAGGCTCTCTGTGCCTGGGTATACTAATTAAGTGATGAACCCAGAAGTCTTGGCGCAAAAATCCCAAATCCAGTCAGACAGATTCCACCAGACGTTCTGTGAGGCGGGAACGTTAAAAAGCTCCCAGAAAACAACCCTAAGGTACCAGATATCTTCTTCAGTGTGCCGGTAAGTCTCCTAAACTCAACTTTATATACAGGGAGGACTGTACATTGTTAAGAACTGTTTCGTGTGTTGATTAATAAATTGTTAGAATTAAAAGAAGTATTAATTCGTCTATTTGTTGCTGTTCGATTGATTTTGATGTTGTCCATTTTAAGAATGGTCCAGAGTATCTTATATTTATAGTTTTAATTCGTGTAATTATTATGCCTGTAATCAGTGGGAGGATAATAGTAATTGTAGTAGAAATAGTCGTTGTTGTTCTTGACATAATTCCTCGTTCAATCTCACAATAGTATTGCAGTCTTAACAGATATATATAGCAGCAGCAGCTAGGAGAGAAAGAAAACAAAATGTCAAAAGTCTCCGTCTCTTGCAGTTTGCCATCGTCAGGGTGATATGACTACAAGCTCCCTCACAGAAACACAAGCAACACCAAAATTAACCATTTTCACCCGCATGCAGTGGTGGGATTAAAAAATTCTTAGAGCAGATTTCATTAACAATAGGTTCTATTGTCACAGTCTCTGGCTGCAAACCATGTTGACTGCCCCTTTAGAAGCGCAAAGGTCGATCTTTGGGTTGCTTCATGCTGTAGTTGAGCAAGTGAAATTATTTATTTTAGTTATTTTCCCAACAATAAAAAAAATGTCTAAATAAATAAAAGATTGGAAACCCTTGATTTAAACTAACAATCGGTTCTTGAAATTACAAGAGAAGGTGAAAACCGGCTGAATCCCATTACTTCTTGCGTATTTCAGTTACTCCTAAAAGGGAAAACCATAATAATTACTGTATAGTTAGATACAAATATTTATATTATTGTGTATATCATTTGTTTTTGTTTTTTTCTCATCGTTACTTTTTATTGTTCTCAGCCTTATTTTAAGATTCGGGTTAATGTTAGACTTTCTTTGACGTTAGGTACATGTTTAAACAAAAATATGGATTTATTCCCAGTCGGCTAGGGCTGTAGAATACACCGACTACACATCTGCAGAGGGAGACCTCCCCATGAGTGTCCTGAATATGACACTAAACAATCTGATGGTGAGTTTCCACTAATGCTGGAGGTTTGGGGAATGCAGAATACCCCTTCATTGCCATCGCTTCCAGGTCCACTAAGGTCCGGAGTGGTAGCACCTGATAGGGCCTTATCTATGGGTCAAATAGAACTGAATTGCGTACTTATGCTAAACTGAAATACTTCTAATAGAACTGTTTCAACATTTAACAGTGTGTTAACTCTGAACTGAATTGTTTGAATTAGAACTATTTGACTAAACTGAATAGCTTGAAAGAGAAATGTTTTTGACAATTAAACTGTGTACTCATGCTAAACTGAATTGTTTGAAATCGAACTGATTATTCGTATAAAAAATTGATTTGGCACTAAATAATCTACAAAGGTTGATATGCCATAAAACCCAAACAATCTGTAATATAATAGCCGAGGGATTTCGGTTCATGCCTTTCGGTTTAGTTAGGCTGAGAACCCTTTGGCTCAGCACATGGGTTAGTTAGGTGCAAACATTGATGCAGGTGTTAACGCAGGTGCGTGCGGGCGGACGAAGGTGTCACTCAGAGATGTCACAATAGTCCGAGACGAAATGGGTGACGTCACGCACCGGAAGCGCGCAGAGGTTTGTGGAGAATTGAAAGAAAGTTAGGGAGTTGAAAACTAGACGCCGAACGAGGAGGTTCGACTTTTGGGGCTCGCTGAGGCGAGGCGAATTTGCGCGCCATGGGTGCAGTACGAGATAGGGGCCAGCATAAAAAGATTGTGTCTCTCTCCTTATGTCGAAACCTTTAACTCAAAGTTAATAAAAAGGTTTCGTACCTGAAAAAGAAGTCGTTACGTGTTTTCGAATTTCGAGATTCCTGTGTTCTTTATATGTCCTATCGTTATGAACATTATATGTCTATTTCGCACATGGCGTTAATTGTGGCTATGTAACAAATCAACCAACTAATATTGATTTAAACACAACTAAGAATTCTCTAAAGTAGGACTCCATTCTTGTTCTGCTTCGCATTAGTCTATTTCAGTCATAAAAAATTGACCATGTTTGATATCCAGCCGGTTTATTTTTTCAACTCAATCGGCCGGGCATACATTACGTCGACCGTAACCCTTAAAGAGGGGTAACTCCTCAGTTTTCAAAAAAAGTGTCTGGCGTATGCATGATGCTATATTGCATGCAGTTCTGGAGTTCTGGGGAGGCTGGAGTTACTCCTTCATTTCCAATACTCCCAGGTCCACTCTGAATGGTAATGCCTGTTAAGGTCCGATCAATGGGTCAAATAGATCTGTTTGAAAATTATTAATATTGAATTGGAATGCTTAAAACTAAACTGCATTGATGGTGAGGCTTCAATTTGGAAAAAAAGGAAGAGTATGGAGTACTCCTCATGGCCATTACTTCCAGGTCCACTTTGGGTGGCGGTACCTGTTAGAATCTCATCTATTGGTCAAGTAATTCTGATTAAAAATCTAAAGAAACAACCACCAAGAATGCAGATACGAACGCACAATGAACACGACTCCCCAGCTTATGGGTTGCCCAGTCGCCTGAGGCTGTAGAATACTCCAACAGCATCTCTGCAAAGGGGTAAGACCCCCGCCAACGAGTGTCCTGAATATGTCACTCAATAATCTGGTGGTGAGGTTCCAGTAATGCTGCAGCTTTGGGGAATGCGGAGTACCTCTTTATTACCATCGCTCCCAGGTCCACCCTGGCCCGGCGTGGTAGCACCTGATAGGGTTCTATCTTTGGGTTAAATAGAACTAACGGCATACGTATGCAAAACTGAATTGCTTGACTAAACTGAATTGTTTGAAATAGAAATGTTTTTACAATTAAACCGTACTTACATTTAAACTGCATGCTTATGCTAAACTGAATTGTTTGAAATGGAACTGTTTTTGACATTGAAACTCTACTTACACTAAACTGAATTGTTATATATAGAACTGTTTTGACATTTAACTGTGTGTAAACAAAATCTGTACTTATACTAAACTGAATTAGCTGAATTAAAACTGTTTGATTAGATTGAATAGCTTGAAATAGAAATGTTTTTCCCAATTAAACTGTACTTACATTTAAACTGCGCACTTATCTTAAACTGAATTGTTTGAAATAGTACTATTTTCATAAAAATGGTTTTGGCGTTAAATAACCTACAAAGGTTGATATGACATAAAAAAACGCCAACCAACCAACCAACCAACCGGCCTATCGATTTAAGATAACCTTAGTTGGTTTGATATGCTGTTAAATTAATAAACCCAATAAAACTTAATTCTTTACTGCTGTAGTTGAACTCAAAATTGAGCATTTTTTTTATATATCCTTGTTCTGTCACACTATCATGTCAAAATTATATAAAATTTGCCCAAACTTTCGAAGTTTCATATTCATAAAAATTGCTTGTTCGTTTTTAAACTTAGCATAATTAAATATATATATATATATATATATATATATATATATATATATATATATATATATATTGCAGTGTTTACGGAGGGTTTTAGTTTTCTTTTGGCCAACTGACTGCATATCTCTTGATTTTTTTTTTTAAGTGGTGTGACGGGGTTGGCCTTTTCTTTATTTTTGTCCTATAATATTTTTTTCTTTTCCCCCGGGCGGTGATTCGGGATAATTTTATCTCTGGTTCCTGGCGTTTTTTTTTTCTTTTTTTCTGGTAATCGTGAATGCTGGTAGATATTAGATTAGTAAATGTATATATATATAGATAGATAGATAGAGAAAGAGAGATGGTTGATATATATCGTAGTTCTCTCTTTTATGTAGGGCCAACACAAATTTTTTATACAGATATACGCATGTGCGCACGCGCGCACGCACACACACACACACACACACACACACAAGGCTCACTCAAAAAGTTCTAAGCCTCAATCGGAACGAAGGGAATCACCGAAAATTGGTGTAGCAAAGGACGACCACTTATAAGACTAGGAAAATCTGAATTAGTTTTTCAAGTTTTATAAGACGTGGCAACAACAAAAATTTTCAGTAATACTCTGCTTACTTGATGTGGCTTTTTGAACGTTCACCAATGGCCCTGGAGACCGGTGTTCAATCCTAACTTGAGTCATAGAAAAGACTCAAAAAATAGTACTTGATGCCGTCTTGCTAAACACTCAGCATTATGAGGAACAGATCAAGGACAAAGTGCAGCAATCCAGGAAAAGGAGTCGCACCCTCTCCTACACCTCGGTGTAGTAGTTCATGAAAAGGGAGTCTTCGGTTTGTCCTCGACTACGGTCACCAACTTTACTTATATATATATATATATAGGAGAGAGAGAGAGGGGGAAAGAGAGAGAGAGAGAGAAGGAGAGCGAGAGAGAGTTGATAGACACCTTAGTTATATTTGTTGTGTACAAACTGCGCATAATTGATGATGTGAAAATTGCTTGTCTGTATTTTCCATACACTGGGGAGACATTTGTCATTATTTAGATTCAAAATCCCGCTATTTTCTTTTACATATATTTCATTTAGATTGTTTCAATCGAAACTAGTAAAAAACAAAAAAGAAATCGGTTCAATTATATTAAGCTGATTCTGGAAGAAAGTTTTTAGGCGGTGGCACGATAATGAGCATTAATGTATATATATATATGTGTGTGTGTGTGTGTGTGTGTGTGGATGAATATATGTGGGTCTCTCTGTGTATTCGTGGATGGGTGACCTAAGACGAGGTGTTATCTCCAGTATCTTCAAAGCGGCGCTGGAGTGTCCAGAAGACCTTCTTTTGTCTATTTTACCGCGAAGAGAGCAGGGCCCGCGAAAACCTGTGAGACCGGAAGAGAAAGACGAAGGACGTCAGGAGTCAATCAGGAGTGAGACTCCGAAGTAGTCAGACAATTCAAGCCCAGGACACGGGGCAGTGAAATCAGAAGCAAGGCGTTGAGTAGTAAAGACGATCACCAGATGAGTCAGCATCTTTGATAGTTGTGTAGGATTTTCACTGAGTTATCACGATAGCTATATGAACATACATAGAATGCTAAAAAGTGCCAACTTTACTTTCTTCTGTTTTGCAGTTCTGAATCCCTTTTTGTCTGTTTCTTCTTTCCACCCTCTGGTTGTTGTTTGGTTTTTATTTTTTATACAACCTGTGAAACCCTCACATGGTTGGGTGTGAGAAGAAACAACAGGGTCCATACCACTAGACGAATGGCCAAACCAACAAAACCCGCCGTTTGGGGGTTATTTCATAGAGGCTATTGAAGATCATCTGAAGAAATAGGACTTTCCTGATCAACTGTATAATGTGCAGCTGAGTTCTGAGAAATGATCTGCAAACTTTGGCATTAAATAACTCAGAAAGGTTGATATGCCATTAAATAAAGAAAGCAAATGATGTAATCCAATTTATAAGAAGTAGATGAATCTATATTCTTGTTTCATAATAAACTTAAAATTTATTGCTATCTTATAGAAATTCCACATGAAAATAAAAAAAGAAAAGCAACATTTTAAATACTTCAATTATTTATCTTAACTTTAAAAAAAAATCACTATTTTCCCAAAATCTAAACAAGATTTAAAAAAAATAATATTATGCATTTCATTTTACAAGTTGATTTTAAAGAATTATTAAAATATCTTTTTATCACTTACTTTCTGGTAATTTTAACTTTATTAATTTAAAAACAATCCTATTGTTAATAAGTCATTTAAGAGATCGAAATTACAATTCTCCTTTAAAAATGTATTTAAAAAGATCAGGATATTAGTCAATTGTAATTAACAGTTTAAAAAAAAACATCAATAACCAAAATACTGAAAATTATTTAAAGATTTTTAATCAAAATATCAAAATCAAATTCATAGTAAATAGAAAATAACATTTATCAATAAATCAAAATCAATTTATTCCTTTTTAATGTATTTTTCAAAAAATGTTTATTAATATTTCAAAAAAATATTCAGAAATTCAACGACAAAATATTTCATTATTTATCTCACCTCATATTTTGAATGATTACAAAATTAAAATTCTAAAATTAGTAATTAAAAGAAAAATTCACATGAAAAATTTTAACAAGCACAAAAATAATCGATAAAAAAGTTTGAATTTTATTCATTTTATTTTCAAAATTTTTAAAGAAAACAAAAATAAAATTTAAAGTAAAAATTCGCTTTTTATTCGATAAATGTAAAAATCCTAATTAATTTTTTTTTATTAATTTGAAGATAAACAAAAATTTTGTCCTTTGAAACGAAAATTTTGGGGCAGATTTCAGATTTTTCCTGAAATTTACATACATTTTTTTCAGGAAAAAATGAAAAAATTCCTTCAAAATTGCAAAAATAAAGATTACCGAATTCATTAATAAAAAAATCCCAAATTTTTTCGACAGTTTCAAATGATTGAAGTTTTTGTCCTTCTTCATTAAAACAAAATATTTTACAAGTGTCCTGTCTTGCAGCCCAAAAATTCCCAGTTGAAGGATCAGCACGAATTCGGGGACGATAATCTCCTCTTCTAGATTCTCCAGTATTAACGGTTTTAATGTATTTTCCATTTTTTGTATAAAAATCAATTTGGAATTTTCCATCGCAAATCAAAATTGCTTCATTTATTTGACAGACAGAATCCGAAATTCGTTTCTTTGTGTCGGTGATTTTTTTTATTTCTAAAAAAGGAGAAAATTTTTTTCTTTCCAAAAATAAAAGTTTTTTTTCACCCCACCACAAAAAACAAATCACTACCAAAATTTCTGAGGAGCTCAAAACCATTTCGAGAGGGTAGAATTTTTTTCCTTTATAAATTAAACGACATTGAGAAATCAGTTCTCCTGATTCTGTTAATTCAATTATCGAACAGCTTGAACTGTCAGCAAGAAATATGTGATTGTCTTCTTGGGTAACGAGGATCGATTCAATAGAATACAGATTCGATCCTGGCAGATTCCATTCGTTTTCCAATTTAACCAAATTCCTTGGAAAATTCAATGACACAGAACCGATCATTTGATTTTTAAGTCCTTGAAGGAATTGCAGCCAATAGTTAGAAAACTTTACCTCCAATTCACATTTCCTCACTGGTTTGATAATACTTTGGTGGAGTTGGGGGGATAAAGATGCCAATTTCTTTCCCACCAATTCTACGCCAAAGACAATGTCCTTCTTTTTTTTATCTTTTTTCAGTAAATGGCAAATATAAATGCGCAAAATTTCTAATTTTTTCAGCAGTCTCTCATTTTCATCGAGTAATTGACGCCATTTCTCTACTTGTTTTTCTTTTAAAAGTCTCAATTCGTTACACATTTCATGTGTTTTGTCTCTTAATTCCTCGACGATATCTTCGTAACTCTGCCATATTTCTTTGCACTTAAGGTTGTATAGTCTTTCTAATTCCTCACTGTAAATTAGTGATTTTTCGTGTCTTTCTAAAAGACTTTTTTCCAAATTGTTTATTTCTTTAAGGAGGGTGGGACCTTGCGAATTTTGTTTCTTTAATGCCTCCACCCTTACTGACATTGGAGGAGATGAGCAGTGAGATGGATATTGTAAGTGTGTAGTGTAACATGCGTCACAGAGACACATGTTACATTGCTCACAGTACCACTCTTCGACTTTTTTGTGAATGTTACATATGTCTGTCTTCATGGCTTCTCTAACTTCGTCCTTTCCAATTCCAACAACGTCTATAGTATTATGTTTTTGATGCAATTTTTTGTGGAATTGGCTGCAATTGGTGCAAAAGAGTTTCATACAGTCACTGCACCAAACTGTGGCAATCGATTCGTTCCCATCCTTCAAACACAAATCACATTTCCATTTGGTCGATTCCATTTGTCGACATTTCAAATAACTGACCAGAATTGGTGAAAGGGTCAGTTGGTCAAATTGAATAATTTCGTCGCATAGGGGACACTGACCATTTCCATTTGTCTGTCTTTGGATTTCCTTATTTACACAAGTCTCACAAAATGAATGAAGACATGTTAAAGTCTTCCCTTCCATGTCCAATTGTTTTTGACACTTGCAACATTGCAAGAGGATTTCATTATCGTTGCTGGCCATTTTTCAATTGAGTCAACCTGAAAATATAGAAAAATATATTTAGATAAATCTAAGATTTTAAAATCTAAAAGAAACGTAAAAATATAAAATGAATGATTCAATGAGTTTAGGAAAATAGTCTATTGATAAAATTTTGCATAAAATGAGAGAGAGAGAGAGAGAGAGAGAGAGAGAGAGAGAGAGAGAGAGAGAGAGAGAGCTATTAATGAGAGTTGTTTACTACGTACATATGATTGGAGTTGAGCACTTTAGCGAAGGAATTTACGGCTGCCACACGCATAATGCAAAGCTCTTCGAACGAATTGAGTTCTCTGGTATCCGGTAAGGTATAAAAATGTAAACAAACGAAATCTACTTCATAATACCTTATAATTCCCGAGATGACGTGGTTCGCTTGCTGACTGAGCGGTATGATACTAAGCCTAACGTAAAGTTGGGCGTGCTTCGATCCCAGCTTCTAGCCACATTGAAGAGTTGTGATACAGCGAAACATTCTGTCTGTGGATGACAGTATATATATATATATATATATATATATATATATATATATATATACACACATTGGCTTGGCGTTTGAGTCAACCGGGTTTCGATCCCAGTTATTGGGAGCTAATGTGTAGCCACACTGATGAGTTCTGATAGAACGAAACAGATCTTTCTGTGGATGACTATATATATATATAAAAAATCACTATCAACCAAGTCTTCTCTGTAAACAGCCCTTGAGCCACACCCAAACACAAATGTTATAGGTGGAAAGAACAGAACATTATGCCCTGATCAGCACTGCAGCCACACCCACACACACTTTGATGGTCTCTTCATCATTGATATTTTCAGCGACGGATATGAATCAACTACTTTTTATTCTTCATCTACGAAACAAAGCCATAATATATATATATATATATATATATATATATATATGTATATATATATATATATATATATATATATATATATATATATATATATATATATACCTTCCTGGGCCAACCTATTTTAAAATATTTTTATTCTCTCTTTGGACCTAAAACAATTTTTTTTTTCATATATACCCATTACAAATAGAGAATTCCACAAGAGAACAAAACAATGGAAAAAATGATAAAGGAAATACTTGTAAACTTAGAAAATATAAAAGAAAACCAAAAACGTCTTGAAGAAGAACTAAAAGAAAAAAACAAAAACGTCTTGAAGAACTAAAAGAAAACCATAAACGTCTGGAAGAAGAAGTAAAAGAAAAACCAAAAGCGTCTGAAAGAAGAAGTAAAAGAAAACCAAAAACATCTGGAAGTAAAAGAAAACCAAAAATGTCTGGAAGAAGAAGTAAAAGAAAACCAAAAACATCTGGAAGTAAAGAAAACCAAAAATATCTGGAAGAAGAAGTAAAAGAAAACCAAAAACGTCTGGAAGAAGAACTAAAAGAAATTCATTCAAAGATAAACATCTTCGCAAACCAACAAACCCCATCACGAAAGAAACCTGAAGAAAACAACAATAAATCCATAATGGAGTACCGAGAAAAAATTATAACTACCTAAGGAATATGGGAGAAACCTTAAAGGAGAAAGCATACAAAACAAAAGACAAAAAATGAAAAATGTTTGAAAACCTGTTAAACCAACGAAAAGTAGCCTTCTTTAATGCTATAAAAAGTGAGGAAACAGCAAAAATCTACAAGGAGTTAATGAAAAAAGACCAAATATTCATCTCTAGATAAGTCAAAGAAAAAATAACCCCACAGGACAAAGAAGAAAAGAAAAAAATCAAAGCCAACCTTTACCTTATGAAACTAAAAGCACAAACAGAAAGACATAACTATCCATTATAAAACCAAATACCAGGAAATTGACCAACTCCTACACAACAAAAATTGCCAAACTACCACACATACAACTCCTACACACAATAAAAATGGCCAAACCACCACGCATACAACTCCTATACACAATAAAAATGAAAATCATTCAAACTGCAAACACGAGTGAGTTCAAGTCTCATTGTGCACCGTTAACAAGGCCTTGTGCCATATATTTTCTCTGACGAAAGCAGCAAGCTAGAAACATACGCTTATGTAAGAAGAAAATGAATAAATAGATAAAAAAATACAAATCTCTTCGAGGCCCTCCCTTTTTTAATACATATACATATATATATATATATATGTGTGTGTGTGTGTTGAATATTTGCTCAGTAATTAGTTATATATATATATATATATATATATATATATATATATATATATATATATATATATATATATATAGCCAAGTTCTATTAAAGTCGATGGAACACATAAGATATGGAATAATTCCTTTACCACTAGGATCCCGGCACGAGAAAAATAACGTGAAGACTGCAAAAATTACAACTAACAATAATAAATAATCATGGTTTCATCGTCTTTAATAAAACTTGCCTTAATTACAACTTGGTACCTAAATATAAACTCTTCAATATATATATGTGTGTGTGTGTGTGCATAGATAGATAGATAGATAGATAGATAAAGGAAGAGAGAGGAAGGGAAGGAGAAAAGAGAGCGAGAGAAATGCACAAAGAGAAAAGCCTCGCCCTATTATTTATACAGACACAATGTAAAGAAATATTTCATTGACACACAAAAAACTTATCAGCTTATTTGATTGTCTAACAAATTCATCAAGTTGATTTCCTCCTTTTTTCACTTTTATTCTAAGAAAAGATCTTTCGACATTTTGAGATTTTAAAGAAGAGAGAGAAGGAAATAGAATCAAATGTGAAAGAAAGTGAAGTAATGAAAATAATAGAAGTTAAATCAAGTTATTTTAAAATTTCATTCCAGCCTTGTAAAGTTTTATTCACACACACAGAGAGAGAGAGAGAGAGAGAGAGAGAGAGAGAGAGAGAGAGAGAGAGAGAGAGAGAGAGAAATTTATGAAATAGAAAGGCAACCAAGAAAATAGAAAGGCAACAAAGAGAGAGACGGGAGAAGAGAAGAGAGTGAGAGTAATACACAAAGAAAGAAGCCTCGCCCTATTATTTATACGTACACGATGTAAAAAATATTTCATTGACACACAAAAACTTATCAGCTTTTTTGATTGTCTAACGAATTCATCAAATTGATTTCCTCC
>OY757945.1:41936401-41938901 GCA_963585895.1 Sepioteuthis lessoniana | reverse complement strand
ATATACAAATCGATATATATTTATAAAGTTGCTGTATATATTTGTATATATATATATATATATATTCATGGTAGATGATGCTCGTCACTCCAGTAAAACAGACCATCTAGGAGAAGGATACTCTGATTACAAACCACCGCTGTGCGCCGGTACGTAGAAATTCCCTGGCTGGTGTTTGGGGGCGCATTTAAACCACTAGGAATGATGGGCCCTTGAGTTACTGGTGTAACATCCATCTAGGAGACGGAACTTCTGATCTAAAACCTGTGATCCACGCATTTACCAATCATCTTGCTTTTGCTTGACATTGGGTTATATTTGCGAGGATTCAGTGAATGGTATTGGTGTTGTACAAGTTTGTGCCACTTAAATCCATCGAAGTACAGATATCTCAAGGGTTCTGGATCATTCTTATCTAACCACTTCCAAAAGACCTGTGGCCTACGGACGTGGTATGGATGTCAATGACGATTTACCCAGCAACTGTGGTGAGGGTGGTGGTGAGCATCGAGATGGTTGTCGTCTGTTAAGACGAAGCAATTACCATATGTGTATGTATAGATGTTTGCATATGTGTTTAGATTTAATTAAACTAAATCCACTTTGGATTTTAGTATATATGTTTTAAGATTTGATCTAAATTATTTCTTATATTTTAAACAACAGATTTTCTAAATTTATTCAAATTATGTATTAAGCAATATAATGTATTCGTTTATTTTGATTACAGAGTGCATATTATGAATGATATTTTTTTTTGTATATAGTAATAATCATTAATTAGAATGATTTGTTATTGGTATTAATTATTAAATGTTATATTAAGTAATAACATATTTGGTAGTTGTTGATATCTGTTGTTATTTTTGTTTTTGTTGACATTGATGTTATTAATGTTTATAATAATAATAATAATAATAATAATAATAATAATAATGTGTTGATTATTAGTTTATAATGTTAATAGGCTTGATGATTAGTTGTAATAATTGTAATAGTAACATTCATTGTGATGATATTTCTTAATATGGTATTATCCTTAATACTTGGTTTGATTTTATTTATAAATTTAAGGATTTGAGGTTTAGTATGTAATAATATGAATATTATGATAATGTGTATAAAATAATAGTAATCTTGAGAATATATGATATTATGTTGTATTTGTTTATAATTTTAGATAATGCATTAACAGTAACTGGTATACTTTTTTATTTTTACTTTTAACGTGATCAATTATATTATATAGTATTAAAATGATAATTTTCTCGGTTTTTTGATGAAATAGTATTAATATACAATATAATATTTTATAATATATTTTTATTTTTGTGAAGCAGTTATTAATTCCCATGTAAGTTGTTTATAGTAGATAATTTTCTCTCCGTAAATCAATTTGTTCCTTTATTCTCTATTTTTACTTATCTTCTTCATTTGGGTTTTAAAGTTTGTTTGCCATTACATAAAGAAATACGTGGAAAAGAAAGAGAAGTCAAAAATTGATACATCTTGATACAGGAATTGAATATCATTTGTTAATCAGACAGGAAAAACAAATGGGACTGTAGAATACACTGACAGCACCTCTGCAGAGGGAAGAGACCCCCCCTTGAGGGTTCTGGATATGACACTAAACAGTCTGATGAGGCGCCTCTGGTGGTGTAATGGTTAGCAAGCTGGACAAGCAAACCTACACGAGTGAGTTTGAGTCTCATTGGGTGCCCCTTTCATGTGGCCTTGTGCCACATCTAAGCAAAAAGCTTTGTAGATTACCACTAAACAGTCTGATGGTGAGGTCCCAGTAACACTGGGGCTTTGGGGAATACGGAGCACCCCTTCATTGCCATTGCTCCATGGTAGCACCTGATAGGGCTCTATCTATGGGTTAAATAGAACTAATGGCATACTTATGCAAAACTGAGGTGTTTGATTAAACTAAAAAGCTTGAAATAGAAATGTTTTTGACAATTAAACTGTACTTAAATTTAAACTGTGTGCTTATGCTGAAATGAATTATTTGAAATAAAACTGTTTTTTGACATTGAAACTGTATTTACATAAACTGAATTGTTTAACATAGAACTGTTTTGACAATTAACTGTGTGTAAACAAAATCTGTACTTATACTAAACTGAATTAGCTGAATTAGAACTGATTGACTAAACTGAATAGCTCGAAATAGAAATGTTTTTTCACAACTAAACTGTACTTACATTTAAACTGCGTGCTTATGCTAAACTGAATTGTTTGAAATTGTTGAAATTGAACCGCTTTTGACATTGAAACTGTGCTTACACTAAACTGAATTATTATTTATAACTGTTTGAATGAACTAAATAGTTTGAAACAGAAATATTTCCGACAATTAAACTGTGTACTCATGCTAAATGGAATTGTTTTAAATAGAACTGATTATTTACATAAAAATGGATTTGGCGTTAAATAACCTACAAAGGTTGATATGTCATAAAACTCAAACAACTAACCAACCAAGCAAAAC
>OY757945.1:41913901-41931401 GCA_963585895.1 Sepioteuthis lessoniana | reverse complement strand
AATAGCAAATCTATGGATCAGAACTATCAAATAGAATAACAAATCTATGGATCAGGGCAAACTAAAACAGAAACAAATCTATGGATGAGAACAATCAAATAAAAATAAACAAATCTATGGATCAGAACAATCTAAAGGAATAACAAATCTACGGATCGGAACAATCTTACAGAATAACAAATCTTTGGATCGGAACACCAGATAGAAAAACAAATCCATGGCAGTTTACAATCTAATAGAAAAACAAAAGTATGGATCAGAACAATCTATTTGAAAAACAAATGTATGGATCAGAACAATCTAATAAAAAAATCTATGGATCGGAACAATCAAATAAAATAACAAATCCATGGAAGTGAACAATCTAATTAAAAAAAAATACGGCTCAGAACAACCTCGTAGAAAAACAAAAATGGATCAGGAAAATCAATTAAAACAAATCGTTTAAACGGTCATGGCTTCACCGGAGATGCAAAAATTCATCATCATAGAAATAATTGAAAAGATATTATCATCATCATCATCTCGTGCCGCCAGCACGGATATCCCTGACCCTCTCTCGTCATTTCTCCCTATCGTTCATCGCCTCTGGCAGGTCTTCAGGGCTACATCCCGTATCCTCACATAGCTGCTTTATGTATGTTCGAGCTGGTCGTCCTGCTTTTGCCCGGCCATATGTGGGGGTCCATAGGAGTACATCTCTTATGAGCTCGTCTATGCTTCTCCAGCGGGATCCTGCATGTCTGGTTTGTCTAACTTGGATAGTTTTCGTGATGGGAGGCAGGTGGCCGTATAGTTGGTATCTTGTGGGGTGTTGCCGCCAGGACTTTTTCACTATTGCTCGCAGCATTCTTGTGTAATTGCCGTCTAGCTTCTTCTCCAGCCGTTTAGTTAGCGTCCAAGTAGCGCATCCACACAGCAGTATCGAGACGACCGCTGCCTGGAAAAAACTGCGTTTCATTTTATCGGTTAGGTACGATTTCCATATGATCGATAGCCTATCGTGAGCTGTCCATGCCTTCGTTAGCCGCGTGTCGATGTCTTTTTCGTTTGATGAGACACTGCTTCCTAGGTAGGTGAATTTGTCTACTAGTTTCAGAGAGGTTCCGTCTGGTGTGGAGATGTCACCTGTTTGATTATAGCACATATATCACATAAATATAGAATTAATAACTGTTAGATAGAAAACAAACGGATAAAATGTCTTGGATCTTAAACGAAACTCAAACAGCCGGCTGTGAAATTTTATAAACAAAAACATCTATACAAATAAACAAGACAATAAGTCACTGGTAATTTGAAAGACCCCCTCCCCCCACCAACAATCCCAATGAAACTTATTTATAATATTCAATCTTGAAAATAACACCAGACAGCACGAAAAGATTCACGTAAGCAAACATTACTATCCAGACACGGTCAATAGGAAACTCACTCCTCCCAAAACACGTTAGTCAAGATCAATTAAAACCACATTGATCAAAAAACATTCTTTATTCAACCAGGAAATATGCTACGTCACAAGTACATTTTATTGATATACGTGGTACATTCAATAAGTTTCCAGACTTTTTTGTGAAGGCATTTAAAATTGTCGTAGACTCTTGAAAATTCACTATGTTATTGCTATACATCTTATGAGACGACTGACCAAGTTTTATGATTTCAGGTTCAAACGAACAGCTACAGCAGGAATTGGAATACACCCTACTAAAGCCTGATTGTCACAGCTGGTGAACTTCAAAAATGCAATCTGGACGTGAGGATACTTTAGAAGAACGATATGCAATAAAATTGTGTTTTAAACTTGGAAAAAATGCCATGCCATGAAAGTTGGATCTACTGCTATGACCCAGAGACCAAGAGACAGAGTTCCCAGTGGAAGCATGCGGGCTCTCCGAGACCCAAGAAGGCCAGATAGAGCAAATCCACCCACAAACTTTTGATGATCCCTTTGATAGCACTGGCATGATCTATATGCACTGGGTTCCCAGTTGACAGACAGTCAACAAGAAATACTATGTTGAGGTTTTAAGGAAGTTCAGGAAGAGATTCCTTGGGAAGAGGCCATCACTCTTCAATTCAGGTCAGTGGTCAGTGCACCAGTCCACAACTCCATCCTTGTCACAGACTATTTGACCAAGATGGGCATCAACACAGTTCCTCACTCTCCCTATAGTCTAGACCTTGCTCCCTTTGACTTTTAGTTATTCCCTAAGCTCAGAGGCTGTCGTTATGAGACAATTGAGGAGATTAAGGAGGCTGTGACGAAGGTCATTGAGAAGCTCACACAAGAGGACTTCTATGGGGCTTCTAGAAGTTTTTGGAACGGTATAAAAAGTGCATTGCAGCCGGAGGGGATTACTTTGAAAGGACTAGGTTTTCATGTGTGTACTATAAAAAAATGTGCCCATACGAAAAAAGTCTGAAAACTTATTTAATGATCCCCGTACATATTTGAGGTGACACACACACACACAGACACACAGATATATACGAAGTCCATTCAGTAAGGAGTGTTTTTTTGCCTCATCACTGACAATAGGAAGCATTTTTTCCATTTACTCCTTTATCAAAGAAATTGATAGTGAAAGGTCCATTAATGACCTAGAAGACTGTTAGTATCACCTCCTTTACTGACTGCTTCGCCCGGGAACACTTTCTTTACCGGAGAGTCAACGTGTTTCCATTACATGGATTGTCTTTTTGACTCAGTTTCGTAGTTGTAAAATAATGTTTAACCTGTTTTCAAACCTCAAAAAAATTGTGTTTCTCCACACACAACACACATTCTTCCGTAAATGTCATATGATTTTCATTTGGAAGCCACCAGAAATATGATGACTGAACTTTGTTCAAGCCAAGAACTATTTCTTCATCAGAAATAGATATTTATTATTTAAATTCCTTATGTATTGTTTCTACAAACAAAAATATATTTTCAATCAAAATTAATTCAAATCGCAAAATTTTTGATAAAACGCACGTGAGCTAAATTAAACAAATCCAAGAAACAACATCTCACAAAACAACAGTTGAACGGTCACTTACCACCCATCTGAAAGACCATCCAAATTAGACGAACAAAACATGCGGGACACTGCTGGAAGGGCAAGAACGAACTCATAAGCAATGTTCTACTATTGACCGCCTTCACACGGAGGCACAGGTGTGGGACAAGCTGCTAAAACTTATCTACAACAGCTCTGTAGGGACACAGAGGGAAGACCTGCCGGAAGCGATGGATGATAAAGACGGATGGCAATAGAGAGTTAGGGAAATCCATGCTAGCTGCATGACATTATTATATATATATATATATTTTTTTTTTCATCATACAACGTGCTAAAGCAGGTGCGATACCCTGTCCTCATCAGCCGCCAACCAGGGGTGATAACACAGTTTTGGTAGCTCAAGGCTGTACTGCCACCCCTGCGCTACCAAGCTGCTTTTGCCACCGGACAGGATATTAAGAGAATTATATATATATATATATATATATAAATGCTAGATCAATTGAGAGCAGAGACTACTTTGGACGTTAATTGTCATTTTTAGTGTGCAGTTAAAAAAACAAACAAAAATATGCGTTTACTTTCGGCCGTTATTACGCGTTTACAGTAACCGTTTCTTACGTAATCACACGGAAATGGTGGTTCCGCGTGTATTTCCTTCACGCTGAAAACTTCTCGCTTTCGACCAAATCATATATATATATATATATATATATATATATATATATTAATTTCCCTAAAAATTAAATCCAATTTTTTGATTGGGAGTCTTTTTCAAAAGCTCTTATATCCGTTTCCAAAAAAGTGAAATCTAAAAAAGATTGTTCCATTTTTGCAAAATAATAAGATACAATTTGAAACCTTTAGAATCCATTGCCAACGAAATAAAATCCAACTTTTGATATGCCATTGGTTTTTCAAAAGTCATCTCATTTATTTCTAAAGAGAATCTGTGCTTGTGTGAATATTTACATATATATATATATATATATATATATATATGCAAACGTTCATATATACACCTATATAGATGTACAATGTACATATACGTATGTATATGTATATGGGTGTATATACAAAGTATTATTATATCTATGTACATATATTTGCATACGTTTCCATATAAATAGATATGTTTGTAGATTTATTTACGCATAAAAATACAGGCATGTGTATATACTTATATTTATAAATTGAATTACCATGACGAAAAACCTGGCAAGCACTGCGAATGATATACAGAACCACTGGACAGTTGTTTCGATCTTATTAGGTCTCATCAGCAGTGTTTACCGTGATCTCTATCACTGGAGATCGAACCAGCGACTACTGAATGTAGAACTGAAATTCTATCACTGAGCTATTGGTTCACGTGGCACACAAGCAATGCCAAATGAAATATGCGACCACTTAACCTGATGTATGTTGTAGTTACATCCGTACTTTTACAGAGGACTAGGTCATTTCTTGGGCTACGTCTTCCCAAGTTGGAGATACATATCCACGTAATCATAACCTCATGGGCAAGGAAATAAATGTACATTTTTAAATAGATATGCAAACACCCCCCCTATATATATATATCATCATCATCATCATCATCATGACGTGCGGCAAGCACGGATATCCCTGACCCTCTCTCTCCACGTCTCCCTATCATTCATCGCCTCTGGCAGGTCTTCAGGGTTACATCCCGTATCATCACATAGCTGCTGTATGAATGATCGAGCTGGTCGTCCTGCTTTTGATTGGCCATATGCGGGTGTCCACAGGAGCACATCACTTACGATCTCGTCCTTGCTTCTCCAGCAGTGCCCGGCATGTCTGGTTCGTCTAGCTTGTATAGTTTTCGTGATAGGTAGTAGGTGACCGTACAGTTGGCACCTTGTGGGGTGTTTCTGCCAGGACCTGTTCAATATTGCTCGCAATATTCTTGTATAATTGGGGTCGAGCTTCTTCTCCAACCGTTTGACTTCCATATGATCGAAAGCCTATCGATAGCTGTCCATGCCTTAGTTAAAATATGATAGAGTTTTGCCAGTGTTTATCAACTGTATATTTGCCAGGGTTTCAAAAATGATAGGGCTGTGTCAGCCTTTATCCACACTATATTTGCAAGAATTTCAAATACAATAGAGTTGTGCTAGACTTATCAATAGTATATTTCCAAGAGTTTCAAATCCAGTAAAGTTGAGCCAGTCATTATCAACAGTATATTTGCAAGTGTTTCAAATACGAGAGACTTGTGCCAGTCTTTATCCAAATTTTATTTACAAGTGTTTCAAATGCAATAGATTTCTGTCAGTCTTTCTCAACAGTATATTTGCAAGTGTTTCAAATAAAATAAAGTTGTGTCAGTCTTTATCAACAGTATATTTGCAAAAGTTTCAAATACAATGGAGTTGTGCCAGTCTTTATCAACAGCTTATTTGCGAGAGTTTTTAAAACGATTGATTTGAGCCGGTCTTTATCAACATTATATGCGCAAGGGTTTCATATACGATAGATTTGTCCCGGTTTTTCCAAACAGTCTATGTGCAAGAGTCCCAAATACAATAATGTTTTGCCGGTCATTATCAACAGTATATTTACCAGAGGTTTAAATACGAAAGAGTTTTCCCGGTCCTATCAGCAGTATATTTGCAACAGTTTCAAATACGATAGAGTTTTGCCGAGCTTTATCAACAGTATATTTGCAAGAGTTTCAAATAACGTTGAGATGTGCCAGTCATTATCAACTGTATATTTGCAAGAGTTTCAAATTAATAGATTTGTGCCAATCTTCATCAACAGTATATTTACAAGAGTTTCAAATGCGAGAGACTTGTGCTGGTCTTTATCAACAACATATTTGCAAGAGTTTCAAGTACGGTAGACTTTTTCTGGTCTTTCTCAACGGTATATTTGCAAGAGTTTCAAATTAATAGATTTGTGCCAGTCTTCATCGGCAGTATATTTGCAAGAGTTTCAAATACGATAGACTTGTCCCAGTCTTTATCAACAAATTATTTGCAAGAGTTTCAAATAAGAAAGAGGTTTGCCGGTCTTTATCAACAGTATATTTGCAAGAGTTTCAAATACGATAGAGTTTTGTGGGTTTTATCAACAGTATATTTGCAAGAGTTTCAAATACAACAGAGTTGTGCCAGTCTTTATCAACAGTATATTTGCGAGAGTTTTAAACACGATGGATTTGTGACGGTCTTTATCAACTGTATATTTGCAATAGTTTCAAATAAGAATGTGACAGTCATATCAACAGTATATTTGCAAGAGTTTCAAATACGATTAAGTTTTGCCATTCTTTATCCACAGTATATTTGCAAGTGTTTCAAATACAATAGGTTTGTTCTAGTCTTTATCAACAGTATATTTGCAAGTGTTTTAAGTACGATAGAGTTGTGCCAGTCTTTATCAACAGTATATTTGCAAGAGTTTATATATGATAGAGTTTTGCCAGACATTACTATGAGTATATTTGCAAGAGTTTCAAATAAGATGGAGATGTGCCTGTCATTATCAACAGTATATTAGCAAGAGTTTTCAAATACAATAGGGTTTTGCTAGTTTTTATCAACAGTATATTTGCAAGAGTTTCAAATACAATAGAGTTGAGCAAGTCTCTATCAACGGTATATTTGCAAGATTTTCAAATATGATAGAGTTTTGCCAGTGATTACCAACTGTATATTTGTCAGGGTTTCAAAAATGATAGGGCTGTGTCAGCCTTTATCCACACTATATTTGCAAGAATTTCAAATACAATAGAGTTGTGCTAGGCTTTATCAACAGTATATTTCCAAGAAATTCAAATCCAATAAAGTTGAGTCAGTCTTTATCAACAGTATATTTGCAAGACTGTCATTTTCAATAGAGTTGTGCGGGTCTTTATCAACATTATGTTTTGAAGGGTTTCTCAACAGTATATTTCAAGAGTTTCAAATACAATAGTGATGTGCCAGTCTTTATCAACTGTATATTTGCAAGAGTTTCAAATACGATAGGGTTTTGCCGGTCTTTATCCACAGTATATTGGAAAGATTTTCAAATACCATAGAGTTGTGCCGGTCTTTATTAACTGTATATTTGCAAAAGTTTCAAATACGATAAAGTTTTGCCGATCTTTATCAACAGTATATTTGCAAGTGTTTCAAATACAATTATTTTTGCAAGATTTTAAATATTTAAATACAATTGTTTCAAATACGAGTGTTTCAAATACTATTATATTTGCAATATTTTAAATACAATATAGTTGAGTAAGTCTATATCAACAGTATATTTTCAAGAGTTTCAAATACAATAGAGATGTGCTGGTCTTTCTCGACGGTATATTTGCAAGAGTTTCAAATACGATTGATTTGTGCCGGTCTTTATCAACCGTATATGCACATGAGTTTCATATACGATAGATTTGTCCCGGTTTTTTTCAAACATTATGTCTGCAAGGGTCCCAAATACAATAGTGATTTGCCGGTCATTATCAACAGTATATTTGCAAGAGTTTCAAATATGATAGACCTGTGCCGCTCTTTACCAACAACATATTTGCAAGAGTTTCAAATACGAAAGAGGTTTACCGGTCTTTATCAACAGTATATTTGCAAGAGTTTAAATACGGTAGACTTTTGCCGGTCATTATCAACAGTACATTTGCAAGAGTTTCAAATAAGTTTGCGATGTGTCCGTCTTTATCAACAGATTTGCAACTACAATAAATTTGTGTCGGTCTTTATCAACTGTATATTTCGAAGAGTTTCAAAGAAGATAGAGTTTTGCCGGTCCTTATCAACAGTATATTTGCTAGAGTTTCAAATACAATAGAGATGTGCCAGTATTTATATCAGTATAATTGCAAAATTTGAGTCTGTCTATACCAATAGTATATTTGCAAGGGTTTTAAATAAAATAGAGTTGCCCCAGTCTTTACCAACAGTATATTTGCATGATTTGAATTACTATTGAGTTTTGTCGGTTGTTATCAACACTATATTTGCTAGAGTTTCAAATATGAGAGTGTTGTGCCGGATATTATCAACAGTATGTGTGCAAACTTTAAATTGCGATAGAGTTTTCCCGGTCGTTATCAAGAGTATATTTGCTAGGGTTCCAAATACGATGAAGTATTGCCGGTCTTTATGAACAGTATATTTGCAAGAGTTTCAAATACGATAGTGTTGTGCCTATTATTATCATATGTATATTTGCAAGAGTTTCAGATAACATAGAGTTTTGCCGGGTTTTATCAACAGTATATTTGCAAGATTTTCAATGGGATATACTTGTGCCAGTCTAGTAGTCTGTTATTTGGAGGAGTATTTTGGGATTTGAGGTTATAAACGTCTTTCTTGACATCGTCAGTATTTTTACATGAATCCAGGTAGAAAAAAGCCTTCCACCGCAATCTTTTGACGAAATCCACAATTTTCTCTGTCAAATGGTTGAGCTCTCTTAGGAAAATTCCAGTTTTTAAAAAAAAGTATCATCCGAAACCCTACCAACTCAGAAATGGATAACTACACCCCGGAATATTCACTGAAAAATATCCCTTTTCCATCTTACTATGGTTTTCGATTGGCAAATAACAGACTACTAGACTCGTTTAAAACGAACTTATTTAAATTAATTAAAATGGTTAAATTTAAGAACGTACGTAATAATTTTCAAATGAAATTAAGCCAAGATATAAAGGAAGTAAAAACGTCTAATTATATATGGGTGAAGTCAGATAAATAAAAAAATATATATAAAATTAAACCCTCTGAATATCAAGAAATTTTAAAGAGCAAAATTACAAATAATTATAAAATAGACTATAATAATACTATTGAACAAATAGATAAGGATACTTCTAATTTTGCTAGTAGATTACAAATTGAGGATAGGTTAGGAAAATTTAAAAAGAAAGAAGCTTACATTCTATTTAAGGATCATAAACCAAATTTTGAAAATAAATTGCTAACTAGACTGATTAACCCCTCTAAAACAGAGTTAGGTAGGATATCTAAGTTTATTATTCAAAATATTGTCAATAGTGTTAAAAAGGCTAACCATTGCAATCTTTGGGGGCATTCATATGAGACCATTGAATGGTTTAGAAGGATAAAAAATAAGAGTAAAGCTACTTTTATACAATTTGACATCATTGATTTCTATCCTTCCATAACTAAAAATATTTTAATAGATAGCATTAACTATGCCCGTAAATATATAGATATAACTAATGAACAATACGAAATAATATTAGCTTGTAGGAAAACTGTTTTAAAAAATAACGATTTAACTTAGGTAACAAATGGATTAGATAACTTTGACGTTCCAATGGGGGGTATGATTCCTCCCAAATAGCAGACCTTGTAGGTTTATATATATTAAATATGCTTACTAGAATCATTAGTCCTCAACAATTAGGTTTTTACCGAGATGATGGGTTATTACATATCCCAAATAGTAATGGCCCTCTTAGCTCTAGCATACAAAAGAGGATTATAAGGGCCTTTAAGTTTTTGGGATTTAAGATAGAAATCTCATCAAATATTAAAATAGCCAATTTCTTGGATGTGACTTTAGATCTATCAAATTCCTATTAACCTTTCATAAAACCCAATCAGAACCCATCGTACATTAATGTTAATTCAAATCACCCTAAAAACATAATCAAGCAAATCCCAAAAGCGGTAAATTTAAGAATAGGTAAGCTATCTGCAAATGAAAAGATTTTCAAAGAGAGTAGTAAAAGATATATAGATGCCCTAAAAAATAGTGGTTTTAAGAAGGATTTTAGGTATTCAAAAGAAAATATAACAAATGAAATTACTAAAGAAAATAATAATTACGATCAAAAAAATAAAAATAGAAAAAGGAAAATTATATGGTTTAACCCCCCTTTTTGTAAACTAGCAAATATAGATGTAGGTAAATATTTTTTGAGACTGATAGATAAACATTTTAAACAAGATAATATATTACAAAAAATATTTAATAGGAAAACCTTGAAAATAAGTTATTCTTGCACTAGAAATATTTCTCAAATAATAAATAGTCAAAATAATGAATTAATTAATAAATTTCATAACCGAGTAAATAATAATAATATTAATAGTAAAAAAATAGAATGTAATTGTAAATCTCGAAGTGATTGTCCAATGGATGGTTTGTGTAATTTAGATAACGTAGTATATCAAGCTATTATTTATCCAAAAGAGGACATAAGTGATAAGAAATATTATATTGGCGTTTCATCTACTAATTTTAAAATTAGGTACGGAAATCATAAATATTCCTTCTCCCATGAGCATCAAAAAAATCAAACTGCTCTATCAAAACATTATTGGGGATTAAAAAATAAAGGGTTAACCCCTGACATTCAATGGTCCATATTGAAAATATCTAGTACCCCAAAATCTTTCGATAGTAGGTGCAATCTATGTCTTGAAGAAAAGATCCACATTTTGCTTTTTCCTGAGCCAAAAATATTATTAAATAAGAGAAATGAACTAATAGCTAGGTGTAGACATAGGGCCAAATTTAAACTATAAATAATTAAAAAAATAAAGCTTTTTTTAAAAAAAGCATAAAGTTATTTTGAGAATTAGAGTTAATTTTGAGAATAAATAAAAGAAATTGTTTGATAGAAAATTGTGAAAAAGCATATAATACATATGTACTACGCATAAAAAATGTAACTGATTAATGCCTTCAAAATATTTTTGAAATTTTTGAAATTTTAAAATATTTAAGTAAATTAAATATTTGTTTTTGTTTTAATATATCTATTACAGCATCTTTACGTGAGATTATTAATTAAAATTTAAATCTAATTAAAAATATCTGTAATTTAAGTCTAAATGTAAAATTAATTTTTAAAAAAATTGTTTTAAAATAAATTTACTACATTGCCAACCGAAAATTTAAATTTAAAACGGAAGTGGGCTTAATGAAGAGGTAACTCTTCACCCCTCTTCTATCCCCTCCCACTCTTCTATCCCCTCCCACTCTTATGTGTCTACTCTAGTTTTTTTTTTTATCTAAAAGGTCTGATGAAGTCCTGTTAATTTTTTTTCGTGTTTTTGAAAATTTCAAAAATGCGTAACAGGATGGAAATAAATTTATAATCCTTTGTGAATGGTTTCGTTGTTTTTTCTTAAAGATATATATATATATATATATATATATATATATATATATATATATATATATATATATATATATGGGAGGGTTAGCAGCATTTCTTCATTAATGCATATTTCTTTGAACAATGTAAACACCCTTTGTCTATAGATTTTTGTGTATATGTCCTTTCCAGTTGCCGCATTGACTTTATGGTATCCAGCGGCAATTGATTGATGAAACTCCCATATGTAATTGGTACCCAACTGAAAAACAAATACTTGTTGAAACAGACTATCATTCCAAATTACAAAATATTCTCAATGTAAGAACATTAAATTTATTAGTCCCAAACATTCAGCACCAGGACATATAGCGTAACGGTTATAGGCGTTGGTTCCCTAAGTTTCTACAAAGACGATCATCTGGAGTTTGCCGGTTTAATCCTGACTGTAAACGACTACCAATACAGAAATACTTAGTACCTATACCCGGTTAGGGTTGACAGAATCAGAACAAGCGACCCCCGTGGATTAAATAAAGGACGTGGTTCGAAGTTCTGTGAAGGCTCTTGAGTTAAGCGAAAATCTGAAGAAAGCCAGTGGACATATCGGCCGAAACGTTGTGAATATGAAAACAATAGCCCAAAATCCCTGAAAGATTAAAAAATGAATACAGTTTTCACAAGTCCTATTATTATCAATTCATTTTTTGTGTTTATTTTTAATTGATTCCCAACATTTTTTTCTTTAAAATTGGCAAATACATTTTGAAATCGGGTGCAATTGGAACTTTAAAAATGAGAGTGGAATTTTTTCCGAACTGAATGATATATTTCAGCAAATCTAGAAAAATTTGCAAAATATTTCTTGTAAAAGTTAGTATTTGACATTTCTATATATTCTTTATAACTTTAAAAAGACGTTTTGATTTTTACTGTTCAGTGAATGACTTCAAATTTTTAAAACTGAAAAAGTTTTAGATTTTGATATACAATTTCAATAAAAACGAACAAAGTTTTATTACTTTGAAAAACAAAAAATATTTGTTGCAGTTTCGTTTCGGGTAAATTATATATAAAATCATAGCTAAGTAGATTGTTTTAAGATATTTATTTCGTACTTAGATGACAAATTTTTATCAACACTTCCAATTCTTGAACGAATGTGAGAAAATAAAAAATAAATTAATAAAATAATGTCAGTAGGAGCAAACCAAAGTTGTCTCCCTTATATCAGTAATTTTCATTCAGTGTTGATCAAGATTTACTTCCCTTAGTCAATCCTGTTCCTCAACTCCTTCGGCTTCCATGTCATTCAGAATTCCTCCACATATTTCCCTGGGTTGAGGGAAACATTTTTCACTTATTTCATTCATATCTCTATCACCTCCGCTGACTTCCCTGGGGTGAAATGGAGTCTTTTCTACGATTTCTTTGTGTCCCTTCTGCCTAAATCTTCCACTGACTGATAAATAGTCTTTCTTATTTTTTAGTAACCTTCAATAGATATTTTTCTCATAAAATATATTTCCAATACATTCCTGATTGATGCAAAATCTATGCAGATTTCTTGACTATCCTTTATTAGAAAAAGAGGCTATAACACAAAGAGGATATTCCCTAAAACCCCTAATTTTTATACTTCTTTTTAGCTCAAAGAAACTCCTTGAGGTAAGAATTGTGTGTTATGTTATTCTTATTTCATTCTTATTTTATTTTTAGTATATTTTTTCCTCATAAAGTTCTTCATGAAAATTTTCTGATAAAACAAAAAGCACTTTATCTTTTAAACTTTCAACTTTTTCTTTATATTCTGCATGGACTTTTTACTTTCTGATATTTTCATGTTTTGACGTTTCCCTCTGATTAGGAAAGTATTGAGATACAACAGATTTCACATTTTCTCAGTTGGGCCAAGAACTTTTATTCTTGTTCAAATAGGAAAGTTATTTTTTATTTTAAAAAAAGCTTCTAATTATTCTCTTTTAAATTCTTATGAGATGTTTTCGAGTTAATTAATAAACTTTCTTTTCGGATATCATTTATCTTATTAAGAAGAAATATTCAGTTGGACGAATCGACTGAATATAGACACTTGTCGTCTTCAATCACTTATAATCATTTCAACTGAAATGTCGAAATGAGACCCAAGAAAATGTTTGTGGAGTGAATAGACAAAAATAAAGATTAAAAGAATATTATCACTAATAATTATAATTTGTATTTTACTTTTTTACAGATTCATGTTGTTGTTTTTTCGTTAAGAGGTGCAGAAAAAAAAAGAAAAACTTAAAAGTAATTCTATCTCATTTTTAGTTTTGATTTTTAAATTTTTCAATATATTTTTCAAAGAGTTGCACATTCAGAATTAAATCTGAAATGATTTTATTGGGATCGAAAAAATATTAATAATGTTAATTTTATTTTAATGTCTAAACTCCTAAAGGATATTTTTGCCAAACACAAAACATACAAAGATAAAAACCGGGGAAATTTTGCCCATATGTTTTTGGAACAGATTTTTAATATTCACACAAACGTTTCAACTTTTTCTTTCACTTCATTTTTCTTTTTATTTTTCAGATTTTTAATCAAAGATTTTAAAATCCCCAATATCAACTTTTATTGGATTATGGAAATTGGTCAGCGAAACTGTACAATTTTCCTCAAGGTGGAAGGATAAATTTCTCTCTACCCAACAATGTTAGCCAGTCAGTCTATTCCGTGTAAAATATGAGAAAAACAAAGAAATAAATGTTGGTTTAACTAGCTCGATTTTTTTATTCAGGGGTCAATGGAGTTTTCATTGATATACTTTTCTTTTATAAATTTACAAAATTTAGCACAAAGTCAGAAGTGGCACTTGGTGAGGATCAATCTCACTCATTATACCATAGGAGCTGCCCTTAAAAATTAATACTTTTTATCTGTCAACATTTGTAGGAAAAGAAATGATTTTTTTCCCATTTATTTACAATTTTTTTTTTTTACACGTATCGGTAAAAAGCAGAAATTCATTTTAACCATTTCATACACCTTGAAATTTCTATTTTCGTTGTTGTCTTTTTCTTGTAAAATTTTTTTTGCTTTTTCAACAAAAAATCATTGACAAATCATTTCAAATGTTGAAATGATTATTTCAAATCTCTTTCTTCTTCTGTCTCTCCCTCTCATTTTCTGTCTCTCTCTCCCTCTCTTTTTGTCTCCCTCACTTTTTCTGTCTGTCTGTCTGTCTCTCCCTCCCTCTCTTCTTGTCTCTCCCTCTCTTTTTTTGTCTATGTGTCTGTCTCTCCCTGTCTTTTTCTCCCTCCCTCTCTTCTTCCGTTTCTCCCTCTCTTTTTCTTCCTCTCTCTGTCTGTCTCTTCCTCTCTTTTTCTGTCCCTCTCATTTAAGAATGAGTGTTTCGTATTTTTCAAGAATCAAATTTCTTTATTTAATTCTTAATATAAAATTATTTATGAGAAATGATCATCTGAAGACTTTGGCATTAAATAACCCAGTAAGGTTGATGTGCCATTAAACAAAGAAAGTAAAAGATTTTATCGATTTTTATATCAACTAGATGAATCTATTTTCCTTTTATAATCAACTTTTTCATAATTAATTTAAAATTTATTGCAATTTTATAGAAATTGTTGATGAAAATAAAAAACATAAAAGCAACATTTTTAATATTTCAATTATTTATTTTAACTTTTAAAAAAGATCACAATTTTCCCAAAATGTAAACAAGATTTAAAAAAATAAGTCATTTTAAAGATCAAAATTATAATTCAACTTTGAAAATTTATTTTATTTTATTTCTTTAATAAAAGATCAGGATATTAGTCAATTGCAATTAACAATTTAAAAAAAAACATCAATAATCAAAATGCTGAAATTATTTCAAGATTTTTTAATCAAAATGTCAAATACAATTCATAATAAATTAAAAAAATAATATTTATCAAGAAATTAAAATCAATTTTTTCAATTTTAATGTATTTTTCAAAAAATATTTATAAAATTTTCAGAAAAATATTCAGAAATTCAACAACAAAATATTTCATTATTTGCCTCACCTCATATTCTGAATAATTGCAAAACTTTTCAGTAAAATAAAATTTTTATTTTATTTTACTGAAAATAAAACACAAAATAATCGATAATTTTTAAATATTTTTACTTATTTATTTTCAAAATTAAGAAAAAAAGTAAATTTAAAAAATAAAATTTGAAAGAAAATAAAAATGAAATTTAAAATTGTCCATTTTTTTTGTCAGTCGAGAAATTTAAAAATTTTAATTAAAATTTTTTCATTAATTTCAAGACAAACAAAAATTTTTTTTCTTGTAACAAAAATTCTTGTATAATTTTCAGATGTTTTTTCAAATTTATGTAAATTTTTCAACAATTTTTTTTCTGGAAAAAATACAAAAATTCCTTCCTCATTAGAAAAAAAAATTTCTTGAAATGAATTTAAAGAAAAATCCGAAATTTCTTCTTCAATTTCGAATGTTTGGAGTTTTTGTCCCTTTTTATTAAAACAAAATATTTTACAAGTATTTGTCATTGCCCCCCAAAAATTCCCAGTTGAGGGATCAGCACGAATTAGGGGCACACGACATTGGGGCCAATCACCCCCCGATTCGCCGGTGTCAATGGTTTTTATAAATCCGTCTTTTTCTGTATAAAAATCAATTTCAAATTTCTCAAAATCACAAATCAAAATTTGATTTTTTATTTGACAAACAGAAAAAGTTTCTTTATTTTTTATGTTCATAATTTTTTTTATTTCTAAAAATGGAGAAAATTTTTGTCTCTCCAAAAAAAAAATCTTTCCTTCCCACCCCCCCGAAACACATTTTACCCCCAAAATTTCTGAAGAAATAAAAATCATTTGATGAGGAAGGAATTTATTTCCATTTTCGTCTTTTAAAATCAATTCAAAAACAAATTCACCCGATTCTTTCATTTCAATAATCGAACAGTTCGAACTGTCAGCAAGAAAAAGGTGATTGTCTTTGGGGTTGACAACAATTGAGTGAATAAGACGATCCGTGTTCGATTCCGGCAGATTCCATTCATTTTCCAATTGAATGAAATTATCAGAATAATCCAAAGACCCAAAACCGATCATTTTATTTTGGAGTTCTTGAAGGAATTTCTGCCAAAATTTAGAAAATTCCATCCTTAAATGCAATTTTCTCAGCGGTTCGTTTATTTTTTCATGCAATTCTGGGAATGATGATTCCAATTTCTTTGCCACCAATTCCACACCAAAAACAATATTCTTCTCTTTTGGCCCTTTTTTCAGTAAATGCTGCAAATTAAGGCGCCAAATTTCTAATTTTTTCAACATTTTTTCAGTTTCCTGAAGGAATTTTTGCCATTTTTCAACTTGTTCATTTGTTATCCGTCGCAACTCGTCACACATTTCGTGGGTTTTCTCTCTAAATTCTTCGATTAAGTCTTCGAAATTTTGCCATAATTTTTCACATTTCAAATGACATTGTTTTTCTAATTCTTCACTGTAAATTCTTGATTTTTCCTTTTTTTCCTCCAAATTCCTTTCGAAATCTTTTATTTCTTTTAGGAGGGTGGGTCCTTCGTCTTTTAGTTTCTTTAATGCCTCCTCCCTCACCGACATTCGAAGAGAGGAACAGTCACCTGAATTTTCTAAGTGTCTCATGTAACATGTGTAACAGAAAGACTTGTTACAGGTGTTACAATACGAATCTTTTATTTCATAGTGAATCTTACACATGTCAGTTCTCATCGATTCTTTAATTTCCTTTTGATTATTTTCACTTAATTCAATGGAATTGTGTTGTTTTTGGGGGAGTTTCTTGTGGACATTGTTGCATTTGGTGCAGAAGAATTTTTGGCAATTCTTGCACCAAATTGTTGCGATTGATTCGATCCCATCCTCCAAACACAAATCGCATTTCCCTTCGGTCGATTCCATTTGTCGACATTTTAAATAACCGACCAAAATTGGAGAAAGGGTCATTTCGTCAAATTGAACAATTTCGTCGCATAGGGGACACTGACCATTTCCACTTGTCTGTCTTTGAATTTCCTGATTTACACAAGTTTCACAGAAAGAATGAAGACATGTTAATGTCTTCCCTTCCATGTCCAATTCTCTTTGACACTTGCAACATTGCAATAGAATTTCATTATCGTTGCTGGCCATTTTTCAATTGAGTCAAAAATTCAACCTGAAAATATAGAAAAATATATTTAAATCAAAAATTCCAAAATTCAGCAAATAAGAAAAAATCAAAATATCGAATGACTGAATAAATTAAACAAAATAGTCAATTTATAGAGAGAGGGGTAGAGAGAGAGAGAGAGAGAGGCGATGCTATTTAGAGAGAGAGGGGGGGGAGAC
>OY757945.1:41866401-41908901 GCA_963585895.1 Sepioteuthis lessoniana | reverse complement strand
TCATTTGTACAGAGAGTATAACTTATTTCAAATTGATCAAAGTATACAAAATTTTTAAGAAGCCATATTAATATTCAATTTTTTTTTTTTTTTTTTTTTGTTGAGAAGTTTGATTTTGTCAATCGAAAATAGCCATTGTATATACTTAGGATTTTAGGGATTTCTATTTACGTGTTTAAATTGCTAAATAAATATTTGGAATGAATACTTTACACAACGTTTAGAAAATATGTTGATAACATATATCATGTATAATTCGATACATTTAAATTAGACTATATTTGCTGCATGAGTAAATTATGATATAATATCATTCAACACTAATGAATAAATGTAGTAATATTTTTCTGGTCGTATTTATTATTTTCATAGCTAATGTGAGGAGATGCCTTGCTGTAATTAATATTCTTAAACCACTCGGCATTTAACAAAGAAAACAATGGACAACAGAGACGCAAATTCTCATCATTTCAAAGGAATTTTTTTTTTTTTATCAGTGATTCGCTTAAATCTGATGATTGTTTGACCAACTTGTAAACCGTTATCGAACAACGCGCATTTTTGATATTGCCAAAAAAACTCAAGCACTTGTTACGTTCATTATTTCATTTATTTTAAATTAAACAAATGAAAATTTGAAAAGTATATAATGGAAAAATAAATAATTAGGTTAGTATTTTATAAAAACTATTTAATTTGAAGATTTGTTTCTTTGCTTTATGCTATTGGCCATTTGGTTACAATCAAAATGATGGAAAATCACCAGTTGAGCTGGGAGATATAGATTTACTAAAGACCTGTCTAGAGTGTTTTCTATCGAGGGAGCATATGCTTCCATTGTCTGAAACGAGTAAACTGGATTTCTTACTCGATTCCTGAGGTGTACTTATAAATACTACTACATTTTTATAACTACCGCTCGGGAAATTCGTTTCGTTGGGATACTCACACAAAGCCGACCATGTGTCACACACTGTCAACACAGGATTTGAGTAGAGATCTATACCTTTACTTTAGAAAAACTCTGACTTTAGAGATCGACAAAAATGGATTTTTAAACGATTAAGTACCGTCTTAATCAGTTCATTCATATATACCCATAGTCACTGGTTTCCCGATAAAGATTATTTAGAAAATTTAGAATATCATTGTTCATTAAATTTAATGTATTATTGATTGCACTTGTAACATATAACACTTTAGTGAGAGTCAGTGAATTTATATCTGTTGTAAAGAATACTTAAAACTTGGAAGTAGACATTTACCTTTGAAATTCTCTATTTCGTGAACGTCAAATTCAATTTGCAGTGATCTTTTTTCTACACCATCACTGCGTTTTTCGCTACATGTCTTTATATGTAAAACTGGTTAAAAATTCTTGTTCAAAATTTCTCAAAGTCTATTTCTTGTAAGTCTTTATATATTGCGTGTTGAGATTAACTGTTTTTGTTTTTGTTTTTGCTTCTTTTTTTAAAAAAAATTTTCCCATTAGTTAATCACTTGAAATTATTAGTGCTGAATAAAAATCGTATTTTGATACACACCAAAAATTCATCGTTAAATTCTCATCAACAGTACTCATTAACTTGCACACAGATAAATGGTTTCAAGTATTGCTATGTATCCCTAACAATTCAATTAAACATTATTGATCTGTTTGCACACAGTGAAATAATCAAACAGTTCTATTTCTAACAATTCAATTTAGCATAAATTATTTGTTTGCACACAGTCTAAATGTCAAACATTTCTACTTGACCCTTAGATATAACCCTATCAGGTACTACCATTCCTGGTTAGAGTAGATCTGGTAGCAATGGAAATGAAGAAACATTTTATTTTATTTTTCAGCATTTGTTTTTAAGCTCACATGACAGGAACTATTTCAGTTGATATATTTAACAATATTTAAATTAATATTTGTTGATTATTGAATAAACATTTAATTTTATTTAGTGTTTTCTGCATTTGTTTTTAAGCACACATGACAAAGCTTTCATATTAAGCTTTAAAAATATGGAATAAAATATGAAGCCAAGTTTATCCGTGTTAAAACATTAAACAAAAAGTGTTTCTGTAAAAATCGTTTGAACAGCGTTTGTAAAGAATAATTTAAAAAGAATGTTTAGAATTTATTATTTGAATATGAGGCCAGGTAATCATTTTTAATAAAGCAAGAATAAGGAAGATAAAAACAAACAAATGCTCAATTATTAAGAATTATTTAGATTTTCATTATGTTCTAAATTAACCTATATCCGCTCTCTCTCTCTCTCTCTCTCTCTCTCTCTCTCTCTCTCTCTCTCTCTCTCTCTATCTCTCGCACACACACATACACACACAGAATCACTGATAATTAGACATCTAGTAAATCATTAAACATTTTTTGCTAAGATGTGATGTATAAGTGGGGCACACAGTGAGACTCGAATTCACTCGTGAACATTTGTTATTCTAGCTTGTTAACCATTACACCGGCTGATTTTCAATTTAATGATTTTATTAAGAGGGTACAATCATAAAACATAAGCCTCTATCCGCCCTCTCTCTCTCTTTCACACACACACACACACACACACACACACACACACACACACACACACACACACACACACACAGAGTCCCTGATAATTAGACATAGGTCTAAGTATATACACCCCAAAATTTACACATTTGAGTAGATAAAAGATACATTCAGACTGCCACATTTTATCGTCTATTTTTCTATACATTTTCTATACAAAAAATAAAACAAAATGAAACTTGGTTTTCACTCTCATATTCCTAGAAAAGACATTACGTAATTTACAAGTCAGAATTTGTCATTTCTACACTTGAAAGTTTTTAGTTGCCTTAAAATATATCAAATAAATTAGGAGGGTCGGGTAGGTGTTCTTTATACCCACAGCAAAATGTTTTTCAGTCGATACATTCATGAAAAACACAAAACGTAGATAAGATAAAAAGTGAATTAAGACTGAGACATTTTATTCTCTCCTTTTCTATATGTTCTTTCTTTCTTTCGTTCTTTCTTTCTTTCTTTCTTTCTTTCTTTCTTTCTTTCTTTCTTTCTTTCTTTCGTTCTTTCTTTCTTTCTTTCTTTCTTTCGTTCTTTCTTTCTTTCTTTCTTTCTTTCGTTCTTTCTTTCTTTCTTTCTTTCTTTCTTTCTTTCGTTCTTTCTTTCTTTCTTTCTTTCTTTCGTTCTTTCTTTCTTTCGGAGTTTAACAGGTTTCAATTCAGAATTTTCCTTCTCCTAGACTAGTTGCCTCAGCAAGGCTGAAGAACCTAGTCTGCCCTACTATTTACCCATAGCTGGAGGGAGAATATTTGGATTCATAACTTTCCCAAGGGTATTAGTGCTATGTGAAATGCAATCAATCAGGTCCAGGATTTGAACTCGTGTCGCCGTGTCCATATCCTGCGACGATAACCATTACACCACGGGCACCTCCTTTATATGTGTGTGTGTGTGTGTGTGTGTGTGTGTGTGTGTGTGTTTTATATGTGCGTTTACATATGTATATACGTATAATTGCGTGTGTACTTGTATGTATACATATGTGTGGTCGGGTTTGTGTGTGTATAGACTTCTGTGTGTCAGTGTGTCTGTGTGTATATATGTACGTATGATGTTTACAATTCATATTTCATTTAAGATTAAACAAATAAAATTTACCAACTATAAATGCTCGATTCAAACACCAAATTCCTCACCGATATATATTCAGCTAAACGACTGGTTTTTGGAGGTAAAGAAATTTAAATTTGACCATTCGAACAAGTGGTATATACATGACCTGGAATCCGTCCTGGAGATTGAGACGCGCTAAGTTCTCTGGAATTTTGAGATACAAATTGATCACCAAATATCGGCAAGACGACTAGACTTAGTCATAGTCAACAACAACAACAACACAAAAAAGAGAACCTGCTGAATAATTAACTTTGACGTTCTGGTGGACCACTGAGTAAAATTAAAAGCAAGTGAAAAGAGAGATAAATATCTAGACCTTACTAGAGAACTAAAAAAAATATGGAACATGAAGGTGACGGTGATATCAGTTGTTATTGGTGCACTGGGAACAGTCCAAAAGGATTGTTAAAGGAACTAGAAGACTTAGAAATCAGAAGACAAGAGGAGACCATCCAGACTACAGCATTACTAAGATCGACCTGAATACTGAGAAGAGTCCTGGAGGCTTGAGGAGACTTGCTGTCACTCAAACTTCAGTGAAAAACCATCAGATAACGCTAGTGTGAAAACTCTCGAAGGTGTAAAATAATAAGACAAATTCATCCGTGGAAAATCATTAAACAAAATGAGTTAAAGTGAAAATCGCTTGGACAGTATACGTAAAGATTTATTTTCAAAAAATATATGAAGTATGTTATTTGAATATGAGTCCAGTTAATCACTTTTGAATAAGTAAAAATAAGAAAGATAAAAACAAACAAATACCCAACTATTAGGAATTGTTTAGATTTTTGTTGTTTTAATTCAACCCTCAGATCTTGATATTTTATTGGAAGTATTTTGTCGTGACATGTCTATAAACAGTGACAAGCATAATACAATAAAATGTTCGGGTTTTAATTTGAATTGAAATTTTCAATTTAACGATTTTATCAAGTGGGTAAAATCATAAAACATAAACCTATATCCGCTCTTACCCTCTCTCTCTCTCACTCTCTCTCTCTCTTTCTCTCTCTCTCTCTCTCTCTCTCTCTCTCTCTCTCTCTCTCTCACTCTCTCTCTCTCTGTGTGAGTGTGTCACGAATACACACACAGACAAGCACGCACGCACTCTCACACACACACGCACTATTTGTATCTATCTTATAACTTATCTAACTTAAGTTTTATTTCATGTAAATACAAATAAAGACAAACTATTAAGAAAATTCGATGGTAAAGAAGTAAATATTTTTAGGTAAACAATATTTAAAACAAATTCAAATCATATGTAATAATTTATATCCATTAAGAATGGAAACTTAATGATTTGTTCAAGTTAAACAGAACTCATTATTTATGCAATTAGAAGAAAAAGTCGATTTAATATAAATCAAAGTAAAAAAATAATCATTGATAAATAATATTTCTCCTTCGGGTAAAGAACACCAAAATGTCTTTTAACTATTTATAAGTGTTGAATTTAAGGATATTTACTTTGTTTCAAATGACGATTAAAAAGTAAGGTTAAAATATGTTTCAAATTGCAAAACGAAATCGTCGAACGAATATCTAAAATTCGGAAGTAATTTAAGCCGAATTGAAAGTAAAATGTTTCAGTTTAACTGTTGATTAATAAAATATATTTCTTTTTAGGGCAGCTCTTGGAGATTCATTGATAGTGAAGTCAATTCTCACTAAGTGCCCCATACTTCTGACCTTGTGCTCTACAACATGTTTTTCTTCTCTTTTTTTCACTCAATTCAGAACCGGTTACAATATTTAAGAATTTTTTTCTTTTTAAACAAGATTTCGATTCGACGATGTAAGGTCATAGTGCCTAGAGTCAAAGGGGGCCGTGGGGCCCCGGGCGGCACTTTATGGAAACGGCATTTTGCTGGTGAAAAAAATTGAAGACGCGATCATTCATTTTTACGTTTAAGGTGTTTCAAAACACAAATCAAATATTTTTTTAATGCAATTTTTTTTTCTCATTCATTCCTTTCTGTGTGGAATATCACAAATACATGACATGCCACCCTATGAGCGACTTCAGCTTTTAATAAGCTCGGGTGACTGTCTAAGATGTCGATAATTTATCTGGCCCAACTGTGAGTGAACTCTTGCTGACATTACAAGACTATCCTGGGACATTCCATGTGACATCCACACTATATTGAATATTTTCTACAACCAATAGTCGTTCCCATGTTTTTCATTTCGATAATCAGCTTATATAATTTTTGGATCGTCTTTAAATTATTTTTAATAAAAACGAAATGTCCGAAAATGTTTTTATCAAGGATTTCAAAATCAAATTTGAACATGTTGAAATTTTAATGAAATTTTTGTTATTTTATTATGAATAGCTTCTTTCATTTAAAAAAAAAGCCTTGAGAAGATATTTTTTTCACTTACCAGGAGGACTTCAACGTTATGTCTGTCATTTGAATTATGAAAAAATTCCAATCGCTAATTTTTACATTTCTGGAAAGATCAAAAACGAGAAGACTACATATCAAAAAGAATTAAATTTACGATGTGAACACCTTGAAAAAGTTATTTGAAATTTTAATTTTGTTTTTAAAATATTAAAAAAAGTATTTTTATTTCGTGTTTTTTTTTTTTTGTTTTTTCTTGTTTTTTTGGGGGGGAGTTTTAAAAACAATATTTTTTGTTGGGTTAATCCGAAAACAAATTTCCTCTGATGCAATTTACCTATACTTATCCACTTTAAAATTTTACTGTGGATATGAATTTAAAAATTAGGAAGAGGCTATTTTGACGGTCTCTGCATAATAACGACCCCTACGTTATTTTTCTAAAATAATTTAATTTAGTTTAATTTTTTTTCAACATAGCTGCTATGACGTGATGAAAGAAGTGAAAACTATTTATTCATAAAAACAACAGTTTTCTTATGCAATCCCAAAATTTTCTGCTTATTTTTTTTAAGAATGCTCTCTTCATAGTAGCTGCAGGAACCAGTTTATTTCCCCGAAAAAAGCAGACCAAATCGCGAACGAGGCTGACTCCTGCTGCTAATTTGAAAGCGGCATTCCTTTAAAAAACAAAAAACTTCGTGGGGGTGGGGTTACGCGATGACAACCAGTTATTTGCTTTTTTATTGGAAAACGTTGATATAAAGATTATTTATGTAAGGTCAGTTAAGATTATTTATGTAAAATTTTCAAAGTCTCCTGGAAGGATTTTTTTTTTAGATATTTTTAAAATATATTTTTTAAAGATTATTTATGTCAAATTTTTAAATATTACGCTTTAAAGTCTTCTGGAACGATTTTTTAAGAAATATTTTAAAATATTTCTGTAAGATCAACTGTAGGATCTCTATTCCAGTTCAACTGTAGAATTCCACCAAACACAACTGGAGGAAAGAGATTCTTCAATTAATCTAAATTATTTTTTTACTTTAGTTGTTGAAACATAAAAAAGATTAAAGATTTGTTTTACTAAAAAAAAAAAAAAAAACAAAGTTCAATCAGAAGTGTAATTATTTAATATTGACTTTTAATGTAGATTGTTAATTGTTTTAAAAACATTATTTTAAAATACGAATATTTTTAATACCCAGCTGAACTGATGGAAACAAATGAATTGTCATGAAATATTTCTGTCCTTATTTGTTTAGTTTCATTACCATCTTTCATAACGCTGTAGAGTTAAAAAAAAAAAAAAAAAAAAAAAAAAAAAGAAGAGTACTTGTCGCTTATTCCGCTGTGATTTACTGAGAGTCTTCGATTGGAAAAATTCCCTTCCCATAGTTCACCCTTTTTTTATCGAACCTTGGGACATTCTTGCAATTCTATATATTTATTTTTTATTATTCTCGTTACGTGCCAGTTATCGCAGTCCCAGTGAAAGCCGGTTCGTTACAATATATATATATATATATATATATATATATATATATATATATATATATATATATATCGAGACGGATTTTGACAGTTAAGGCAGCAGGTTTCAATCCACACTCTAGCAGTCATTGGAAGAGTTTGTCTCGCAGGCGGCGAAGGAGGTTGGTGTCCCTCAACTATCGTGTTACACATCTTTTGGGTTACTAAATATTAGAATTACTTTTTCAAATGAACATTTAGTTTTACTTTGTTATATTTTCAGATTCTCCAATGGCTTCAAGCACGTCAAAATATCGAGGATGCCTCAACAAGGCCAGTTCTTTCTGCTACGTGTGTGAGGACTTCACAACAGTTGCACTGCGTCGAACCATCACTTCCCTCCTCAGAACCGCCAACTTTCGCTATTTTGACAGTAAAATTGGTGATCAGGACAAGTCTTGGGCTCCACACATCTGTTGTAAACCCTGTTACAAGGGACTAACTGCATAGTTTAATGGCAAGAAAGCAGCTTTCATCTTTGCAGTCCCGATGGTTTGGTGAGAGCCGCGAAACCACGCAGATGATTGTTATTTTTGTTTAACTAATATAACTGGTTTCAATGCATCTTCTAAGAAAAAGATCAAATATCCCAACCTTCGATCTGCTATGAGACCCGTTCCCCATTCAGATGATCTTCCTGTACCCACACCTCCAGTAAATAAGGATCCTCTTTCCTCATCAGATGAAGAAATGCCTTCAAGGGAGAATTCTGCCGAGTCAATATCTTTGGAAGATATTGAGTCTACATATTAAGGAACAAGTGGCAATGAGCCACACTGGATCACGCAAGAAGACCTGAATGATCTTGCTCGTGATTTGTATCTGTCAAAACAGCAGTCAAAGCTCTAGGCTTCTCGGCTTAAACAGTGGAACCTAGTCCAGGAACATGTAAGTATCATCAGTTTCAGGGATCGGAACAAATAAAGTCATTGGTATTCTTATGGGTATGCAAGCGGGCTTCACAAAGTACTGTTTTTTTCTCTGTCTCTGGGATAGTCGAGCCTCAAGGAGAATCCTCTGGTGGACATGAATAAGGAGCTTCTTCCCCCTCTTCACATCAAGCTTGGTTTGATGAAGAATTTCGTGAAGGCGTTGCACAAAAATGGTGCTGCCTTCCAACATTTATCTACTGTGTTTCCAGGTCTTATGGCTGCTAAGCTCAAAGAGGGCATCTTTGTCGGACCTCAGATCCGAGAAGTGCTGAAGGATACTGATTTTGAGGAGCTTCTTAACTTAAAGGAACTGAGAGCATGGGAAGCATTCAAGTCAGTCTGTAGTGGCTTCCTTGGTAACACACGCCTAACAGATTACCAAGCCTGTATTGAGAAGTTGCTAAAGTCTTACGAGGATATGGGGTGCCGAATGTCACTCAAGATTCATTTTCTCCATTCCCACCTCAACTTCTTCCCGCCAAACCTTGGAGCAGTGAGTGATGAGCATGGAGAAAGGTTCCACCAAGACATTACGAAGATGGAGAGCAACTATCAAGGCAAATGGAACCCCGGCATGATGGGAGACTTCTGCTGAATGCTCTTGCGTGACATCCCGGAGGACAAATACGCCAGATCTTCTAAGAAAACACACTTTTCACTGTGGTACTATGAATTGTGTCATCCAAGTATATTGATTCAATCAGTGTTCTTTATCTATCCTGTTTTATCTGTTATAAGCTGCTGCAACTCTTGAAATATGCACATATATTCTCTGTTTATACTAAAATGAGACTATTTAAAAGCCAGAAAACTAGAGGTGATAGAGCAAAACTATTTATAAATTTGAATTCAGCACACCCAAACTAACAAAAAACACCTATCCCCATTCTTGCCTCAGACCAGAAATTTATTTTTGTAAACCAGTGTATTTTTTCGTTTTTAAAAAAGAATATTTTTCTTTTGTAAAAAAATTAACTTTTCTCTCAACCCCCAACAATTTCTGAGGAAATGAAAAACATTTCCCATGGGTAGAATGTCTTTCCTTCTTGTCTAAAAATCAATTTAGAAATGAAATCACTTGATTCTTTCAGTTCAATAATCGAAAAATTGTTCGATCTGTCAGCAAGAAAAATGTGATTGTTTTTATCACTGACAACTATTGATAAAAATCAAACGATGCATAATCCATTCATTGTCTTATTGAATGAAATTATCAGAATAATCCAAAGACCCAGAACCAATCATTTTATTTTGGAGTTCTTCATGGAATTTCAGCTAAAATTCAGAAAATTCCATCAGCAATTGCAATTCTCTCAGCGGTTCGTTTATTTTTTCATGCAATTCGAGGGATGCTGATGCCAATTTCCTTGTCTCCAATTCCACACCAAACACAATATTCTTCTCTTTTGGGCCCTTTTTTTTATCATAATTTTTCGCATTTTAAGTTGGATTGTTTTTCTAATTCTTCACTTAAATGTGTAGACACACTTACTGTAAGGCAAAAATAAAGATTAAACTTTATTAATTTTTTGTTGATTTTACGTTTTTGAACAGAAAATTTTTAACTGCTGCAGCAACACACACACACACACACACACACACACATATATATATATATATATATATATACATACCTACACGCACACATGCACAGACGCCTACACACATAGAGGTAGACACAATAATAAATAGAATAGAAAGAATAGGAAATTTCGAGAAAGAAAAAGAGAGAGAGAGAGAGAGAGAGAGGTGGGGAAGAATAGTGCAAAAAGGTAAAATGAAATACAGCTGCTTCTACTCTCATACCACCTACACGCGCATGCGCACGCAGACATATACATAGACAAGCGTATGCACATGCGCATACGTATACATACACGCGCATACGTACTCATTAAAACGTTGTTTTTTCTTTCTCTTTATAATTTTATTAATACTACAACAGCCACATACAAACTAATGAAAAAGAAAGGGTGCTATTGAAAGAGAGAGAGAGAGAGAGAGAGAGAGAGAGAGAGAGAGAGAGAGAGAGAGAAAACAAAAAATAAGAGAAGTGTCGTCCTCGGTTGATGTAATGGTTAATAAGCTAGATTAGCAAAACTTCACGGCTGGGTTCGATTCTCATTGAGAGCCCCATTCATACGGCCTTATGACACTTCTGAGCTAAAAACTTTTGTAAATTAATATAAAATGTAAGGAAATATTTCATCAACATAAAAACTTATCAATTTATTTGATTGTCTAACAAATTGATCAGGATAATTTCTTACTTGGACTTTTTACTTTGATTCCAAGAAAAGATTTTTCGACATTTTGTGATTTTAAAGGGGCTGAAAGAAAGGACGATGAAAGGGGGGGGATAAAATAAAATAAATACACTCACAGACACACACGAACACACACACATACACATACATATACGCACGAATATACAGAAGCACGCGCAGAATAATGACACATTTAATTCCTCCTTATGAACAGGCACCCACCAACATAGACACCCGTCGATAGGCACATACACATTGTGCTTTTAACTTTTTCAGTTCGATTTTTTAAGCTAAAATAAAACTTGAAATATACCATTACTTTCATAGAAAGATTCACACATATTCAAAGATTAGCACAAACACATACAGAAAACCGGCTCACTGGTATAATGGTTAGAGTGTTCACCTGTAGCAGGGCCGATAAGGATGTGGACTCTACTTGGTTTAGAAATGTGAATAATTATGAACAAACTAGATAATAAATAAAGAGACAAACGCAAGGGTAACAGTGTAACAAGAAAACGGGCGCAAATTTATTGACTGGGGTTGAGGAGACCGGGATGTTCAACAGGGCCACGTTCAATTCGGGTGAACCACTGGAATTAGGAGGTTCTTGCTTCCTGGTCATCTGCTTCGTGTTTGTCCCCTGGCCGTCTGCTTCGGCGATTCTGAGGGGAATCGCTGGATATACTCAAACTCGAAGCTGGAGACCTCCTTCCCTAAACATGGCCGAGTCGGGGAGCAGATATGTTCGAAGATCAACCTCAAGTTGTGGAATGACAACTTTAATATAATTTGTCTCTATGGCGATGCTTTGTGCATCTATTTAAAGAAATTCAGTTTCTCTCTAAAGTTTTCCTTTTCTTAGCCATGACAAACTACTATTGACGGCCGTGTCTAACCTACGGCCCAGCGCCCGGACCCACCTAAAAAAGTCATTGTGCCACACTTGTTCGGTCGGTGGGATGAACGACGAATATCGACTTCCTCCTAGCAGTCGAACTTGACAGTTTTTGGACGAACACTTCTACCCGCAGTACTAACACTCTTATTTTGTATATATGTTCTGTTCTTCAATACATTTGTTCCATCTAATTTCTCTTCTTCCGTGTTTTCTCTCTGGCCCCTAACAGGCCACAACAGTATTACAATTCTTTGACTTAAATCATGCATAAGAATGGTAGATAAGTTATTAATAATGAATTCTCTCTTGTTTTTCTGTTCCTCAACTCCCTCGGCTCTTACGTCATTCAAATACTTCCACTTATTTCCCTGAGCTGGGGAGACTTTTTTTTCAATCATATCTATTTCACCTAAAGTTTAATATCATCCAGATACCTCCACTGACTTCCCTGGGGTGAGATGGAGTTTTTTCTGCCATTCCTTTGTGTCCCTTCTACCTAAATTTCACACTAATGAGAATACTTTCTTATTTTTATTCAGTAACCTTAAATTAATATATTTCTCATAAAAGATATTTCCAGTACATTTGAAATGATACAAACATCTTGGGTGACTTTTTGACTATCCTTTATTGAGAAAATGGTACTGGCAAACATAATATTCCCTAAAACCCTACCCACTGTAAGGTAAGAATATTGTATTAGGTTCTTAGTTTGTTTTGTTTTTTTTTCGTATAGTTTTTCATATAAAACGAAAACATTCTTTATCCTTTCATCTTTCAACTTTTTCTTTATATTCTGCATGGACTTTTTACTTTCTGATATGTTCATGTTTTGACATTTCCATCTGATTAGGAAAGTATTGAGATACAACAGATCACATTTTCTTAGTTGGGCCAAGAACTTATCAATTCTTCTTGTTATAATAGAAAAGATATTCTTTAAAAAAAGCTTCTAGTTATTCTCTCTTAAATTCTAAGGAGATTTTTTCGTGTTAATTACGTTTTTCCTCCTGCTTTTAAATTTCACTCTACAGGTTTTCATGGATTTCTCGATAAAGTTAATGAATTCGTCTGATATTTAGTACATTTTGAGACAGTTTATTCTCGGGCTTTGTGGGAATATATTGTGTGCCTTTTTGTAGTCAATCTAGCCCATAGCTAGATTCTTTTTCCTTTCATCTTGCTCTCGTTGAAGTGGTATTAATTAATATACAGTAGCTCTCCTATGCTTCTTGTCCTTTTCAGGCATACTTTTTGTTGTTCGAGAAACAGTCCACGATTTATTAACGCGTAGTAAATCTCCTCCCTTATTTGGGCTGTTAATATTTTCCGCACCCTAGTCAGGCATCTCATGGTTTGGTAGTTGTTTGATGCGTCTTTCTGGATCCCTATGGTCTTTCCTTTAGTCATCTATTTGGATACGTCTGATTCTTCTAAGCATTTATTCATTTCGACAGCTAGTCTATCATGGATGGAAGCGAAATTTGGAACTAGAATCCATATATACCATCATGGCCTGGAGTTTTACAATTTTGCATTTTTTTTTTTTTTAGTGTATCTCTCAGTGAATCAGTGAGTAGGCTTTTCTGTTATGTTCTCTTTGTTGCCATATTTTGCTCCAAATTTTGTTCGTTTCTTTGTTATCCAGTTGTTGGTATTTTTATCATTAATAATATTACTTTTACTAACTCTACTATTACTACTAGAGAGAGAGAGAGAGAGAGAGAGAGAGAGAGAGAGAGAGTGTGTGTGTGTGTGTGATAGTCACGGAGTCAAACGTAATCAAAGAAACATCAAATTTAATACATTTTTTTACGAATAAGTATATGGCGAAATATCAAATTGCAGTTTTATCAATACTTATTTGAAGCAATATTTGTTCACACATGATTATCGTTTGTTACTTGAAACCATATAAATGTGTATAAATCATTAGTATTAGAAAGGAATACTTGAGGGCATACAACTGTGTGTAAATTATTTGTATTGGATCGGAATACTTGTTGACATATAATTGTGTACAGACAGATGATTAATATTGAATAGTATTATTAATGTTATAAATACTTGAAAACATTTAACTGTGTGCAAACAAATAAATTCTAACTCGCTTTTTAATAAAAGTTACCAATAAACGATTCACTTACAAATCATATATATAATATTTACATTTGGCATTCAATAACCAAGAAGGGTTGAAATTCAATTGAAACAAATAACTTAACCTATACTAAGAAAATAACAACTCTCACTCTCTCTCTCTCTCTCTCTCTCTCTCTCTCTCTCTCTCTCTCTCTCTCTCTCCCTCAATTTATCTATCTATCTTCCTTTTCTTTTTTACCTTCTTCTTTCCAATATATTAAAGCAGAAAATAGATGTCTGATGTATAGCATTATTGCTTCTTCTCTCATTGTCTTACTTTTCTTTTTAAATATATTTGCTTTGCTTTTCTCTGACGCGTAAAGTCTTCTTTTTCGTCTTTCTCTCACAATCAAAACAGAATGGTTCCTTATTAATTGGAATAATGACTGAACGTAACATTCAATCATATGCGTTTATGTCTTATTCTCTTAATATCACAACAAAAATCAATTAAAATAATTTAGAAAAATAAAAGAAAAATTAAATATGGCCGAATGAGTTATGTAGCAAGATTAATATTTGCTTTGAGATTTTATTATCACCTCACCTGCAGCCTTTGTATTCAGTCATGCTCTTTTGTTAAGTGTCTGAGATCCAGGAATGAGTTCGCGCAGAATCCGTGAACATGTGCAATACTGAAACTTCTCAAAATATCCCAATATGGTCTGTATACAATTTGAATAGCTGACCATATAGATATTGATAAAATGTTTAACCCAAAAAACCACATTGACTGCCTCCTTGTCAATTTGGCAATAGTTAGTTCTTGTTTGTTTCTTTTCAGCAAAACCAGGAGTCCTTCCCGGTTGATCTTTTAAAAAGAATATCATCATTCCTGGAATTGACATTTAGAATACTTTGTAAATTATTTTTTATTGTTCTTTAAAATATTCCTCGTGCTGATTTAAAACAAATGTAGAGAGAGTAAAATTTGCAATATAAAGAAATTAAAGTGATAAAAGTTACAATATAAAGGAAATTAAAGAGAATTAAATTTGCAATATAAAAAGAATTTCGAGTAAAATTTCATATAAATTTACTATTTAACTGGGTAATGTTTTGGGGTGGGGGGCGTTAGGGCGTAATTTTCAACGGTAAGTTCTGCGGTTTTCTAGGTTTGGTTTGGTTGTTTAATGGCATATCAACTCTTTTTAGGTTATTTAATGCCAAAGCCATTCTCCTAAAAGAACAGTAGTGGTACTATTTAACCCATAGCTGGGAGGATAAGGGGGTTCATACCTTTCGCAAGGGTATTTGCCCGAAAGTGAACGTAATAGAGCGACTAGAGTACGAACTCGCGTACTACGATTCCGCAGTCCATCGCTTTAACCATTACACCACGAGGACACCCCCTGCGGCTTTCTAGTTCGGATACTGATTCAAAAAAATAACAACGACAATAAAGTTTTGTACAAAAGAAACACGAAAGAATGGGATAGAAAAGATAAAGTGTGGCAAATTTTATTGTAATTTACCGGAACTTATCTGAGAGAGTGTCCGGGAAACAAAGATCATTGAATTTGAGTATTTTTTTCTTTCAGTTGTTTAACTTGGTAGAATTTCAGTTGTCGATTTTAGTTTAATTTTACTTTTATTTCTTGGGAAGCTTCTTGCCTGTTTGAAATACTTATCGTCTATTCAAGAATCGAGTGACAAAACCTTTCTTTCTGTTGGCTATTCTTTCCTGTCTTTACACTCTGGTCCCCGAATTCGTGCTGAGGGACCCAATAGTATGTAAGTTCCGATAATCAGCCATAAACAGAAAATACGGGAGGTGAGAGGCGTGTTGACAGGACTTGAAAGACAATATTTCGGACAGAAGGCAGAGACCCGCTGGTCACTCAAGCGAAGGGGAGAGGTCCGCTGGTCTCTCAAGCAAAGGGAGAGATCTGCGGGTCACTCAAGCGAAGGGGAGAGGTCCACTGGTATCTCAAGCGAAGGGAGATACCTGCTGGTGGCTCAATCGAAGGGGAGAGGTCCACTGGTCTCTCAAGCGAAGGGAGAGATCTGCTCGCCCCTCAAGCAAACCAGTCAGTTCCTCTCTGTATTTTCTCCGGCCGTTGCACTACTTCACAAAAAGGGTCCGTGCCACGGAAGAAAGATATATGCAAACTTTCTCCATACAAACGTCGCCGTCGAAGAATAAAAATATAAATTTTATTTTTATATATCTAGGAGTTTTTCGTTGTTTGTCAAGCGGTGCAATATGCAACTTAATTTATTTCCTTATGAAATGTAAGTACGAAAAGTAATGCCTGATTTGATTTTTCATATTGAAAGAAAAAAAAGATGGTGAAAGTTTAAAAAAGAGATGATAAATGTTCATTTCAACGACTCTTAAAAGTGAATGTTATTGGTTTTTTGAAAAGTCGAAGAAGGGGAAAAATCTATGTCAGGATTGTTTTAAATATTTTCGCCTTCCTTATTATAAAATGAATATTTTAATTCTTAGATAATTAGTAAACAAACTACAAGTAAAGAGAAAAATTTAAATCAGGGATAAAAATATTTCCGTGGAGTATTTTTTCCTTCAGATGTTTTTTTTTTTTTTTTGTGTTTGAACTGGGAATTTTATTGCTTTGAGGTGGAATGGGCGGTAGTTGGGCGGAATCCGGACCTGATGAGAGAGAATTCAGAATATTTTTGCGTTATTTACAACTTGGCTATTTTCTTTTCAGGTACACGAACGGCTATCTAAGTAACCACACTAAATTAGACACGTCAACACAAAACATGGACGAGGGAAGAGAACCAACATGCACTGCAAAACTATTTTAGGAGAAACCCTACACTAAGAGGTTATAGGAAAAAGATTATAGAGATCTGGTAAGAATGCGCAAGGTTTCAGACAGCAAACCAAAGACTCACCGACCAAGTTAGGACAATGATAAAGAAAGCTTTGTTTTCTGACTTTGAAATACTAGAAATACGCCAGAAAATAAATAATGAACCAGACGCTAATACAGTATCAGACACACAATGTTTTGACAAATGAGAACACTCTAACCGAAATAAATCACCATTTTCCGAAAATAACCCCCCTCACAAAAAACAGAGAGGGAACACTGATACAAGAACAAAAAAAAAAAATTAGAAAATTTAAAGGGGATTATGAATAACTACCTTGCCACCACAAAGAAACATAGAGTAGAGAACAATCGATAGAGAAACGGAAAAAATAAATCAAGTATGAACATATATATCAACAAAATTAAATGAACTAATCTACGCAGGAGCAAAATTAGTTTGTGAGAAAATCGGGGTTTCCTTATAGAGCACAAACAAAAATCAAAACCCGAATGTGAAATTCTACTGAAAACGCAGATAAAAAACTATAAAAATAGAATGAGACTCACAAACTCATATGGGATTTTGAGATTCAAACGGATCACCTAATTTCGGCCAGACGAATAAGAGAACATAACAAATTGCGTAACAGGTTTAGAGTAAAACTGAAAGGAAGCGAAAAGAGAAAAAAGTACATAGATCTTGCCATGGAACTGGAAAACAAAGGAACATGAAGATAACGGAATTACCAATTCTGACTGGCGCTCTCGATACACAGCAAAAGGTTGGTACAGGGCCTTGAGGATTTGAAAATAAGAGAAGGGTAGACCACCAAATCTACACCATTATTGAGATCGACCAGAATACTGAGAAGTGTCCCGGAAAATTGAGAACACTTCCAGCCACTCAGACATCAGTGGAAAACCATCAGCTTATAATGGTGGTAAAAAGCTCTCTCATGAGTTAAATAAAAATAATAATATGGCAAAACGAGGACTCGAAGATCAAAACAAGTAAAAAGATAAAATGAATCACAACAGCCAATAATAGCAAAAGTGAAAAGAACACAAGGACAGATAAAAAAAATAATGGGAATTACTAAATCGAAAAACCAAAAATGAGGGGGAAAAGAACCAATTATATGGACACTTCAGAAAATAAACTGGGAACATTGCGTGTGAGATGACCTGGCGATGGCTTCCAAGAGGAATCCTAAAGAGAAAAAGAAAATGGAAAAACAGAAACAATTTTCTGAACACTTGAGAAGAGAAAATGTGAACATTTTGTCTGAGATGAGCTGGGCATTACTTTGAAGAGGAATCCAAAATAGAGAAATTAATAATAGGATAAAAGAAACAACTATATGGACACTCCAAAAGACAAACAAAGGACATTATGTGTGAGATGATTTTGGCACGGCTTTCAAAGAGGAATCCTAAAGAGAGGAAGTAAAAATGGTGTAAAAGACACAATTATATTGACACTTAAAATGTCAAACTAAGGACATTGTGTGAAATGCAAATAGCCGCATGCAGGATTTGATCTCAGGTCACCGTGCCCATTTCCTTCGGCGATAACCGTTATATGACGAGCGCTTATTAAAGGTAACAGTAACGGACGACAAGACATCCCCAGCTCAGATAAGAACACCTATATTACTAGGGATCTTAACACTGACCGTTGGAAATTGAAGCAAGACTCTGGGTAAGGATGACCTCAATTTCACCAGATTTGCAATGACACCGCAATATCATCATATGCATCACCCGTGATGTTGCAAGTATGTCCCCTGGGTGATGGAATTACACTTTGTTCTGCCTCCATAGAAATAGTAAAAGTAAAGTAAGTAGTTGAGGGTGACTAGAAAGCTCCCTTTTTAATAGCTACTACACCGAAGTGTAGAGGAGGGCGATACTCCTTTCCCTGGATTGCTCCACTTTACCCTTGTTACGTACCTTATTTTTCTGAGTGTTAAGCAAAGAGGTATCAAATACCATTTTAAAATTCTTTGGTATGACGTGACCTGGGATTGAACCCAGGTCCCTCGGACCATTGGTGACCACTGATAAGATTGTAAAACCTTGAGACGAAAGTGAGACAAATTATATGTGAAAAGAAAGTAGGTATAGCCCGAGCAATAACGACCAGAGAGCGGTTGGGAAGATTCAAAGGATAATAAATAAAGAAAATAATCATTACTACAAAAAAGAATAAATATTCATTGCTAACACATTTATTACAATCAATGCTATTGTACGTGTCTTCTCTTTACTTTGTACTATGACTTCTAATGATAATTACTATCAAAGAGAAGTTGATAAAAATCCACTGTTATACTATAATGATGTTATTATCAGCTTCACTGAAAACGTTTTTTTTAATGTTAATTCATTGACTGGTGACACAGTAAACATGACGCTGCATAACACATGTCAATTGAACTGTCTTGTGTATATATTTAGTCTAGAAACTTAAAGTAATTCTAAAAGTATAAATCAACGGGGTCCTATGTGCGGGGACTATGTTTGCTAATATAAATTTGTCCTATTGAATAACACAGAATAAGACGGAGGAAGAATGTTGTTGGAATGAGTATGAGGAATAAAAATGTTTAATAGACTATTTAGTGTGGAGGAAATATTACACGTGAATGTGACGTCATTTGAGAATTTGGTTTCCTTTTACTCACAGGTTTCTTCACCAAACGTATCAGGCTGCGTTTGATAATAGTGTTAGACTTAAAGAAAACTTATGTGAAAGGCAGTGAAAAGATGATGCTGTTATATTTAGTGTATAGTAGCAAGGAAAAGACAAACACAGGTTGAAAGTTTTTAAACAATTATATTAACAAAAAGAAAAAACAAGGCGATAAACCGAAGAATCAACTGTACAAATTTGTTGCGTACAATATCAAGTGAAGCCAGAGTTCATTGACGGTCATGTATGTTATAAGTCAAGAAACTTACTTGGTGGGTATGGTGGTATAAGAGTGGTTAGGGTATCAGATGATCTTGGTGGTAGTAGCAGTCAAGGACGGGGTGGCGTTTTAGCTAAGTCATCAGTTGTTCACAGCAGGTGGTGTGTCAAAAATCCGTCAAAGTTCAGATGAGTTCTTATGGTCGAAGCGTGTTCTTCCCTTCAACCCACGATAGGCCAATCTGACGCCTTTGAAGATTTTCGCAGCGTAAATAGCTACCCTTTGGATCAAGTCGGTTCTAGGGAATTTTTTTGCGGGGAAAATTTATAATTGGCTGAAAAAGGGTATTTTGTCAATGTGAATTAATTTCTTGCATTCTCGCCCGGAAGCTCTGCGCGGAGTCTCTTATGCAAATACCCATTTTATTCATTGTCTCGGCAGCAGACGTCAGGCTAACATCCGGTCGAATGCTACCCTTCTCTAGCCACGTGTATGTTTTTGAATGAAATCTTAAATCGGGAGAGATCTGAATCCAGCTATATAACAATGCAGAGAGATTTGTTGGTAGTATCGTAGCGTACTGGCTACTCAACCCAAAAAACCTCCGTTTAAGAAAAACACAAAGTCATTCATGACGTCAGCTAACAACAATGCCATGTCTACGTATGGAGAGGAAATTTCCTTTATCAACTGGAAAGTTAAAATAACTTTCCAGTTGATAAAGGAAATTTATAATAAATTCTGCAGAATAAATAGAAGACTTCTCATAAAAGCAGAATAAAGCAGTGTTGATATAATGAGAAATCCCATTATTACTTATATTCATAAGAAGGACTTCCTACTTTTGGCAACACAATTCCGCCAACTAAAACCACAAAAGAAACCGCCAGTTATCTCCATATATACACAGCAATCAACGACACAACCCACACATTTGGTTGCTCAGACAGGCGTGGGTGCGAAACATATATACGTATCTCCTCTGATCAGAGCACTCGGACCAAGGCATTATAAACAGCAGCAGCGGAAGAAACAAAGTTTCAGGCTAACCCAACATCGGAGGGATGTCTTGACTCTATCATCGAGACGACGCAGGAATAAAGCAATCCCCCTTCTCTCTCTCTCACTGTGTCCCTCTCTCTCCGCCCTCTCTCTCTCTCTCTCTCTCTCTCTTTGTCCCTTTCTGTCTGTCTATCTCTCTCTCTCACCAGTCCTTCTCAGGGCTAACTTCAGAAAGTCACAAGCCGGCCCTTTTGTGAGCTATTTCAGAAAGTCTTCTGAGGATCACCTCTGGTCTCCTCGCTTACACTCCTCTACTGATACTACGAAATCAACAAATAGCTACACTTGCAGCAAACCAGCAGGACCTGTTTCAGTATCACAGATCTTCGGACATCTGCAGACAAGTTCCGGCATCAACCAGCAGCAGAAACCTGCAGCCATGCACAGGATCACCAGACACCTGCATCTTCAAGCAGCAGGCACTTGCAGTAACAGTTCCATCGTCACCAAGCAGTAGACAACTCCAGGCAAGCTCCCACACATACAACCAACTCCTACATGCCGTGCTCGACTCGTCTGTCGCAGGACTGCAAATGTTGATGCTGGTTCGCTAGAGTCGCGCACGGCAACTCCAACTACCTCTTGGTCATTGAGTGGGCCAACTTCCAATTCCATTGTTATCAATTCACTAAATAAAAGCTTGTCTCTTCGAATTAACTCTCTTGTCTTTGTCATAGAAGAATTACATATTATAAACTGAATTACCATGATCAGAAACTCCGGCAAGCACTGCGTGCAACATACAGAAATACTGGACAGCTGTTTCGACCATATTAGTTTTCATCAGCTGTGTATATCGTGATCTCTCCCACTGGAGATCACGGGATACACTGTAGTTAATTTTTGTTTTGCTTTAAAACTGTTGTTGTTACTATTAGAATTAACTCTTCACTGATATAATTTCACAGATAGTTGAAAGACGACAAAAAATGTATAAATCATTTTTTAAAAATGTGGCGTTTAAAGAAGTATACTTAAAAGAAAAACTGTTGCATATATATATATATATATATATATATATATATATATATATATATATATATATCCAAAGAAGATGAGTTGGGAATAATTCTATTTGTAAATATATCAGAGGACTCGTATAAATCTCCTGGGTTGTTACATGTATGATGATTAATATGTAAATTTCGATAGAGAAAATCTCCTTATAATAGAAAAACTCAACAAAGCGTTATTTGGCTATTTTAACTTTATTTCAGCTGGTAACTCTTTCGAGGAATAATATGAACGGTGTTATTATTTTTGCTTATCGTTGGACGGTTGAGTTTTGTTGGCATAATTCTGAATTTCGTATCTGGGTCTTTTTTTCTTCTTCTTACCCCATTTACTTGTTGTCTTTTTTTGTCCGAAAGAAGATGCAAGAGAATTAAGGACGGAAGGAAAGAAGCAAAGATTCCTTTAAACTGAAACGTTATTTTGTGGTTTAACGACTATTCTGTGATGTAAATGTTTTCCTGATTCAATGGAAGTAGTCGCGTCTCCCAGTCAAGGTGTTGAAATATATTACAGTTATTTACGGTCATGTATGCGTTTGAAGTTCGTCTTGTGTCCAGTAGGTGTGTTCAGTGAGGTATATTTAGCAGAGGCGTTTCGTAACAAAACACAACCGACATTTAAGCCCGGACTGAAACAGATCTTTTCAATAGAAGTGATAACAGCTTAATGAGAGTTTCTCTAAGACGTCAGGATGCCCCTCTTTTTAGGCATGCAGTGATTTCGTTTCCTTGGAAATTGTTACGTTTGAATCTTTTATTTTATTTTATTTTTTTATTTCACAAACTCTATAAAAAAAAGTGACTAGCTTCTTCACATAGCCACCACACAATGGAGAGAAAAATATTTTATGTTTTCCAATGGATTCTTAATCGTTTCATAAAAGAAAAAGAGAGAATAAATGAAATGGGCAAAAAGTTAGTGTCAAAAAGGGATGTAATGTCTTTGTCTGGAGTTCCAGTGACAGTAAATGTGCTCAAATCTCCAGCACTCTTCTCAGTATTATGGCCGATCTTAATAATGCTGTAGTTTTGATGATATCCACTAATCCTGTTATTTCCAAGTCCTCTAGTCCGTTTACCAATACTTCGGTGACTGTACCAAGAGCACCAATCACAATGGATATAATCGTCACTTTTATGTTCCACGGTTTTTTCAATTTTCTAGCTAGGTCAAGGTACTTATCCTTCTTTTCACCTTTTTTCAATTTTACTAAGTTGTCAGCCAGAACAGCAAAATCTACAGTTGTGCAAGCTTTATTTTGTTGTTGTTGTTGTTGTTGTTGTTGAAGATTACTAGGTCTACTTGTCTGCTGCTCCGTTTGTATCTCAAAATCCCAGAGAAATTTGTGAGTCTCATTTTCCAGGATAGATGCTGAGTTGTACATATTCCATTTGTTCATATGGTCGAAATTTAATTTCTTGTGTAATTCCTTGTGGATCATCTTATTCACCCAGTCGTGTCTAGTCTTATGCTTCTTCGAATGCTAATTTGCTGCATTCACTTATTATGTGATTGATCGTTTCGTCTCTATCTCCACATAACCTCCATCTGCTGTTTTGTTGCGTCTTATCTATTCATGCTTTGAAAATTTAGTCCCTATGAGGTTTTTTGTGGCTGCTATTAGAAAAGATTCAGTTTCTCTCTTAAGATTTCCCTTAATCAGACACATCCACGTTTTCTCGTGTGAGATGTCGCTTTTTTGTCGCTTAAAACGTCCGTAGAGTTGTTTCTCTTCCCATTTTTGTTTTCTAGTTATTTGCATTCTGTTAGTCTTCGTATTGTCACTATTGTTTCTGGTGGCTGTAATTTTCTTTCTCCGTGTTTTTCTATGTAGTCTTCAAGTCGTTGTATTGATGCGTCAACGCTATCTTCAGTATTGACAAGTCCTCTTCCTCCTTCTTTTATGGACACATATAGTCTGGCAAAATCATCTCTAGAATGTAATGCCTTATTCATGGTCATTAGTTTTCTTCTTCTCGGGTTCATTTGTTTAAGTTTTTCTGCTTCTCGTAGGCATCTGTTCATTTCGAGTGCTACTCTGTCGTGAGTGGTGGGGAATTTTGGAAGTATTTGTAGGTTTGCTTTTCTGTTAGCGTTCTAATCTTGTCTTGATTTGGTAGTTCCATTCCGTCAGTTAGATGTCGTTTGCCACTTTTCATTACAAGCATGGCACATTTTTCTATACCAAATTCCATTCCTATGTCATTACTGTATATTCTAACTGAGTGTTTCCAGGTCTTTTTTATTTTTTGCAGATAGATTGATGACATCAATGTACATTAGGTGATTGATCTTTTCTTGCGGTCTACTAAGTTTGTATCCGGCTGTGCATTTTCTGAGTATGTGGTTAAGAGGCATCATGGCAAATTTGAATAGTAACGCTGATAGAGTATCTCCTTGGAAAATACCTCTTTGGATCTTTGCTTCAGCTAAGTTTCTTTCTTCTGCTGTCAATTGCACTCTCCAGGTTTTCTCGATAAAGTGTATGACTTTCATTTCATTATTTGCCTCACCTCATATTCTAAATAATTGCAAAACTTTTTAGTAAAATCGAATAAAAAATAAAACACAAAATAATCGATAATTTTTTAAAAATTTTGTGTATTTATTTTGAAAATTAACAAAAAATGTTAATTTAAAAATGAAAATTTGAAAGAAAAGAAAATGAAAGTAAAAAGTGTCCATATTTTTGTCTGTCGAGAAATTTAAAAATTTTAATTAAATATTTTTTATTAATTTTAAGAGGAATAATTTTTTTTTGTAACAAAAATTTCTGGCCAGTTTTCAGATTTTTCCTGAAATTTATGTAAATTTTTATACAATTTTTTCTCGAAAAATGCAAAAATTCCTTTGAAATTAGAAAAATAAATTTCTTGAAATTCATTTAATGAAAATCCTCAAAATTTTTTCAATTTTAATTATTGGAGTTTTTGTCCCTTTTCGTGAAAACAAAATATTTTACAAGTAACTGTCATTGCCCCCCCCCACCCAATTCCCAGTTGAGGGGTCAGCACGAATTCAGGGATAACAACCTTGAGGCCAATAACCCCCCGATTCGCCAATGTCCATGGTTTTTATATATCCGTCTTTTTCTGTATTAAAATCAATTTTAAATTTCTCAAAATAACAAATCAAAATTTGACTTTTTATTTAACAAACAGAAAAATTTCTTTTTATTTTTAATGTTAATAATTTTTTCTTTTTAGAAATGGAGAAAATTTTTTTCTCTCGCCCACAAAAATCTTTTCTTCCCACCCCTCTACCACATATTTTACCCCCAAAATTTCTGAAGAAATAAAAGTCATTTCATGAGGAAAGAATTTATTTCCTTTTTCGTCTTTTAAAATCAATTCAAAAACAAATTCACCCAATTCTTTTAATTCAACCATCGAACGGCTCGAAAAGACAGCAAGAAAAAGTTGATTGTCTTTGTGGTTGACAACAATTGAGGTCCATAGAAGAACGTCACTGCTGCGTTCGTCTTTGATTCTCCTGCAGTGACCCATGTATCCTGTTAGTCGGCTAACATTAGCGTGTCCATGAGTAGAGGTCCGTAGAAGAGTGTTACTGCTGAGTTCGTCTTTGATTCTCCAGCAGTGACCCGTGTATCTTGTTAGTCGGCCAACACTGGTTGGTCCATGAGTAGGAGTCTATAGAAGGATATCACTGCTGAGTTCGTCTTTGATTCTCCAGCAATGACCAGTGTGTCTTGTTAGAGTTTTTTTTTTTTTTTTTTTTTTTTTTGGTTGGAGTTGGTTGATGAATGTACCAAAATTGTCCCGAGCGCTCTCGGACATATCGTAGGCCATTATCAGGGGATTTTTGCGAGACTAAAGATTGTTTTCTTTTTCTTAAAAGTTCAATTTCTCTTGATACTATTTTATTTCCGATGATAGTGATCTGTTTTAAATTCGTTCAATGTCATCAGCATATCCGTTTTATCCAACTCTACGTTTACGTAAATTTTTTGAATGTTATAAAAAAATGTAAGTATATTTTTATGTCCTTTCTGTTTTCTATTGTAAAAATGGTAGTTTCATTATCGATCCCGGGTGGTTAGAATTAACAGTAATATAGGAGGGTTTTTTTTTTCTCTTTATGAAAGGGTTTAAAGCTATTTTCAGATAAACTAAAAGTAATATTTAGGAAATCTAAATTTCTAAATCTTCATTAGAAAGAATATAGTGTACAAGGCAACCATTTTCCTAATGGAAAACAGAAAGGACATAAATATATCATTTGGAATTTTTGCTGGAAATTGGAAGCAGAGGGTTTATAGTCATTGGCATTCTTTTTCTAACCCTCCCTTAAGAAACCAAACGACCCTTTCTAAATGGTTCTGGAGATTGAAAGATAGTGGCCTTACACCATGAGTTGGATGAAATTTTATTTAAAGATCACACACCCAAAGTAATTTCAGAAGTTGACATAATCTCTTTCTAGAAGAAAAATTAGTATTATGAAATATAGAAATACCAGTAAATTACTAAAGTAAAGAAATGAATTGATATTTAGATGTCGCTATAAAAATAAACATAAGCTTATGTGAAATTAATTTAGGCTTTATATATATATATATGTATATGTGTGTGTATGTGTGTGTGTGTGTATACATATATATAAACAGCAACTTTATAAATATATATCGATTTGTATATATATATATATATATATGTATATATATATATATGTATATTTTCAGGGTAGATTGTGCCCGTCACTCCGATAAGACAGACCATCTAGGAGAAGGATACTCTGATTATAAACCACCACTATGCGCCGGTACGTAGAAATTCCCTGGCTGGTGTTTGGGGGTGCATTTAAACCACTAGGAATAATGGGCCCTTGAGTTACTGGTGTGACATCCATCTAGGAGACAGAACTTCTGATCTAAAACCTGCGATCCACGCATTTACCAATCATCTTGCTTTTGCTTGTCATTGGGTTATATTTGCGAGGATTCAGTGAATGGTACTGGTGTTGTACAAGCTTGTGCCACTTAAATCCATCGAAGTACAGATATCTCAAGGGTTCTGGATCATTATCTAACCACTTCCCAAAGACCTGTGGCCTACGGACGTGGTATGGATGTCAATGACGATTTACCCAGCAACTGTGGTGAGGGTGGTGGTGAGCATCGAGATGGTTGTCGTCTGTTAAGACGAAGCAAGTACCATATGTGTATCTATATATGTATGCATATGTGTTTAGATTTAATTAAAGTAAATGTACTTTGGATTTTAGTATATATGTTTTAAGATTTGATCTAAATTAATTCTTTTTTTAATTTATTTAAATTATGTATTAAGCAATATAAGGTATTCATTTATTTTGATTACAGAGTGCATATTATGAAAGATATTTTTGTTGTATATAGTCATCATCATCATCATGTCGTGCCGCCAGCACGGATATCCCTGTCTAGCTTCTTCTCCAGCCGTTTAGTTAGCGTCCATGTAGTGCATACATATAGCAGTATCGATACAACCGCTGCCTGGAAGAAACTGCGTTTCATTTTATCGGTCAGATCTGATTTCCATATGACCGAGAGCCAAGTCATCAGCGTAGTCGGCGTCTGTGATTGTTTTTGCGGGATACCTTTTGCTTCTTTTCTTAGTCAGTTCGAAGCCATTTTCTCTGATTTGTCGATCGACGAATGATTTGTTATTGGTATTAATTATTAAATGTTATATTAAGTAATAACATTTTGTGATAGTTGTTGATAACTTTTGTTATTTTAGTTTTTGTTGGCATCGATGTTATTAATGTTTATAATAATAATAATAATAATGTGTTGATTATTAGTTTATAATGTTAATAGGCTTGATGATTAGTTGTAATAATTGTAATAGTAATATTCATTGAGATGATATTTCTTAATATGGTATTATTCTTAATACTTGGTTTGATTTTATTTATAAATTTAAGGATTTGAGGTTTAGTATGTAATAATATGAATATTATGATAATGTGTATAAAATAATAGTAATCTTGAGAATATATGATATTATGTTGTATTTGTTTATAATTTTAGATAATGCATTAACAGGAACTGGTCCTATTTACCCAACCCCTCCGCTCGGGCAGGATATGACACAAGGTCAATTTTTAAGCGGAGTTTAACAGGTTTCAATTCAGAGTTTTCCTTCTCCTAGACTAGTTGCCTCACCAAGGCTGAAGAACCTAGTCTGTCCTACTATTTACCCATAGCTGGAGGGAGAATAATTGGATTCATACCTTTCCGAAGGGTATTAGTGCTATGTGAAATGCAATCAGTCAGGTTCAGGATTTGAACTCGTGTCGCCGTGTCCATATCCTGCAACAGTAACTGGTATACTTTTTTTATTTTTACTTTTAATGTGATCAATTATATTAAATAGTATTAAAATGACAATTTTCTCGGTTTTTTGATAAAATAGTATTAATATACAATATCATATTTTATAATATATTTTTATTTTTGTGAAGAGGTTATTAATTCCCATGTAAGTTGTTTATAGTAGATAATTTTCTCTCCGTAAATCAATTTGTTCCTTTATTCTCTATTTTTACTTATCTTCTTCATTTGGGATATAAAAGTTTGTTTGCCATTACATAAAGAAATACGTGGAAAAGAAAGAGAAGTCAAAAATTGATACATCTTGATACAGGAATTGAATATCATTTGTTAATCAGACAGGAAAAACAAATGGGACTGTAGAATACACTGACAGCACCTCTGCAGGGGGAAGAGACCCCCCACCAATGAGGGTTCTGGATATGACACTAAACAGTCTGATGGTGAGGTGTCAGTAATACTGGGGCTTTGGGGAATACGGAGCACCGCTTCATTGCCATTGCTCCCCGGTCCATTCTGGCCCGGCATGGTAGCACCTGATAGGGCTCTATCTATGGGTTAAATAGAACTAACGGCATACTTATGCAAAACTGAGGTGTTTGATTAAACTAAAAAGCTTGAAATAGAAATGTTTTTGACAATTAAACTGTACTTAAATTTAAACTGTGTGCTCATGCTAAAATGAATTATTTGAAATAAAACTGTTTTTTGACATTGAAACTGTATTTACACTAAACTGAATAGTTTAACATAGAAGTGTTTTGACATCTAACTGTGTGTAAACAAAATCTGTACTTATACTAAACTGAATTAGCTAAATTAGAACTGATTGACTAAACTGAATAGCTCTAAATCGAAATGTTTTTCACAATTAAACTGTACTTACATGTAAACTGAGTGCTTATGCTAAACTGAATTGTTTGAAATTGTTGAAATTTAACCGCTTTTGACATTGAAACTGTACTTACACTAAACTGAATTATTATTTATAACTGTTTGAATGAACTATATAGTTTGAAACAGAAATATTTCTGACAATTAAACTGTGTACTCATGCTAAATTGAATTGTTTTAAATAGAACTGATTATTTACATAAAAATGGATTTGGCGTTAAATAACCTACAAAGGTTGATATGCCATAAAACTTAAACAACTAATCAACCAAGCAAAACAAATGGTCTGGTCTTTATTTTATAAAAAATATAAAAACCCAAAAAGCAAATGAGATTTAGGTCAGGGAAACGGGGTCACATAAACTTTGTCGGTTTTTCTAAATCTTCATTAGAAATTTCTCATTATTTCTTTGCCTTAAGATAAAGAGATAACCATTTTTAAAATACAGGGTTTGCTGAAATAAATTTTATAAAAATACGAGTTATTTTCAAAGATTTTTCTTATATATATATATATATATATATATATATATATATATATATATATAAAAGAATGTTGGTCGTCAGTAAATCGCTATGTGGTTATTTGTCGAACCAAGTGCAATATGATATGAAGAGTGCTCAATATCTATGATAGAGATATTATAATAATAATGTTAATAAATAAATATATATTATATATATATTTAATCCATGGAAAATATTGTTCTACAACCTAAGGTTTCTTGAAGTTTATAACAACAAATGTTGTTATAAACTTCAAGAAACCTTAGGTTGAAGAACAATATTTTCCATGGATTAAATATATATATCATATATATTTATTTATTATCATTATCATATATATATATATATATATATATATATATATATATATATATATATATATATATATGTATATATATATACAACTTCAAGATCTTGAGGTTATTTGCTTTTTTTTTGCAAATGATTTCAATTTTAACAGGCAATAAAATCTAAATTTGGTAAAAATGTATTTGTATGTGTATGTGTGTATGTGCGTGTGTGCTTGTGCGTGTGTGTGCAAGGCTCCCAGAAACTGAAGGATTAAAAACTTTGACGAGTTGCATTTGTGTTGATTGTTGTATGTTTTTTTTTATTTTGCTTTTGTTTTTGTGAGGTTTTTTTGGGGGGGTAGATTTTTTTTTCTTTTTTGTATTGCCTTTTATTTCGTTTTTTTTTATATTTTTAAGGTTTCACTTTTAGATTTTTTAAAAACCCGTTTCGAATCTCTGCATGAATTTTTATTTTTATTTTTATTTTTCAAATCTTATTTCTTTTTATGATCGGAAATTTTTTCCTTATTTCTTTTTTCTCAATTGTGAATCAAACATCATGTTTTTTTTTTCTTCTTCTTCTTCTTGTCTCCTTGGGGTGTCTGGTTAGGCTACTCTGTTGAGAGACAGAAATGGAAGCACGGCGGTAAACTGAAATTGGACAACAAGTTAAATGTGGCTGAGATAAACATATAAGTTAGGACAGAGGGCCTCTGAGAATCAACAATTGGAATCGTTAATAATTGGAAAATGCTAGATTTTTGAAAAATGACTTGAAATAGAACTCTTTTGACCTGTAAACTGCCTACTTATGCAAAACTGAATTGTTTGAAATAGAACTGGTTTTGACATTCAGCTGTGTGTGGACAATAACTATAATTATACTAAACTGAATTGTTTGAATTAGAACTGTTTGACCAAACTGAATAGCTTGAAGTAGAAATTAAACTGTGTACTCACACTAAACTGAATTGTTTGAAATAGAACTGATTATTTGTATAAAATGGATTTGGCATTAAATAACCTACAAAGGTTGATATGCTATAAAACCCAAACAACCAACCATCTATGCAGGGGTATGGACCTTTTGTGCGTTAGTACATATGGTTAGTCGTATGTGTATGTCTAGTTGTTAGATCTATATTTTCTTGTTTAAGTAGAGGAAATATATTGTGAATTGAATTACCAAGACCAGAAAATCCAGCGCACACTTACAAACAATATACGGAAACACTGGATTACTGTTTCGACCTTATTAGGTCTCATCAGCAGTGTATACCGTGATCTCCACCACTGGAGATCGAACCCGCGACCACAGAGCCGAAACTCTACAACTAAGCCACAGTTCATATTGCACACAAGTGACGCCAAATTAACTAGTCATAGTAATTGCGCAGCCAGTTAACCTGAATCAGTCTTGCAAGTTACATCCGTACTCTTTACAGAAGACACGGTCATCTCCAGGGCCACGTCTTCCGAAGCGGATTAGAAATACGCATCCGTGTAATTATTATGACCTTAAGGACAAGGATATAGATGTACATTTTCTTTTTTAAGTAGAGGAATTATATTGTGAATTGAATTACCATGACCAGAAAATAAGGTCGAAACGGCTGTCCAGTGTTTCCGTATGTCATGCGCAAGTGTTCACCAGATTTTCTGGTCATGGTTATTCAATTCACAGTAGAGTTGTTAGTTGCCCATAAGAATATATATATATATATATATATATATATATATATATATATAGCCACATGGACTTAATGTTGGAAAAATACCTTCCAAATAACAATTCTTGCAAGATTTAATTAATTTTTGATATAAACCGATTCAAAACAAGTTTGATTTTACATTCTCCTTCTTTACAGAGAACTACTCCGGAACCCTTTCTTTACCGGAGAGTTAATATGTTTTCATTCCGTGAACTGTCTTTTCATCTCAAGCTCATTGTGGCAAACCCATGTTTAGACTATTTGTAAACATTTTCTCCCTACTTATCGCACATTCCTTTGTAAATATCGGGTGGTTTGCACTTCTCAGACACTTAAAAATCTCATAAGACTCATGTGTTCACGTCTGGATTACTCTGTTTGATTTTACCTGGGATTTCAATTGGTTTTAGACTTCATGGAATATTTGATTGCAAAAAGATGATCCCATATTTTTTCAAACAAGAAAAAAAGTTGTTTATGAAATAGGATTTTACAATTACTCATAAAAATAATTATTTTTTGCGGAATAAATATGACTAATCATTTAGTGACATTTAAACATCGCTTCTTTTTTGGGGGAAAAAATAGTAGCATAATGAATATAGCCATTTGGTTAATGAACTTCTAAGTGAAATCATCTGGAGGTTGCAGGTTCAATCATGTCTACAGGTAAAAAAATAACAAGGAATACTTACTATAGCTTAACATTTGTACTTTGTTATGGTTAATGGAACTAGAACAATCTCTTCTCCAGAGGATTAAATAAAGAGTTTAGTATGAAGTTTCATGTGGACTCCTGAGATCAATAAGGAACACCTACAGAAGGTCAAAGGACACACCGACTGAAACGTTGTGAATATAACAATAAAGATGAAGACAATAGTCTGAATATTTTAAATGATAAAAATCGTTGTCTTTCTTTTTGAGATGAGGCTTCTTGATCAAAGAATTAATTTTTAATTTATTGCGGACTTTTGTCCTCATCTTGGTAGTTTTATTGTTGTTTCTTCTCACTACGTTTCGGTCAGATTTCACCTCTGGCCTTCTTCAGGTGATTAACCACGACCTTGTATAGGAATGCTGAGTCTTGTAACCGTATCCCCAGTACAATAGGAATGCTGACTCTTGTAAACGTATCCCTAGTAAAGAAAAAATTCAGTTATATAATCGTCTCCTTAGTCATCATTTTCTGATCAAATGTGAGGATATCTATTGCTGAAACTAATATTATGTAGCTAATATCCATCTGTATTCATGACAATCTATCTGTCAAATCAGTTCAGTCCCAATTCACAACAACCTCACACCCACAGCCACATACATAAACGCAAACAAATAAACAGAAAGACACACACACACACACACACACACACACACACACACACACACACACACACACCAGCCATACACTCTCTCCCTCTCCCTCTCCCTCTCCATCTCTCCCCCAATCTGTCAGGTTTGTCTCATTTCTCGCTTTCATTTTTATCTTTCTCCATGCCTTATATTACCCACGCAAAAATTAAATATGTGCAAATATATATATATATATATATATATATATATGTATATATATATAAAATTAATTTAAATCGCTAGTCGAAAATCTTCTACTAAAGTTTCACCTTAACGGATCATCAGGAAGCCTCGCCTAAACAATTCTAAGGAGAAATTGCTTTTGTTTTTATTCACCAAAAACCTCCACCTATCCTAAAATTTGCATATTACAAAAAAAAAAAAAAAAAAAAAAACCCAACCCTATAACATTTCCTAATTATATAGTAACCACGCTCTTTTGTGTTTACAACTATTCAATACCTCCGATCTTTTGTTTAGCATATTCTTACTTTTACAATCTGCTATTATCAATTTTTCCTCCATACAAAGATTACAAGTTCTATTCCCTGCCCTATATTTGCGGCATTTCTTTATTATTTCCCACTTCATTATCGGATCTACTTCCATTTTTTCCTTAATCTCCCACACATAACTAGATAAAGCAGTACTATATCTATATCTTTCGTGCGAAAAACTTGTTCTATGGTTATAGTACCTAGTTTTAAAATCCCCTTGGGTTGACCCAAAATATATCTTTTTATCTCTCTTATTATTCGAATCCGTATATACCTCTACTTTATACACTACACACTCCTGCTTACACTTTCCCTCGAGAGGACACCTAACCTTATCCCTACAGTTGCATTTGTCAATCACCTTATGCTTCTTTGTACCTAATTTGGCTATATTACTCCTATTTATTATTCCATTAATGTTTGGCATGCAACTGTAACTTAATTTAATACAATTCTTATTAAATATCTTATATAATTGGCTCCCACTAGGGAAGTTTCTTTTTAATATCTTGAAGAACTCTTTTCCCAAGTTATTAACTACTTCCATGTTGTAAGGGGGATTAAACCATAAGATTTTTCTAGGTCTATTTCTCCTACCTTGTGCTCCAATTCTATCCCTATCCTTATATTCTAAATCGACCCTATAACCGTCATTTTTTAGAGCCTCCTCATATTCCTGCTTAGTTCGCTCAAAAATTTCCCTGTTTGAGGAGTTATTAGATAATCTATGCTCTATTCCTTTAGGTACATGTTTAAAGACCTGTATTGGGTGATTAGATCCCCTGTTTACATAACGCAGATCCTGGTTCTTTTTTCTAAATGGAGATACTGTTCCACTATATAAGTTTAAAGTAATATCAAGATAATCAGTTATTTTTAAATCTGTTGTTACATCCAACCTAAACCCAAAGTCATCAAACAGCTTATGCAATTTTTTTCTAATCCCATCACACTTCCTCGGCGTACTTTTATCCACTATAATCAGCCCGTCGTCTCTATACAATCCATGCTTATTAGGTTCCATAATCTTATTAATGTTATATAGTAATATACATCCGACGAGTTCACAAATTTCCGCACCATCATATGCCCCGATCGAAACGTCAAAATTTCCACCCTCCCCTTTTTTTATCCATACACTATCTTCATGATATAACAATGTTTTACGACAATGCTTAATTATTTCCACCTTATCTAGAGGTATAATCATATATTCTTTTGCTAAATTTAACGCCCTATCCAATGTCTTTTCTGTTATTGAAGGATAAAAATCCTTTATATCATACTTAATAAAGGAGCACCTATTATCCTTCTCATACTCCTCAAACCACTTAATACAATCATTAGTGCTCCTCCACTGGTTGATGCTCAATGCCCTTCTAAATGATTCACATATTTCTTGTACGATTATCTTACTAATTCTACCTATTTGAGTCTTGGCCGGGTTAATTAGCCTACATTCTGGACTCGTCTTGAAATTACTTTTGTGGTCTTTTATAGTAATAAAACAATTCTTTGTATTGTACTTTTCTACTCTATCAACAATACCTAATTTATGCGCCAACATCTTTGCTTCCTTATTTAACTCTTTTTCTAAATTAGGTGGTGCCTTCTTATAGTTCTTAACCACCTCCTTAAATATCATTTGCCTATATTTTTCCTTTTCTATCTTATATAAATTGCCCGACTTATCTGACTTTACAAATATTTTTCCGGACTCCTTAAATTTCCTCATATCCTCGTACATTTTTTGTTGAATATTATTGCGCATTTTCCTAAATTTTATCTCCTTTACCATTCCTATCATTTCAGCCTCAAATTTTTCCATCTCTTTGATATGGGGGGGGTGTTTCGTGGTTTTAAACCCATATTTCTCCTTTCCCTCTTTTTCTATATCGTTAATTGTATTGAGAAAAAAATATGCTTTCCACCTCATATATATATATATATATAGAGAGAGAGAGAAGAGAGTGAAAGAGAGAGAAGGAAAAAGAAAGACAGGAAGGGGGAAAGAGAATTATAGACAAAGAGATACAGATTAAAGATTATTATGTGTGTGTGTGTGAGAGAGAGAGAGAGAAAGAGAGAGAGAGAGTATGTGTGTGTGTGTTTTCGATACATATATATGTATGTATTCATACATATATATTTGTATGTATGTATCTAGCCATATGTACATACATCTAAACATATGTAAATATATATATATATATATATATATATATATATACATATATATATGAGTATATACTTGTATACATGATTATATATGCATATGAGTATATGGTCATGTAAACATATATATATATAAGTACGTATATATGTATGTGTTCGTATATATGCATATATATGTGTGTTTATATACAATAAATGTATATATATATATATATGTGTGTGTGTGTGTGTGTGTGTGTGCGTGTGTGTGCTTCAATATATGAGTCTATGTATGTATAAATACAAATATGAATAGTGTGATTGATTGGTTGTTTGTGTTTTATGGCATATCAACCTCTTATGGGTTATTTCTTGCCAAATCCAGTTTTTATATATATATATATATATATATATATATATATATATATGAACTGTAAGCGCATAATCTGTAGTTTAACATTTTTATACCAACCAGAGCCCACTTGTTTGCACACAGTAATACTATTTTAGCTTACACCAGTACTTTATCGGGGATGTTGCGAGAGGTGTTGGGTGTATGCGAACTTATAAAACAAAATTTTGGTGTTGTGGGGTTTCTGATTGAAAGTCAAAGGCAAAGGCTAAGCTGTATTGCCGTTTGATATCTGACTCCATTATTAAGGTTATTTTGTTTTTACCTCAACGTTGGCTAGTCAGAGTAACGCCTTGCCCAAGAAAGTCCCAAAAAAAAATTATACAAAAGAAGACAGTAACAGATCGGAGACAAAAACGTTTCTTTTATACTTTCCTTTTTTTCCTGGGTTCAAAAACCATTCCATGGGTGAGGGAGTTTTCCTTGAATACAATTGAAATGGCTGAATCCCCCATTTAAGGTGTCAAAAAACACGTTACTCGTCTCTTATATATGCTTGTTCTCATATGGTATTTAGGGCTTCCATAAGGTTAGTTTCTTTTGGAAGTTTGCCAAAGTCCGGTTGTTTTAGTTTGTAGTTCATTTGTGGGTCTTTTATATTTCAGCATACTGTTGACAGAGAGAGAGAGATATGCTACTGGGTGAAAGGGACGGACCAACGCCACGTCCAAAGACGTATGCGTGGTGCCCAGACACCAGACAGGAAAAATGGTGTTCTCAAATCGCTGGTCACCGCCTGAAAGAGAAAGAAAGCCTATTCCCCTTTGTCAAAAGGTTGCCTTTTTCTTTTCGCATGCGTCATCCTTTTTTCCTGTAAGGGACCTCTAGGGGTTTCTGCAAATTTAAGTTTTCCTTTTTTTTTTCTTTTTTTTTTTTAATTCAGTTTCAATTTTTATTTATTTATTCGTTCCCTACAGGGTCGTGCGTGTTGCTCGCAAATATTTTCACGAACAATTAATAGATTTGGAAAAACAAAACCTAAATAACTTTAAAATAAAGGTTTATTATTCAGATTGAATAATGTAGCAAGGAAACGTTGAAGGAAGTTCGGTCAGTGTAATTGATGTTGTTTTTGTTGCTGTTGTTGTTGTACTCGTCGTAAGAATTTCTGTATAAGGTCTGGTTGTGGCTGAACTTTCTTTGACACGGGCTGGTTAGTGTACTGGACGAATCGGTGTCAAAAGCCGTGTTTAGCAACAGTGGCACCTCCGGGAGTCTGTGTAGTCAGGAAGCAATTGAATGGTGTGGCTTCTTTTAGTCAGCAACGGCGATGTCTATCTAGAATTGATTTATCACTTTCTTTTATAACCCGTAAGTGGATCAAAACGGGTATGAATGGGGGGTGGCGGAAATACTTGCTTGGTTTAAAATATGTGAGCGCGAATTTTGTGTATGAGATTTTGATCCTTTTTTCTAGAATGTTGTTTCTTTTGTTGATTGGTTTAAAAAATATGTGTATGTAAATAAAATTTACACTACAACTTCTATCTAATGTTAGTGATTTATTTCCACGCAGTTAAGTGATTGCGAGTATTGAAGATACAACAGTCTATATTTTTCCGTGGATCAGAAGGCATTCTCGCAGCATTCTTGTGTAATTGCCGTCTAGCTTCTTCTCCAGCCGTTTAGTTAGCGTCCAAGTAGTGCATCCATACAGCAGTATCGGTACGACCGCTGCCTGGAAAAAACTGCGTTTCATTTTATCGGTTAGGTACGATTTCCATATGATCGAAAGCCTATCGTTAGCTGTCTATGCCTTCGTTAGTCGCGTGTCGATGTCTTTTTCGGTTGATGAGACTGCTTCCTAGGTAGGTGAATTTGTCAACCAGTCTCAGGGAGGTTCCGTCTAGTGTGGAGATGTCGCCTGTTTGATTATAGCACATATATCACATAAATATAGAATTAATAACTGTTAGATAGAAAACAAACGGATAAAATGTCTTGGATCTTAAACGAAACTCAAACAGCCGGCTGTGAAATTTTATAAACAAAAACATCTATACAAATAAACTAGACAATAAGTCACTGATAATTTGAAAGACCCCCTCCCCCCACCAACAATCCCAATGAAACTTATTCATAATATCCAATCTTGAAAATAACACCAGACAGCACGAAAAGATTCACATAAGCAAACATTACAATCTAGACATGGTCAATAGGAAACTCACTCCTCCCAAAACACGTTAGTCATGATCAATTAAAATCACATTGATCAAAAAACATTCTTTATTCAACCAGGGAATATGCTACGTCACTAGTACATTTTATTAATATACGTGGTACATTCAATAAGTTTCCAGAGTTTTTTGTGCAGACATTTAAAATTGTCGTAGACTCTTGAAAACTCACTATGTTATTGCTATACATCTTATGACATGACTGACCAAGTTTTATGATTTCAAATTCAAACGAACAGCTACAGCAGGAATTGGAATACACCCTACTAAAACCTGATTGTCACAGCTGGTGAACTTCAAAAATGCAATCTGGACGTGAGGATACTTTAGAAGAACGATATGCAATAAAATTGTGTTTTAAACTTGGAAAAAATGCCATGCGATGAAAGCTGGATCTACTGCTATGACCCAGAGACCAAGAGACAGAGTTCCCAGTGGAAGCATGTGGGCTCTCCGAGACCCAAGAAGGCCAGATAGAGCAAATCCACCCACAAACTTTTGATGATTCTTTTTTTTTTTTTGATAGCACTGGCATGATCTACATGCGCTGGGTTCCCAGTGGACAGTCAACAAGGAATACTATGTTGAGGTTTTAAGGGAGTTCAGGAAGAGATTCCTTGGGAAGACGCCAGCACTCTTCAATTCAGGTCAGTGGCATTTCCAGCAGGACAATGCACCAGTCCACAACTCCATCCTTGTCACAGACTATTTGACCAAGATTGGCATCAACACAGTATATCACTCTCCCTATAGTCTAGACCTTGCTCCCTTTGACTTTTAGTTATTCCCTTAGCTCAGAGGCTGTCGTCATGAGACAATTGATGAGATTAAAAAGGCTGTGACAAAGGTCATTGAGAAGCTCACGCAAGAGGACTTCTATGGGGCCTTCTAGAAGTTTTTAGAACGGTACAAAAAGTGCATTGCAGCCGGAGGAGATTACTTCGAAAGGGACTAGGGTTTCATGTGTGTACAATCAAAAAGTGTGCCCATACGAAAAATTCTGGAAACTTATTTAATGATCCTTGTACATATATAAGGTCACACACACACACACACACACACACACACAGATATATACGAAGGCCATTCAATAAGCGACTGTTTTTTGCCTCAGCACTGACAATAGGAAGCATTGTTTCCATTTGCTCCTTTATCAAAGAAATTGATTGTGAAAGGTCTATTAATGTCCTAGAAGACTGTTAGTGTCACCTCCTTTACTGACTGCTTTGCCCGGGAACACTTTCTTTATCGGAGAGTCAACGTGTTTTCATTATATGGACTGTCTTTTTGACTCAGGTTCGTAGTTGTAAAATAATGATTAGCCTGTTTTTAAACCTTCTCCGCACACAACACACATTCTTTCGTAAATATCATATGATTTTCATTTGGAAACCACCAGAAATATGATGACTAACTTTGTTCAAGCCAAGAAATAGATATTTATTATTTAAATTTCTTATGTATTGTTTCTACAAACAAAAATATATTTCCAATCAAAATTAATTCAAATCGCAAAATTTTTGATAAAACGCACGCGAGCTAAATTAAACAAATCCTAGAAGCAACATCTCACAAAACAACAGTTGAACGGTCACTTACCACCCATCTCAAAGACCATCCAAATTAGACGAACAAGACATGCGGGACACTGCTGGAAGGGCAAGAACGAACGCATAAGCAATGTTCTACTATGGACCCCCTTCACACGGAGTGTGGGACAAGCTGCTCAAACTTATCTACAACAGCTCTGTAGAGACACAGAGGGAAGACTTGCCGGAAGCGATGGATGATAAAGACGGATGGCAATAGAGAGTTAGGGAAATCCATGCTAGCTGCATGACATTATTATATATATATATATATATATTTCATCATACAACGTGCGAAAGCAGGTGCGATACCCTGTCCTCATCAGCCGCCAACCATGGGTGATAACACAGTTTTGGTAGCTCAAATCTGTACTGCTACTCCTGGCGCTACCAAGCAGCTTTTGCCACCGGACAGGATATTAAGAGAATTATATATATATATATATATATATACATGAATGCTAGATCTATTGAGAGAAGAGACTACATTGGACTTTAATCGTCATTTTTACTGTGTAGTTTGTGATTTAGAAAAACAAAAAAAAAATGCGTTTACTTTCGGCCGTTAATGTTATTACGCGTTTACAGTACCCGTTTCTTATGTAATCACACGGAAATGGTGGTTCCGCGTGTATTTCCTTCACGCTGAAAACTTCTCGCTTTCGACCAAATTATATATATATATATATATTAATTTCCCTAAAAATTAAATTCATTTTTTTGATTGGGAGTCTTTTTCAAAAGCTCTTATATCCGTTTCCAAAAAAGTGAAATCTAAAAAAGATTGTTCCATTTTTGCAAAATAATAAGATACAATTTGAAACCTTTAGAATCCATTGCCAACGAAATATAATCCAACTTTTGATATGCCATTGTTTTTTCAAAAGTCATCTCATTTATTTCTAAAGAGAATCTGTGCTTGTGTAAATATTTATGTATATGCATATATATATATATATATATATGCAAACGTTCATATATACACCTATATAGATGTACAATGTACATATACGTATGTATATGTATATGGGTGTATATACAAAGTATTATTATAGCTATGTACATATATTTGCATACGTTTCCATATAAATAGATATGTTTGTAGATTTATTTACGCATAAAAATACAGGCATGTGTATATACTTATATTTATAAATTGAATTACCATGACGAAAAACCTGGCAAGCACTGCGCATGATATACAGAACCACTGGACAGTTTTTTCGATCTTATTAGGTCTCATCAGCAGTGTCTACCGTGATCTCTATCACTGGAGATCGAACCAGCGACTACTGAATGTGGAACTGAAACTCTATCACTGAGCTATTGGTTCACATGGCACACAAGCAATGCCAAATGAAATATGCGACCACTTAACTTGATGTGTGTTGTAGTTACATCCGTACTTTTACAGAGGACTAGGTCATCTCTTGGGCTACGTCTTCCCAAGTTGGAGATACATATCCACGTAATCATAACCTCATGGGAAAGCAAATAGATGTACATTTTTAAATAGATATGCAAACACCCCCTATACATATATATATCATCATCATCATCATCATGTGCGGCTAGCACGGATATCCCTGACCCTCTCTCTCCACGTCTCCCTATCATTCATCGCCTCCGGCAGGTCTTCAGGGTTACATCCCGTATCATCACATAGCTGCTGTATGAATGATCGAGCTGGTCGTCCTGCTTTTGATTGGCCATATGCGGAGGTTCACAGGAGTACATCACTTACGATCTCGTCCTTGCTTCTCCAGCAGTGTCCGGCATGTCTGGTTCGTCTAGCTTGTGTAGTTTTCGTGATAGGTAGTAGGTGGCCGTACAGTTGGCGCCTTGTGGGGTGTTTCTGCCAGGACCTGTTCAATATTGCTCGCAACATTCTTGTATAATTGCCGTCGAGCTTGTTCTCCACCGTTAGTCAGTGTCCAAATAGTGCATCCATACAGCAGTATCGGTACGACCGCTGCCTGGAAAAAACTGCGTTTCATTTATCGGTTAGGTACGATTTCCATATGATCGAAAGCCTATCGTTAGCTGTCTATGCCTTCGTTAGCCGTTTGACGATGTCTTTTTAGGTTGATGAGACTGCTTCCTAGGTAGGTGAATTTGTCAACCAGTCTCAGGGAGGTTCCGTCTAGTGTGGAGATGTCGCCTTTCTGATTAAAGCACATAAATTCAGTTTTGTGTGCATTGACATGGAGTCCAATGCCTGCAGCGGCTCTTTCCAAACTATGCAGTAATGTTTCGGCTTGGTTGGGTGTATTGGCCAAAAAAGACAAATTATTCACATGATTAATTTTCTTTTTTCTTTTTCACCTACAAATACCTATACACTCAAAGAATATTTATAGAATGTTGCTTCCGACACCAAAATAGATGCAAACTATAAACACTCTCCACCATAACACACGTAACCATATTTACCTAACCTCTCCGCTCGGGCAGCATATGACACAAGGTCAATTTTTAAGCGGAGTTTAACAGTTTTGAATTCAGAGTTTTTCCTTCTCCTAGACTAGCTGCCTGACCAAAGCTGAAGAACCTAGTCTGTCCTACTATTTACCCATAGCTGGAGGGAGAATAATTGGATTCATACCTTTCTAAAGGGTATTAGTGCTATGTGAAATGCAATCATTCTCGTCCAGGATTTGAACTTGTGTCGCCGTTTCCATTTCCTACGACGATAACTATTACACCACGGGCACCACGTAACATATAATAAATGTCATTGTTATTATTTGTTTCCAATATTTCTGTGTTCCTGTTATTTTTTGCTTTCGAAGTTTTATTGTCCATTTCAATCCCGATGCCAAGTTACCGATACCGACTTTTATGGTTTAAGCCTATAAAAAACTGTGAGTTTGTTAAGTGGGAATAAAACAAGTCTACTCTCTCTGATAACAGGAGGACAACTGAATTTTATTTCAAAATTTGGCACTGTGTGTGTGTGT
>OY757945.1:41765191-41862691 GCA_963585895.1 Sepioteuthis lessoniana | reverse complement strand
TAGACGTCTTTTATCGCTTCTCGGCCTAAAAGCGTCGTGCGATCAAATTTTTTTTGGTAAACCTTTGGAAAAGTTTTTGCGTGTCCGTGTCAGTGTCTGCGTTCATCGTTGCCCGTTTCCGTGTCCGATTTCGCGCTAATACCGGTGTCCATGTCTGTGTCTGTGCTTGTGCCCGCTTTTTGTCGTTTTTTCGAGTCCGTCGCTTGTGCCAGCTATTGTGTCAGCTTCTCGTGCCCGTTGGTGCGCCCGTCTTCAGTTCAGTATTCGCGTTCGTTGCTGGGTCCGTATCCATGTCCGTAACTCGTTTCCGCGACCGTTTTGATCTCCCGTTCCGGGGCTTGGTCCCGCACCTGCTATAGCCGCTGTATCCGAGTCTTGTGTCTTATTCTGCGGCCCAGTGACAGGTTTACGGCGCAGAATCCCATCTACCCTCCTGATTGCAATCTGCAATCATGGAGGGGGTATCGCCATCTACATCCTCCACACCCGCTGAGGAAGGTTCGAAAAGTAACGAATCCCTCTTTAGGCAGCCGGAAGAACGAGGGAGACCCAGGACCCAAAACTGTCCGATTAACAGTTCAATTGGGTCCAATTGGCCGTCTTTACCCTCGCCACCCGAGTCATCAAGCCCGATTCTGCCAGGGCAAAATGTTGGCTGTCCAAGTGTGACTCCAACAACACCTGCAAGTCCTTGGAAGATCCAACAGAGAGATCCAGAGGACTACGAGAAGGATAGAGTGGGCAAGTATGCTGAGTTCTTTGTCGGGAATGAAATCTTGCCCATTCCGGAAATTGTCCAAAAAATAGAGCCCCGGATCGTCTCCCTGGTCGTCACTGACCTGAAAACCAGAAGGTTGGTGGGTTTGAAAAGGGAAAGTTTTGAGGATATCCTCCATACATCAGGCGTCCCCTGTCAGTACTTCTGTCGCAAAAGTTTTGCGACATGGGACATCCTGATGCCTACAAAAGAACAGGCGGCTAAAATCGCAGCCAACAATATAAGCACTAAGTTCTTCCGGCTACAGCCGGAATATATGGTTACCCGTAGGATACGGGTAACCGTATGTAATGTCCCGGCTATCATTACCGGTGAGATGCTGGCCTCCTTTCTCAGCTCTTACGGGCGGGTTGAGGAGGTAAACTTGTTAAGATCCTCCACTTGCACTGCTTACGGGGAATATATGTTCCGGCTCTGCCTAACGAGGGAAGGCTTTCAAGCCATCTCTGAAATCATAACCTGCAGGGATAGGCGGATGATGGTAGTGATAGAGGACAGACGGCCACGCTGCTGGGGCTGCAAGCAGCTCGGCCATATAGCAAATTCTGCCCTCAGAAGGAGCAGTCAGCTACTATCAAAGCCACTACCACAGCTTCTACCACAGCCACTACAGAGACATCCATTCGAACGGAAGGGCCAGAAAAGGGTCAGGTTCCGAACGACCCCAAGTCGGACGAAGGCTGGAAGGAGGTCGCTCGAAAGAAGGGGAAAAAAGGAAACCATCCAAAAGTAACAGCTTCCGCTTCCCCAGCAAACGAAAAGGGCCCCAGCCAGGAAAACTCCCTAGACCCTGAACCCGCCTCAGCAGCAGTAGAACCAGTTCCAGAGACCACAGCAAATCCCAGAAGCCCGATTAAACCTGCAGCGTCTTCACCCGTTCCTGCTACAAATACTTCTAAAAAGAAAAAGAAGAAGGCTCCTGCTGTAGAACCAGAGAAGGTGCCCATGGAAACGAATACGAATCTCAAGAGGACAAGGGAGAGCGAAGAGGGCTCTGCCAAAAAGATTTGCCCCAACACCCCTCCTCAACATGATCCATTGGAGGGTACCTCCACGATGGTGCCACAAGCCCCACTTTTCCCATCTCCCGAAAAACAACATCCCTCCCCTAAAAAACAACAATCCTCCCCTCAACAACAAAAAAGCCCCCCTCATGCTCCATCTCTTCCCTTACTTACCCTCTCCTCCTTCTCCTCTCTGGAACTATTTCCCCTTAAGAAAAAGGTAAATAGGTCTCAATCGGAAGCGAGAACCCCCTCCCCCACCAAAGACCAACAAATCCGGCGAAGAACCAAGTCGGTCTCGAAGGCAGCAGAAAAACTATTTTTGAAAAACAGCGGCTCTTTGCACTGTAGACCCGGAAGCCATTAATGACTTCCAGATTTAAAAAGCTTTAAAGCCACTGCTAGACTTTGAGAAAATAAAAAAAAAGAGAGTCTCAAATCCGTATAATTTTAGGAGTGCACCCATGGTGACCAACGTCGTCCGCTCGGTTGGCAGCCGAACCCAAGGCGTATGGAAGTTCTTGGAGGAAGCTAGCTAACTCGAAGGGGACGTAAGGCTGGTGGAGTTGCGGCACTCCTCGCTAAAAAAACCTTTCTCAAAATGTTCAGGGGGATTCCCATTTATGTTCACCCTTCATTTTACAGATCTCTAAAGGTACGGTTCCCGTTAGATGTTGGAGGACTGTCCAGGGGTGGCCGAGTAACAACTGAGCTCGGCACCGGTTCCCTTAGACAGGCTGTCGGCATCCTCACCCCCGAGGATTTCCCGCCCGTAGTCGACACTGAGTAGGTAAGTGGGTCGCAATGACTTTAAACCTTGCCAGTTGGAATGTGAGGGGAGTGAGGGATCCAAGCAGGTGTTCGCGCTTGCTTGGTGAACTCTCTAACCTTTGCGCGGCGGACTGTCGGCCGCTGGAGGACGACTTTGCCGTGTTTTCAGCGTTCGGCAGCCGCTGTGGTGCTGGGGTCTCTCAGCTAGTTGGACGCAGCCTAAATGCGAATGTCAATGTTGTTTTTGCAGGTGACGAGGGCTGGCTGGTTGTGGCGGATATTGCCGTGAAAACCTTCGAGTTTCGGGTGGTTACGGTTTATGCGCCCAATGCTAGTGGCAAGAGACGCTCCTTCTATCGGCGGTTGGAGCCGTTCCTGGATGATTCGAAGCGGATAATTCTAATGGGTGACTGGAATGCAATCCTTGATCCCAAGGTAGATAAGGACGGGCGGGGAGCCAGACGGTTGGAAAGGTGTGAAAGCAGCCTGATCGACTTTTTAGCCGAGTTCGATCTTATCGACAGGTTCCGTCTGGATCACCCAGGGAGGGAGATGTGGACGTGGATGGGTAATTTGCCCTCTGGCCAGGTGCGCACGTATCTGGACAGAGTGTTAGGAGAACTGACGCTGATTGCCCCCAGTCCCCTCATCTCTATGTCCTAGTTTTGGAGATCCCATAACACGTGCGCGGGCGCATCACCCCCTGGTCGGTTTTTTCCGAGTACGACTCGGCCGACTCTGGTGTAGCGAGCGGCCAGGGACCCGAAAGATGGCGATCCACGCCCGGTCGGGATGAAGCCAGAGGAAACTCTGGTGGAAGTCCGAAGCGCCTCTGACGTGCAAATCGATCGTCGGAACCGGGTGTAGGGGCGAAAGACCAATCGAGCCGTCTAGAAGCTGGTTCCCTCCGAAGTTTCCCTCAGGATAGCTGGCGCTAGATCGTCGCAATTCCATCCGGTAAAGCGAACGATTGGAGACCCCGGGGCCGTTCACGGCCTCGACCTACTCTCGAACTCGGAACGGGTGGAACGGGTCGACTCTCCCGAATAACGGAACCGTACCCACTCTCGTTTCCTTTTTCCTCTTGGAGGGAGGAGACGAAAATCGAATGCGAGTGCCAAGTGGGCCACTTTTGGTAAGCAGAACTGGCACTGTGGGATGAACCAAACGTCCGGCTAAGGTGCCATGAGATCCCCGAAAGAGTGTCGGTCGATATAGACAGCAGGACGGTGGCCACGGAAATCGGAATCCGCTAAGGAGTGTGTAACAACTCACCTGCCGAATTGACCGGCCCCGAAAATGGATGGCGCTGGAGCGACGGACCGATGCCGGACCGTCGCTGCGAGGAGCGAATATAAACGCGCCGAAACGATGCTGCGACGAGTAGGAGGGTGCCGCGGCGAGCACGGAAGCCTAGGGCGCGAGCCTGGGTGGAGCCGACCGCGGGTGCAGATCTCGGTGGTAGTAGCAAATATTCGAACGAGACCTTCGAAGACCGAAGTGGAGAAGGGTTCCGTGCCAACGGCGGTCGAGCACGGGTCAGTCGGTCCTAAGACGCGGGCGAAAGTCTTCCCGAAAGGAACCGGATCCGTAAACGAACGAACTACGTTGTAAGTAAGTAAGCGGCCGGCCTCCCGTCGAAAGGGAATCGGGTTAATATTCCCGAACCCGGACTCGGAGAGGGCCCGGGGGTGGCGACGCTGTTGGCAGCGGCGGCCTTTCATGGCTGTCGTCGTCGGTGGCGCCCGTCGCTTTCCCGGGCGAAACCGTGGTGACGCAAGCGAGCCCGGAGACGTCACCGAGAGCGCCGGGAAGAGTTCTCACTTCTTGGTAAAGGACCGTGTCCGTGGAATCGGCTCAACCGCAGATACGGAAAAGGTACCTGTAGAGCGCCGCGGCTCGGGCGGCGTCCGGTGCGCGTACGGCGGCCCAGGAAAATCCGGGTCCGGTTATTTCGCAGCTCTCGAGCCGGTCCGTACCCACCATCCACAGCAGGTCTCCAAGGTGTACAGCCTCTCGACGATGGCATCAATGTAGGTAAGTGAAGTCGGCAAAATGGATCCGTACCTTCGGAAGAAGGATTGGCTCCGAGGACCGGGTCGGTCAGGCCGTGTTCCGTGCGAAGCGAGGAACCGGTACGGGGCTGTAGCGTTCACTCCATTCGCGCTTTGCGGTTGTGGGCATAGGGCCTTTGGTTTGGTTCGTGTCGGTTCGCGAAGAAAGCGGTGGCGTCGGCTGGCTTCTTCGGGTCGAAGCGGAGAGGGAGAAGGCGCCTCGCGCGTCCCATCCCTTTTTTTCTCTCTGCCCGTCGTTATGCTTTCTCGCTGCCGCCTATTCGCGTTGCCGTGCGGGCCTTTATGCCGTCGGTACCACTCCGTCGCTACCGGCGCGTCGGTCGGCGAGCAAAACGGCTCCTCGCCCGGGTCTTCGTGGAGCGCCACAGCTTCCAGCCCCTCTTCGGGTTGCGTTAGGTTGGTGAGGATTCGTTCTGATCTCCTACTCGTAGCTCGTTGCTCAGCGCCTCTCTCGGACGTGGGGGTGTTCGTCCGGCAGCGAACGGTCGACTCGGAACTGGTACGGACCGGGGGAATCCGACTGTCTAATTAAAACAAAGCATCGTGTGGCCGGTCGACCCGTACAGACACGATGTGATTTCTGTCCAGTGCGCTGAATGTCAAAGTGAAGAAATTCAACCAAGCGCGGGTAAACCGCGGGAGTAACTATGACTTGGCGGGAGTAACTATGACTCTCTTAAGTCGGTCGTGGTTGCTGAGGACAGTTCCTATCCGTGGTCCTGCCATTAAGGTTGGATCGCAGGTTGGTATACAGCGAAGTATTGCGAGGCAGAACCATTCCAGGTCTTCTCGGACGCGACTGACGCCTGCCCGTGCCATGGTTATCAAATAAATACTAAATGGTATGGTAGTGCAGGTGTTTAACGATAACCTCGTACGTGGATAGGAAGATACCGCTACTTGTTTGGCCCTATAGTGCTTAGTTGTGTAAGTAATCTATCGCGGTCCTTCCCTGCGTGAAGACCGAGCCGAATGCTGTCCGGGGAAGTGGCACCCTCCCCTTGCCACCCCCCTTAGCTATGATGGAAGATCGCTTTGGGGGTTATACTTAAGACCCCAGATTTAAAAACTACAATGGAAACTAGTACACAAGATTTAAACACCTCTAAAAATGAGGTTTCAGATATAAGTATCAGTAATGATGACGGACTCAGTTGCAGATTCTGCGCTGAGACGTGAACATTTGGGACAAAGATTGGCCTGTCCCAACATCTACGACAGGCCCACCCGGTGGAATCTAACAAGCTACAACAAGACAGAGACTCGGAGCGTCGGAGAGGCGCCAGAGTTGTGAGACGGTGGACGGAGTCGGAACTCCAATTGATGGCAGGAAATGTGGATTAAAGAAGGGTAGAGGCGGACCACAAGTTCGACCAGGTCTTACATCTAGAAGATATCAAAAAGCATAGGTATATAAGTACTTAAAGAAGACTTATAGGTATAGTCCCAAGACAGTTGCCGAGAAAATCCTGAATGGCACGGTCTCGTATGATGACTTGTCGCGTAGGGAGGGCTTCACGGCCGATGACTTTGTCGAAGCTTGGAAGCCCATTTTCAAACGTACTAACCAAGACTGTACAATCCCGGCCCTTAATGTTAGGGATGTACGTTGGGACCTCATAGACCCCATCAAGATTTCTGAAGTTGCAGATGCGCTCAAAAGAACTAAGAACTCCTCTCCGGGCCCCGATGGATATCGACTGAAGGAGATTCTTTCTAGACCCATTGAGCAAATCGCCGTACTTCTAAATCTTATTATGCTGTATGGTCCTGGACAGCTGCCCGAAGGAACCTATGATTACCGCGTCACCTTCATTAAGAAGATGACTAAACTTGACTATCGACCCATTGCCGTTGGAAATTTTGCCACACGGATATTTCACCGCATTTTAGCACTCAGGGTCGAAGGTTGCCTGGATAACCACCCTAGTCAAGTTGGCTTCAAAAGATTGGATGGAGTAGCCTATAATATTTTAAAGCTACAAAAGACCCTTGGAGACGCATGGAGTCGTCATGAGGAATTGGTGACCCTCGTACTTGACCTCCGCAAGGCCTTCGATAGCGTCTCTCACAGGGCCCTGTATCGGACAATTCTCAATAGGGGATTCCCCACTATTTTAGCTGATTATATCCAGGCCTCGATGGAATCGACTAATATGATCATCGGCGAAACTAGAATAAAACCGACTGGTCGCGGCGTGAAGCAGGGAGATCCGTTGTCTCCTGCTCTATTTAATTTAACGCTAGATACCGCATTGTTTGATAACGACAACCCCCTCCAAGGTCTCATGGCAGGACCTAGCGCCAAGGAGTTGGTATATGCAGATGACACCACCCTATTCGCGCCCAACCTTCCCGCTATGCAGGATAGAGTTGACAGACTCATAAAGTCTTTGGAGGGTGTAGGTTTAGAACTTAACCCGAAGAAATGCCACTTGCTCCATCTATGTGGCAATGAAAAGCGCAAATTTTCCTACGTTCGAACTCAATCAGTTTGCACCATCTATGGAGCCCCTGTTCCGATCGTAGATGCCAAGTCGCGATTCAAGTACTTGGGGGTGGATTTCAACCACAGGGGTATCGCACACAGCCCTCTCTTGACCCCTGTGGCTGGCTGAACCGTGTCGACTCTGCACCCATGAAGCCCTACTGCAAATATGAGATCCTGAGTAAATTTTTACTCCCAAGACTTCACTTTCTTCTTACGTTCTGCAAGTATGAACTACAGAACTTTGACAAACGGGTTCGCGCTATGGTTAGACGCTGGCTACGTCTACCTCACGATACTTCCAACGCCGCTATACACGCGCCGATACCAGAAGGCGGCCTCGGTCTATTTTCGACAATAGCCACTTCGAAGAAGCTGAAGGAGTCACGGCTCCTGAACGTGGAAGGTATAGGCGGTGACGAGGACGGTGGTACTATCATCAGATCACCACATGTATTACAGATTATGGAGCCTAAGTTCATCAAGGCATATATAGACACATCAACTAGAGACTTGCACAAACACTTAGACACTCAAGGTCTGCGCGGGATTGGGGCGGTTTCCGCAGCGAGCGCGTGGCAGCGAAAAGTTCATGAGGTCCATCGAGGACACGATTTCCAGGAGGCAGTACGTGTTCGATTGGGGTGTGTCCCAACCCCTCTAATAGTCAGGTGTAAGTGCGCCAATGGATCTGCGTCTCTGGGGCATATAGTCCAGATAACTCATGGACTGCGAGTCCATAGACACGATGATGTGACCAAATACCTATTTCACTGTCGGGGCAAACGCAATAAATACATTGACGTAGTCCGTGAACCGCGTCTGGAAACATCCGTCGGCCTACAAAAGCCGGATCTACTAGTATTCGATAAAGAGTCCGTATACGTTGTCGACGTGCAAATCCGTGCGGATAGAAAGGGTGGCAACCTGGATGCCTTTTATTTGTCGCTGCCTCCCACCAGACACGACTTGACACAAGGTCAAAAGCCCGAAGGCCGATTAAAGTGGGGATAAAGGGGAGGGGAAGGTCGGGAACGAGCCGAGACTCGAACCCTGCTGGTCTGAGCTGCTCATCGGCTCACTTAGTGCAATGTGAGCCTGATGAGGCAAGCAGTTTCACGAACCCAAATGTGGGTCCGGGTACGTATGCCAGTTTACGCTTGGTCTAGTGCCGTACATGGGTGACAAAGGGGACAAAAGTGCAGCTCGCCCACCCGAAGGTTGCCCAGCCGAAGTTGGGGGCCTATTCGGCCCCGAGTCTGCTCTTGGTTTCGAGCACCCATCCGGCACGAATGCCAGACGGCCCAGCCAAAAGGCTGGGGGGATGGCAACCTGGATGCCTTCCATACTGCGAAATGCGCGAAATATAATAATCCAGCGCTCTTTAAAGCTTTACAAGACAAGTACGAGGGTAAAGCAGTGCAGGTCTTCTCCGTTACATTCAGTTGGCGCGGAGCAATGTCCCATCTATCTTACGAGACTTTGCGGAGCAGTGGACTGATTAAAAACCGCTATATAGGGACCCTCGGGTACCAGATATGTCGTGCCACCGCTAAGATGGTCGCGGCATATTGGCGTGCCCCTAGATCATTCATTCCACCGGTTAGCAATAAAAGCAGTAACACAAATCAATAATATAAAGGCTTATAAAATCAATAGTATAAAAGCTTAAAAAAAAAAAAACTCTCTCTCACGACTCTTGTCTTGATTTCTAACCTCCACCAAAATGAACCGTAATCAAATGTCTTAGTAAACGTCTTGGTATGTCCTCTTCTAAGTGTCGCAGGGACACCTTTGCATCTCTAGCCTAATGTTCACTATCTAACAGAACATCTCTTCGCTTTGTGTAATAGTCTTCCTGACTACGTGTCTATTCACCTACGATTTACCTCTCTAAATTCAAGTTAGCATTTTAACTCGACCAGGGTCGAGAGTCACGCGCTTTCCCTTGTTAGGGTTTAATGTAATCTAATTCTATGTATTACCCATTACTATATGTTTCATCTTATATTTTAAAGTAAAATAAATCTAATTATATATATAAAATACACTATCCCAAATGTTTGCTACTCAGCCCCATATCTATCAGAGTAATGACTGCGTTGGGCTAACCGGTTTACCGCGCCCATATGCACGACGCTCCAACATCTACACTACTACAACCTCTTCCTTCCTCACTATGTCTATTTTACACTTACTTCGTCCTTTAATAGGTCCCTCGACCTGCGTTCCCGGTTGGTGGTCATCTAGCTATCCTATCCTAACTTGCTTCTACCTGTTGCTCCTCTCTCTACCTCCAGTTCTAGAGTCCCCTCGGACTCGCGTTGTCTGAATGATGATAAGTGACCTTCCTCGTCGATTCTGTCTACGCATCGCTTGGATCTACGTGCTTGTCCGTTGTCAGAGTGGTTACGATTCCGAGACCGTTGAGCTCGCTTTTCGTTGCGTCATGTGTTCGTGCTGTGTTATTTTCGTTAGGGGTCGCCGATTATTGCCCGCGGTGGTCTCCTCATTGAGAAAAACCCTCTGGTCTGTGTGTCTCTGCTGGTAGGTGTTTCATCTGGGTTGCTGCGATAGAGCCGGCTGCTGGGACGTGTACTTATCTTAACGATCCGCTCATAGCACTGCAATGTTATACGCAGCTCTCAATAATTTCATTGTGTACTCATCTCAGCCATGAGAATAATCCCTGAAAATAGCCAAATGCCTCGTCATCTAATTAGTGACGCGCATGAACGGATCAACGAGATTCCCACTGTCCCTACCTACTATCTAGCGAAACCGCAGCCAAGGGAACGGGCTTGGAACGATCGGCGGGGAAAGAAGACCCTGTTGAGCTTGACTCTAGTCCGACTCTGTGAGGAGACACGGGAGGTGTAGCATAGGCGGGAGACATGTCTTTGTCGGCGTCGGCCGCACGGTGTTCGGGAGGAGGTCGTGACGGGAGTCGGGTTTCTCATCTCGGTTGTGGGGGATGGCGTCTGGAGGGTTTCCGGGTGCGTCTTTCCGGCGGGGTTTCACGTCGTCGTTGTCGTCGACGTCGTCGTCGTTTACGCAGCGGTGGCGGCGGCTCTAGCTCTTCTGGGAGGACCCCCGGTCGCTTCTTCTTCGTCTCTTTCCTCTCTCTTCGGGGCGGGTGGCTCTCTTTCGGCTGTGGTCTTTTTTTCCGGATGTCGTTGCACCGGCGTCGTTCGGCGTCGTCGGCCCTGAAATACCGCCACTTCCGTCGTTTCCTCGCTCACCCGGTGAAAAGGGGGATGGGTCGCTCGGCGACCCTCTTGCTAACGCCAAGGGCTGGCGGGATCCCACTGCCGATCGGGGGCCCGCGCTCGACCCTTAGCCGGGGACCGTGCCGGGTTCTGAGTTTGACTGGGGCGGTAGGTCTGTCAAACGGTAACGCAGGTATACCAAGGCGAGCTCAGCGAGGACGGAAACCTCACGTGGAGCAAAAGGGCAAAAGCTCGCTCGATCTCGATTTTCAGTACGAATACGGACCTCGAAAGCGTGGCCCATCGATCCTTTCCGAGCGGAGAGCTCCGTTCCGCCGAGAGGTGTCAGAAAAATTACCACAGGGATAACTGGCTTGTGGCGGCCAAGGATTTCGTAGTGACGTCGCTTTTTGATCCTTCGATGTCGGCTCTTCCCATCATTGCGAAGCAGAATTCGCCAAGAGTTGGATTGTTCACCCACTTACAGAGAACGTGAGCTGGATTTAGACCGTCGTGAGACAGGTTAGTTTTATCCTACCGATCGGCATGTGTGTTACGTCGGCCGTGGCCACGGCTATCCCGTCCAGTACGAGAGGAACCGCGGGATCGGAGCAACGGTTCGCCTGCTCGCTCGAACGAGCAGCGGTGCCAAGCTGCCTCCGGAACCGTGACCGGTGTCGCCACGGTATTACGAAAGGCGTCTCTTTTCGTTCCGCTGGAGCCTGCCATAGTGGTCGTCTTTGTCGCTAGTAGCGGCGGCCGGGGGGCTGCGGTCGGAGGACGGGGTCGGGGGTTTCTTGCCTTCTTTCCCTCTTTTCTGTGCCGCGGTTCCTTGTCGTTGTTGCATACGCGGCGGCGTGCGCGAACGGGCCAACCGACTTGACATCCGTGACAGGCGGGATTTTGCGGTCGCCGTCTAGTTTCGAACCCCCCGTGGAGCGTGAGACGAGTGATCGCTCGTAGACCACTTGACTTCAGGCTCGGGGTGTCGTACTTAGTAGAGCAGCCACCACACTGCGATCTATTGAGACTAAGCCCTCGACCGACTCGATTCGTCCTCTTGGAAGGACGACCACCGTCTTCGACGTCGGCGTCTTCAGCGTCGTCGTCGGCGTCTTCTTCTTTTATGTTTTCGATGATGACGTCGGGACGGATTTGTGCTGCAATAATGACTTGCGCCGAAAAATGCCTGGTGACAGAGGTAATATCTTTATACCGTTCATGCGCGTCACTAATTTAGATGACTGACGAGGCATTTGGCTACTATTAAGACAGTAGTCAGAGTTGCTCCTTTCTATTTACCCGTGCTTGGTTGTTGAAGTTGTGTGGCGACTGAACCGAACCGTTCTCACCTTAACCCGTCGTCGTCATCGTTCCCCTTAGCTGTGGCTTCTTCTTCTTCTTCTTCTTCTTCTTCTTCTTCTTCTTCTTCTTCTTCTTCTTCACAACCTATTAGGTAGCAATGACAGTGGGAACGTCGTTGATATACTTTTCATGCGCGTCACTAATTTAGATGACTGACGAGGCATTTGGCTGCTGCTACTACTACCTTAAGACAGTCACAGTTACTCCCGCCGTTTACCCGCGCTTGGTCGTTGGCCACTGAAAGCGAACGTCGTTCCCCTTGGCTGCGACTGGCCGCAGGGTTAGCTAGCCCTAACCCTGACGACCATACCATACCATACCACTTCAGTTTACTCCGGCGCGCGGCGGCAGGGTTAGTACTGCCCGAGCAGTTGGACGGACGGACGAACTAACTAACTAACTATGTCCTAGCTTTGGAGCCCCTACTTCGTAGGCTTAGGGACGGGGGGAACGTCCGGCCCTACGCGGTATTCCATTGGCTGGCAGCGTCCATGCTAGAATTTCTGCGTACGTTGATGATATCACTGTTTTCGTGTCCAGCCGTCTGGACATATTGGCAGTGAACAAGGCGGTCGAGAGGTACGAGAAGGTGGCAGGTGCCAAGGTCAACTTTGACAAGAGCGTAGGTTTGAGGTTGGGTGCTTGGAAGAAGTGCAGTCTTCTTCCGGGCCCTTTCCGCTGGAGTGACAGACCCGTTTGCATTCTTATGGTGTGGTTCGGACCTGACCTCCAGCTGGAGCGAAACTGGTCGAAAGTACGGGCTAAGGTAGAAGTCCAGGTGGGTGCCTGGTTTCGAAGGCGGTTGTTCTTAAAGGGCAGGGCAGAGGTGTGCGCCATGTACATCTTCCCCTTGATCCTTTACCGGTTGTCCGTACTGCCCCTTCCTAGGGATCATCAGCTAGCGCTGGAACGATCCCTTTCCAAACTCCTTTGGAAAAGGTCGAAGGCCGTTGGTTTCTAGGAAGGTCTGCTGTCAGCGTCCTCGAGAAGGGGGCCTGGGGATACCTGATCTCGAGAGCCACTGGCTCGCCGAGAGACTGGCGTACCTGGGCCGATCGTTAACGAAGGAAACAGTGTGGGATCATAAGGTGAGAGACGTCTTTCCTCGCCTAAGATCCAATCCCAAGGCTAAAAGCCGTCGTAGGCAAGGGGATGAGACGCGGTTTTCAATCGAGTGCCGTAGAGCTTTGCGTAACCTCCCTCGGTCCAGTGATCTTTCATGGCCTAGAAGGAAGCTGTATCATCGGTTAGTGGAGGGCTCCGTTTCGGATCCTCTGGAAAAGCGGCTCGGCTGGTCGCTGGGGGAGATTCGCTCCCAATGGAATTGGGCGCCAGGCTCGAGCTTCTTGAACAACTCCGAGTTTTCGCTCACCTGGCGGCTTGCCGGTAATGCGTTGGCCCTCCGCGACTGGGCTTACAGAGCGTGCCTGACAGACTTGTCTGACTGCCCCCGTTGCAGCAGTGGACTGGAAGAAACGGCTTTGCACGCCTTCTACTACTGCGAGCGGGTACGGCCGTTCTGGAGTCACGTCGAGGAGTGGACGGTTCGTATCAGTCTCAGGCAACTCGTGCTGCTCGACGTTGATTACGTCATAGACAATATTGTACCTCCGTATAAGGGTGAGAAGCGTGTTGTGTTTCTCGCGATCCTGGCTGTAGCCCGAATGGTGATTTGGGTGACGCGAAACAAGGGATTGTGTGAGGGTGCAAACTTTTCTCTTCGGGATCTATCTTGTACTTTAGGCATCAGCTTAGGGTCAAGATTAGATGCGATTGAAAACGCTTGGACCGCATAACATTCGATAAAAGTTCGGTGTAGGCAGCGAGCTTGGTCGTACGAAAGGGGGCAACGTTGGAGTCATCCTTCCCTCCTCTTCCTGCGCATGGCAACGACGGACTGGGTCCTTCGGGACCCCACTCCGGGTAAGTAGGATTTTAAGTACCTTCAAGTGCCTTGTAGTTCTTCCTGAACCCCTAGCTAGTTGTATGAGTAGAGCCATTTTCCCTCATAGTTAGTCATAAGAACAAGATCCTCCCCATCACCCTGTTCTTTTTTTCTCACCAATCACTTGCCAGCCCGCCTTTTTTGAGGATCTTGAATACACACTACAATATTGTGTCCTATTTCCTGGCCGTTCCCTTCCCTTTTTCTTTTATCCCGACTAGCATAGGTCCCTTCCCCGTAGGGAAAGCCCGGCTTGTTTTCGGTCCACTCTTGGGACCGGAAAACAGTCGGCTCTCCATGTCATAGAGGGGGGATGGGAGGGAAACCAAATGGGGCTTATTTTATGTTCTCTGGGGGGGGGTTCTCCCATCATACCCTTCTGATCAATTGTATATATATTATATCCCCTTATCGGGTTTTTAAGTAGGTCCATAGAGCGAATGAGGTATTGTGGTGGCTGTTTGTATGTTAGGTGATGAAAGGATGAATTTATTGTAAAGTGCGAATGAAGATGATTGGAACTAGCTAAGGCTCCCTAGATAAAAATCGGAAAAAATACAGTTTTCGTCCCTTTCCCTTCCCCTCAAAAAATTTCAGGCCTTGAACCCACTTTATAATACTTTTTGTATTTTAAAGAAATAAAGCCGGAGTTGTACTTCCTGATGATCCGTTAAGGTGAAACTTTAGTAGGAGATTTCCGACTCGCAATTTAAGTTAATTCGTGTTGAGCACTCTTGTAATTGTAGCATTGCAATGCTCACGGAAGGTTTTAGTTTGTTTGTTTTTTGTTGTTTTTTTAACCAAATGACTGCATATCTCTTGATTTTTTAAGGGGTGTGACGGGATTGGCCTTTTCTTTCTTTTTGTCCTATAATATTTTTTCTTTTTCCCCCCGGCGGTGATTCGAGATATTTTTATCTCTTGTTCCTAGCTGGGTTTTTTTTTTAATTTCTGGTACCGTGAATGCTGGTAGATATTAGATTAGTAAATATTAGTAGATATTAGATTAGTAAAGCTCTGGTGTTTTCCATTGAGCTCTTTCTTTGCTCCTGTTACTATGGAGAAGGCGAATATAAATTATTCATATAAAAACATACCAATACCTAATAGGCATCAGTATAAGTTAGTTCTGTTGAGAAGGATAGAATCTTTTATAAAAATATGAGGTGGAACGCATATTTTTTTCTCAATGCGATTAACTGTACGGAAAAGGATGGACGGGAGAAATATGGGTTTAGAACTATGAACCACCCCCCATATAAAAGAGATGGATAAGTTTGAGTCTGAAATGATAGGAATTGTTAAGGGGGTAAAGTTTAGGAAAATGTGCAATAATATTCCCCAAAAAATGTATGAGGATATGAGGAGAATTAAGGAGTCCGACAGCATATTTGTAAAGTCGGATAAGTCGGGCAATTTGTATGAAATAAAAAAGGGAAAATATAAGCAAATGATGTTTAAGGAGGTGGTTAAACATTATGAGAAAGCACCACCTGATCTCGAAAAGGAGTTGAATAGCGAGGCAAAAATGTTGGCGCATGGATTAGGTATTGTAGATAGAGTGGAAAAATACAATACCAAGAATTGTTTCATTACGATCAAGGACCACAAAAGTGATTTCAAGACTAATCCTGAATGTAGGCTTATTAACCCGGCCAAAACACAGATAGGTAGGGTTAGTAAAATAATCGCCCAAGACATATGTGCTTTGCTTAGGCTAGCATTAGATGTTAACCAGTGGCAGAGCACAAAAGATTGTATTAAGTGGTTTGAGGAATACGATAAGAATGACAGGTGTTCCTTTATCAAATATGATATTAGGGAATTTTACCCATCGATAACCGAAAGGACATTGGATAGGGCGTTAGATTTGGCTAAGGAATATATGGTGATACCTTTAGACAAGGTGGAGATAATTAAGCATTGTCGTAAAACATTGCGATACTATGAAGATAGTATATGGATAAAAAAAAAAGGGGGAGGGTGAAAATTTCGACACATCCATAGGGGCATATGATGGGGCCGAAATTTGTGAACTCGTGGGGTGTGTATTATTGTATAGCATTAATAAGATTATGGACCCGAGTAGCCACGGGCTTTACCATTATGATGGTTTGATTATCGTGGATAAAAGCACACCGAAAAAATGTGATGATATTAGAAAAAGATTGCATAGGCTGTTTGATGAGTTTGGATTTAGGTTAGATACACAGACGGACCTAAAAATTACCGATTATCTTGATGTTACTTTAAATTTATATAGTGAAACTGTATCTCCGTTTAGAAAAAGGAACCAGGATCTGCGTTATGTGGACTGGGGATCCAACCACCCAACACAGGTATTTAAACATGTACCTAAGGGAATAGAGCATAGGTTATCAAATAACTCCTCCAACAAGGAAATTTTTGAACGAAGCAAGCAGGAATATGAGGAGGGTTTGAAGAATGACGGATATAGGATCAAATTAGAATATCGGGATAGGGAGGAAAGTAATACGCAAAAAAAGGAGAAATAGACCTAGGAAAATTTTATGGTTTAATCCCTCCTATAACATGGAGGTAGTCAATAACTTAGGGAAAGAATTCTTTAAGTTGTTAAAAAGAAATTTCCCTAGTGGGAACCCGTTACATAAGATATTTAATAAGAATTGTGTTAAATTAAGTTATAGTTGCAGTCCAAACATCAATGGCATAATAAATAAGAGTAATATATCTAAACTAAGTAAGGAGAAAAATAAGGTGATTGCAAAATGTAATTGTAGGGATAAGGTTAGATGCCCGCTGGAAGGCAAGTGTAAACAAGAATGTGTGGTGTATAAAGTGGAAGTATATAGTGATCCGAGTAATAATGGAAATAAAAAGGTATACTTTGGGTCGACGCAAGGGGAATTTAAGACTAGGTACTATAACCATAAAACGAGTTTCTCCCACGAGAAGAGTAGGCATAGTACTACGTTATCTTGTTATGTGTGGGAGGTCAAGGATAGCAAAGGGATAGATCCTATACTGAAATGGGAAGTAATAAAGAAATGCCATAAATATAGGGCTGGTGATAGAGATTGTTTGTTTTGCATGGAGGAAAATTGGCAATAGCCTCTTGTAAAAGTAGGGATATGTTAAACCAAAGATCGGAGGTGTTAAATAGTTGAAGACACAAAAGGGCGTGGTTGCTCTATAATTAGGGATAGGTTTCGGAGTAATTTTAACGAGGGTTTTTTTTTTGGGGGGGGGGGTAAATAAAAGTAAGTTTTTTATTCATTTTTTGATTATTTATTTATTTATTTATGTAAATTTTGAGCTAGGTGGGTTTTTGGTGAATATAAAAACGGCGTTTTCTCCTTTAGCATTAGCCGGAGTTAGACTTCCTGATGATCCGTTAAGGTGAAACTTTAGTAGGAGATTTCCGACTCGCTATTCAAGTTAATTTATATATATATATATATATATATATATATATATATATATACGAGGTGCATTCTATAAGTTTCCAGACTTTTTTCGTATGGGCAGTTACAAGTGTCATAGACTCTTGAACATTCAGTATGTTATTTCTATACATCTTATGAGAAGACTGACCAATTTTTATGATTTCAAGTTCAAATGAACAGCTACAACAGGAATTGGAATACACCCTACTAAAGCCTGAATTTCAAAAATGCAATCTGACAATTTAGAAGAACGATATACAATAAAATTCTGTTTTAAACTTGGAAAAAATGCCACAGAAACGTATGGAATGCTTCACTCTGCTTCCCAACCATCTTGCATGAATCGAGCATCCGTTTTTGAGTAGCATAAGAGATTCAAGGTAAGCAGGGAGTCTGTGAGGGATGATGAGAGGTGTGGGAGGAGAAAGGAAGTCAATACACCAGAGTTGACAGACCAAAGGGTTAGGGTTACTATGTTAAGGTTTTAAGGGAGTTCAGGAAGAGATTCTGTCGGAAGAGGCCAGCACTCTTCAAATCGGGTCAGTGGCGTTTCCACCAGGACAATACATCAGTCCACAACTCCATCCTTGTCGCAGACTATTTGACCAAGATGGGAATCAAGACAGTTCCTCACCCTCCCTAGAGTCCAGACCTTGCTCCCTGCAATTTTTGGTTATTCCCTAAGCTCAGATGCTGTCGTTATGAGACAATTGAGGAGATGAAAGGGGCTGTGACGAAGGTCGTTGACACGCTCACACAAGAGGACTTCCATGGGGCCTTCCAGCAGTTGTTGGAACGGTACAATAAGTGCATTGCATCTGGAGGAGATTACTTCGAAGGGGACTAGAGTTTCATGTGTGTACTATCAATAAAAGTGCCCATACGAAAAAAGTCAGAAAACTTATTTAATGATCCTCGTATATATATTATATTATAATATATTATAACAGTGTTGGTTGTCGCTAAATCACTTGTGGGTATGTGTTGAACCAAGTGCAATATGATATGGAGAGTGCTCAATATCTAGGATAGAGCTATTATAAAATAATAATAATAATAATAATATATTAGATATATATATTTAGTTCGAGGAATTTGGACTGCGACCTGTTGGTTTAATGGAGTTTTATGCAAAAAGCTTTTTTTTTGTAAAAACTCTATGAAACCCGGGAATCACAGTCCAAATTCCATGAATTAAATATATATGTATATATATATTGCAATGTTTTTTCTAAGTATATGAGTTGGAAAGTTAATTTCATTTTGATTTTTTCTATTTTTTAGATTTTTCTTTATATTCTAATTAAGGCTGTGAATGTGAAATAAACTATTACGCAAAATATGGAAAAAGGAAGAAATAGAAAGAGCAAAAGAGAATGGAAGCAGTGTATAGAAAGAAAGAAAGAAAGAAAGAATGTAAAGAAAAAGCACGGTACAATGTCTGTACAATGAATGTAGAAATAATGGCCAATAATTACTATATGAGTCTACGTGTACACATTGGTGTCTATATACATATACCTATGTCTTAATGTCAGTCGAAAATGTTAACAGACAAGTATATTGCCAGAAACTCTCGATTGAATGTGTTGTACCAGCGTTCAGCAGGTTTAAGAAGGCAAGAGAAAAATGCTAAAGGCTGGGTTATTCCGTTAACAGACTGCTGAAGAAGTGAACCAATGGCCAAATCAGATGCGTCCACTCTCAAAGATAAAGGTGCATCTTCATTAATGCGAATATGGCACGCACTGAGTCGCTCAAAAAGCTGAGAGAGATGTTTTATATGATTTTCCTCAGTGTCACTAGCCATCAGGAAATCATCAACATAAGCAAAATCGAGATTCAATCCCCGAACAACCTCGTCAATAAATCTTTGAAAAATACTGGCTGTATTCCGAAGACCAAATTGCATGAAAAGGAACTCAAAAATTCCAAAAGGAGTAGTTATTGCATTTTTCGGGATATCGTCTGGGTTCACAGGTATTTGGTGATATGCCCGAATGAGGTTGATTTTAGAAAATATAGTGCAACCATGTACATTCGCTGAAAAGTCTTAAATGTTCGGGATCGAGTATCTATCTGGGACAGTGACTGAATTTAAACGCCGATAATCCAACAATGCGAAACTCAGCTTCACTTTTCTTAACTAAATCTAGAGGAGATGCCTACGGACTTTTAGAAGGGCGGATTAAACCGAGCTGGAGCATGTGGTCAAATTCGGCCTTAGCCTTCCTGAGTCGATCAGGAGCAAGCCGACGTGGATGCGAGAAAACGGGAGGTTCAGTTCTGGTGATATGGTGGACCGTTGAATGCACCACTTTAGTGGAATTAAACATAGGGTCCACAAGATCTGAGTAAAACGACAGAAGACTATGGAATTGGTTACCAGCCGAGACAATAAAAAATTTTGGACTGAAAAAAGCGTTAGTAGTAGAACGTGAAGGAGCAAACAGAGAAGTAAAGTTATCCACAAGTTTCTGACATCAACCATTAGATTAAAGTGATCTAGGAAATCAGCACCTTAAATCGGGTAAGGCAAATCCGCGATTATGAAAATCCAACGGAAATTTCGGCGAAGTCCGAGGTCCAAAGTCAGAGAAAAATGACCATAAGTGTCAATAGTCGATAAATTCACTGCATGCAGAGGTATGCATGACTTCTTGGGTTTGTTTGAAACTAAACGTAATGGCAAAATGGTGCATGAAGAGCCTGTGTCAACCATGAACGACTTGTTAGACACATGATCTTTTACAAAAAATGCACGATTTGGTGAGCATTCGCCGGAGGCACGTGACATGATCAGTTCCTCCGTGATTCGTTTCCCGAACTGAAAGAGCAAGGTTTTTGCACTTATGACCCCTATCACCGAACTCGGCATGGTACCAATAATAACCAGATGCGTTTGACTCCCGCGATGATCGCGTACAAGACGTACTTCTACAACGTCTACCAAAACGAGAAAACCGCCTTTCCAGCTCTGACACTTCCAACTGGTGTGTTAATGTATCTATTTTCACTAATAATTCATCATTAGACGAAGTCGAAACCCGATTTACATCTGTAGCCGCCACCGTTTGTGCCGGCAAACGAAACTGGCTAGATCTCGAAGAGAATTTCAAAATTTGGTCAGCCATTGTTCAACTGTATTTACCTCCAAAGTTGGGGCTAGAATTGTCAGAACTCCAGGAGGTAACCGGGAAAAAATAATTTCTTAATTATCGGTGCATTTTCTGCAACCGAATCTGAAAGTTCGTGTCGCATCCTAAGAAATTCCGTGGGTCATCTATCACCTAGATGTTTATTCTGCATTAGCGAGCGAAATCGACTCTCTGCTAACGCAGTAGGTAGGTAAAGTAACAGAGTTAAGAGGTTGTCATCCTCTGGTGGCGGGGGGGGGGAGAAAAAATATGTCTCGTGTTAATAGTAGTAGGAGTAGTAAATCAATGTTTGCCTCTCCACACGTGTTGAAATAAATTCTGTTCTTTCGTTTCAGTATATGAACTTTCTGCCTGAAACTTTGTTTTTTTATGGTCAAAAATTTGAATGTAATTGCTATTGTATAGAAGACCTCAAATATCTTCGAACAGATTGTTTAATTAGTCAGAGAATTTGTAAGTGTTTGCTGCTTTCATTTCTCAAATCTACGCGTCGTAACAACAATATTTCTATGTTGCCTTTGAAATGAGTGAATATTCATTCATAAATCTTCCGAGTGTTCATGAAATTGTTGAACGTTTATTTCAAGTCGTCGGATCATCATTTTCCAAACAAGACAAATTGTAGTCCGCCTTGTTACATCAAGAAAATAAAAGAATGAGGGCGAAAATATTGATGGCTTAAAAAACTTGAGGCGAAATCCTTGTAATGTAAGTTGTACAAATAGAAGAAAACAGTTGCGGTTGTTAGAGCAGGAATTAAGCATCTAACCTTGAAGTTTCGATAACCACTGGGTCTAGGAGGAATGAATAAATGATGAAAGAATGGCCTCCTAAAGGAAAAATGGTCCTAACATTGAATGCATTCACCTCATGTTGTGATGATCCGTTCTACTGCTGGAATGAGTGTGGAAGAGGATGAGAGCGCGTTTAAACAGCCTTTGTCCTGGGAGGTCGTCCGGGCAGAATGGCATAAGTCATTGTCATTGGACGAAAATATAAAATTGAAACGTCAACGGCCAAAATAATTCCGGCGCCAGACAATGAATTTCAGAATATGAATAACCACGTGATTTAATGGTGGTCAGGCGAACAATTGATAATAGCTCTTTTTGCTTCAAACAATATTTTCTACAATTTTCTTTTCTTGGGAAAAAGTTATTTGTTTGTTTGAAAATTGATGCATGATATTAAATCAAAATTTTAAAACTACTCGACAAACAAAAAAATTAAATAGACAAATTATATGATTTTAATTCTTTTTATTATCTCTCTCTCTCTCTCTCTCTCTCTCTCTCTCTCTCTCTCTCTCTCAATCTATCTATCTATCTTTTAAACTCATATTTAATTCAAAAATTTGAAAGAAGAAAGAATCCAAGAAAATAGAGCTAAAAATGTTTAGTTTTATAAGTCAGAATCAGTAAATTCACCACTTGAATGATTTTAGTTACCTTGTAATGAGTTAGGATGGTCGGGTAGGTAATGTTCCTACTCACAGCACAGCAAGTTCTTTAGTAGATGCATGTCTAATTTGAAAGCGCACACACACACACTTATACATGTATATATACATTATATAAATACATAGATATTTACATATATACTCAAACATATATACATATACATATATACATATACATGAATAGATATACATTGCTGAAAAAGTGCGTGTATTTCGGCATGTCTAGTTCAATGGATCATTTATAGTGAAATCGATTCTCACTATGTGCCCTATACCTCTCATCTTGTGCTAAGATCAGTAAATGACTACAAAATGTAGTTCTAAAAATCTAAGGACATTTGATAACGTCTCACATGATAGAAATAGAAATCCATTTAAATTACGTGAATATAATTTGTAGATAATTGAAAAAATGAATTTATCTTTCCTTCCAGTTGTGGGTAAGAAAGACCCAAAAGAACTCTTGTATTTGTGGGACAAGCTTTGGAGAAGAATAATAGCTCCAAATCTCTCTCTCTCTCTCTCTCACTCTATATATATATATATATATATATATATTAGATATATATATATATATATATATATATATATATATATATATATATATTAGGTAATCCATTGTTTTCATTACTTACTGTTGTCCGTCATTATTAATCTTTTTTGTTTCCGTTATTGTTATTCCCCTGCAGGACACAAAACGTAACGGTTATAGGCCTTGGATCCCTAAGCTTCCAAGGAGACAATCATCTGGAGGTTACAGGTTCAATCCTGACTGTAAGCGAGCAATAAAAGAATTTTTAACACTTGTACTCGGTTACGGTTAACTGAATCAGAACAGGCGACCCCTGTGGATTCAATAAAGGACGTAGTCCGAAGTTCTGTGTTCTCAAGTTCGACAAACACCTGGAGAAGACCAGAGGACATATCGGCCGAAACGTTGTGGAAATAACAATAAAGATGAAGACAATAGTCCAAAAACCCTTAATGATAAAAATCCTCAAGCTTCGTCTCAGAAATTCAGACAACAGTTAAATGGTTTCAAATATTTTAACACGAATCGTCCTATTTCGTATCAATCATTAGTTGACACTCGCTTAAATGGTTTCAACTAGTGTTATCTTATAAAACGAAAACATTCTTTATCCTTTCATCTTTCAACATTTTCTTTATATTCTGCATGAAGTTTTTACTTTCTGATATTTTCATGTTTTGACATTTCCTTCTTATTAGGAAAGTATTGAGATACAACTAATTTCACATTTTCTCAGTTGGGCCAAGAACTTTTTAATTATTCTTGTTCAAATAGGAAAGTTATTCTTTACAAAAAAAGGCTTCTAGTTATTCTCTCTTAAATTCTTAGGATATTTTTTTGTGTCAATTAACTTTTTTTTAGGATATCATTTATCTTATTAAGAATAAATATTCAGTTGGACGAATCTACTGAATATAGACATTGTCGTCTTCAATCACTTATAATCATTTCAACTGAAATGTCGAAATGAGACGCAAGAAAATGTTTGTAGGGTGAATAAACAAAAATAAGAATTAAATAAATATTATCACTAATGATTATAATTTGTATTTTACTCTTTTACAGATTCATGTTTTTTTCGTTAAGAGGTGCAGGGAAAAAAAGAAAAACTTAAAAGTAATTCTATCTCATTTTTAGTTTTGATTTTGGAATTTTTCACTATATTTTTCAAAGAGTTGCACATTCAGCATTAAATCCGAAATAATTTTATTGGAATCGAAAAAATATTAATTATGTTAATTTTATTTTAATAACATCGTATCCTTATGTCTAAATTCCTAAAGGATATTTTTGCCAAACACGAAACACACAAAGATAAAAACTGGGGAAATTTTACCGATATATTTTTTGCACAGATTTTAAATATTCACACAAACGTTTCAACTTTTTCTCTCAATTTATTTATTTATTTATTTATTTATTTTTTTAACTTTCAGATTTTCATTCAAAGATTTTAAAATCCCCAACATCAACTTTTGTTGCATTGTAGAAATTGGTCTGTGAAACTGTCCAATTTTCCTCAAGAAAAAGTGGAAGGTTACAGAGACAGAGAGAGAGATAGAGAGAAAGAGAGAGATAAAGAGAGAGAGAGAGAAAGAATGTGTGTGTGTGTGTGTGTGATAGTCACGTACTCAAACTTAATAAAAGAAATATCAAATTTAATATATATAAATATATGGCAAAATATCAAATTGCAGTTTTATCAATACTTATTTGAAGCAATATTTGTTCACACATGATTATCGTTTGTTACTTGAAACCATATAAATGTGTATAAATCATTAGTATTAGAAAGGAATATTTGAAGGCATACAACTTGAAGGCATTAAACTGGTTTAGCTACAACTTACAATAAAATATACAGCATATTTTGTTATTTGTTTTCTTTTCTAGAAGCTGTCGCTTAATTTTGTATTACATGGTCGTTTTACATCTATAGTTCAACATATATTTGCTGACTTTAGATTGACACACATGCCTCCAAGCAAACTTCATATTAATCATTTTTATGACAATATGTCTTTGTTCTGTCTCTCTCTCTCTCTCTCTCTCTCTCTGTCTGTCTGTCTGTTTGTCTGTCTGTCTGTCTCTCTCTCTCTATCTATCTATCTATATATCTATCCTTATATCTCGTCTTCTTTTCTTTTGTTCTCTAACATTATTCATCTCTTGCTCTCCATCTCTTTAATTATGGATTCATATTTTTATCTCTCGCTTCTAATGCTCTCTCTCTCTCTCTCTCTCTCTCTCTCTCTCTCTCTCTCTCTCTCTCTCTCTCTCTCTCTCTCTTGTTCTTATAGCCAAGTTGACTAAAGTTATAGAATAATATATTTCTTGGACATATGTATGGTCTTCAGTTGTGAAAAGTGTTGAGGTCAAAATAAAATCATGTTGAATTTTTTTATTATTATTGAGAGAGTTAACAGTGATTGATAATTGTGAGTTTTTCACCTCTGCGATCATCAAAGATTTTTTGTGCTTAATCACCGATACCAAACACTCTGAATTTTATAAATATCATGAAATATATATACACCTTACCACACATAAATATGTATGAATACATACATATATACATGTATAGATATATATTATTAATGTGGCATACTATAATATAAAAAAAAGATTGCTTTTGTTCATAACAATGAATTCATTATAAATGATTAATTTCTATGAATGAAAATACATTATATATATTGCCCAGTCGGGTGACGCAGTATAATACACCAATTATGCATACAACTGTGTGCAAATTTTTTGTATTGGATCGGAATACTTGCTGACATATAATTATGTACAAACAGATGATTATTATTAAATAGTATTATTAATGTTAAAACTACTTGAAACAATTTAACTGTGTGCAAACAAATAAACTCTAACTCGTTTTGTAAAAAAAAGTTACCAATAAACTATTCACTTATAAATCATATATATATTTACATTTAGGATTCAGTTACCAAGAAGGGTTGAAATTCAATTGAAACAAATAACTTAACATATACTAAGAAAATAACAGCTCTCTCTCTTTCTCTCTATATATATATATATATCTTTCTTTCTCTCTCTCTCTCTCTCTCTCTCTGTCTTTCTCTTTCTCTCTCTCTCTTTCTCTCTTCCTTTCCTTTTCTTACCTCCTACTTTCCATTATATTAAAGCAGATAATAAATGTCTGATGTATACCTGTTATACCGGAACTATACACTCAGTGACACCTTTTAGTATGACACCGGTAAAGATATAAATGGACGGTGTCTCACTACTTCAGGGGAAAAAAGGCGTTAATTGCTCTCTGATAGACTTGCCAACTCTTCAGCTTGTACCTGTGGAATACCGTTATTGAACCAACGATACAACAATACCATTATTGCTTCCTCTCTCATCGTCTTACTTTTCTTTTTAAATATATTTGCTTTGTTTTTCTTTGATGTGTAAAGTCTTCTTTTTCGTCTTTCTCTCACAATCAAAACGGAATGGTTCATTATTGATTGGAATGATGACTGAACGTAACATTCAAACTTATGCGTTCATGTCTTATTCTCTTAATATCTTAATTTTACTTTTATTTCTTGGGAAGTTTCTTGCCTGTTTGAAATATTTATCGTCTATTCAAAAAGCGAGTGACAAAACCTTTCTTTCTGTTGGCTATTCTTTCCTGTCTTTACACTCTGGTCCCCGAATTCGTGCTGAGGGACCCAATAGTATGTAAGTTCCGATAATCAGCCATAAACAGAAAATACGGAAGGCGAGAGGCGTGTTGACAGGACTTGAAAGACAATATTTTGGACTGAAGGCAGAGACCCGCTGGTCACTCAAGCGAAGGGGAGAGGTCCACTGGTCTCTCAAGCGAAGGCAGAGACCCGCTGGGGGCTCAAGCGAAGGGGAGAGGTCCACTCGTCTCTCAAGTGAAGGGAGAGATATGCTGGTCGTTCAAGCGAAGGGGAGAGGTCCACTGGTCTCTCAAGCGAAAGGAGAGATCTACTAGCCCCTCAAGCAAACCAGTCAGTTCCTCTCTGTGTGTTCTCCGGCCGTTGCACTACTTCACAAAAAGGGTCCGCGCCACAGAAGAAAGATATATGCAAACTCTCTCCATACAAACGTCGCCGTCGAAGAATAAAAATATAGATTTTATTTTTATATATCTAGGAGTTTTTCGTTGTTTGTCAAGCGGTGCAATATGCAACTTAATTTATTTCCTTATGAAATGTAAGTACGAAAAGTAATGCCTGATTTGATTTTTTATAGTGAAAGAAAAAAAAGATGGTGAAAGTTTAAAAAAGAGATGATAAATGTTCATTTCAACGACTCTTAAAAGTGAATGTTATTGGTTTTTTGAAAAGTCGAAGAAGGGGAAAAATCTATGTCAGGATTGTTTTAAGTATTTTCGCCTTCCTTATTATAAAATGAATATTTTAATTCTTAGATAATTAGTAAACAAACTACAAGTAAAGAGAAAAATTTAAATCAGGGATAAAAACATTTCTGTGGAGTATTTTTTCCTTCAGATGTTTTTTTTTTTTGTGTTTGAACTGGGAATTTTACTGTTTTGAGGTGGAATGGGCGGTAGTTGGGCGGAATCCGGACCCGATGAGAGAGAATTCGGAATATTTTAGCGTTATTTACAACTTAGCAATTTTTTTTTCAGGTACACGAATCATTATCTAAGTAACCACACTAAATTAGAGACGTCAACACAAAACATGGACGAGGGAAGAGAACCAACTTGCACTGCAAAACTATTTTAGGAGAAACCCTACACTAAGAGGTTATAGGAAAAAGATGATTGAGATCTGGCAAGAATGCGCAAGGTTTCAGACAACAATCCAAAGACTCACCGACCAAGTTAGGACAATGATAAAGAAAGGTTGGTTTTCTGACTTTGAAATACTAGAAATACGCCAGAAAATAAATAATGAACAAGACGCTAATACAGTATCAGACACACAATGTTTTGACAAATGAGAACACTCTAACTGAAATGAATCACCATTTTCTGAAAATACACCCGACCTCACAAAAAAAAAAAAAACACAATCGATATGGAAACGGAAAAAATAAATCAAGTATGAACATATATATCAACAAAAAACATAACCGAATTAAATGAACTAATCTACCCAGGAGCAAAATTAGTTTGTGAGAAAATCGGGGTTTCCTTAAAGAACACGAACAAAAATCAAAACCCGGATGCGAAATTCGACTGAAAACGCAGATAAAAAACTACGAAAACAGACAAGAACAATAAAACAAAGGAAAAAACTATAAATCATGTTGGGGCAAAAAGAAAATAGCAACACAACAAAAATTTACAATAAAACTTTAGGAAATAAACCAGAAAATACTGGCGAAAGAAAAAAGATTAAAAAGATATCGACAAATGCTAAAGCAATACAGACAAAACTGAACATTCAAAAACAAGGAAAAAATTCTCCCAACAATTTGGGGGAAATGACACGAAAACATACACAACAACCGGATACGAAAGAAACTAAACAATTCTGGAATAAAACATGGCAACCAAGAGAACATAACAAAAAAAGACGAATGGATGAACAACATAGCGAAAGAGATAGAATGACTCGAAGAGGGACCGAAAGCGGAAATACATATAGATTTACTGAGAATGACACTAAAAATACCAAATTGGAAAGTGCCATGTAATGAAGGAATACATGGATTTTAGTTAAAGAAATTCATTATTATTCATGACAAACTATCACTCGAAATGAACAGATACCTACAAGAATCAGAAGTATCTGAATGGATGACCAAAGGAATGAACACATTGATCCAGAGTGAACCTCTCAAAGGAATCGCCCCCCAAAAACTGACTACAAACCAATAACGTGCCTACAAATTATAAGGAAAATGCTAACTGGACAAATAAAGAAAGAGATTTACGACTCGCTAAGAAACCGCAGATTGTTCCCTGAGGAACAGAAAGGATGCCGCAAATGAACCAGACGAACAGGAGAACTACACTACATTGATGAGGACATCTTCAACAAGAGCAAGACGAGATAGAAAAATTTTGCTATGGGCTAGATTGAATAAAAGAAGGCATATGATATGGTCCCACAAAGCTGGATAATAAACTGCCCCAAAATGTTCTAAATAGCTGACGAAGTCTTAAACTTTATCGAGAAAACCAAGAAAACCTGGAGAGAGGATTTGATAGCTGGAGGGAAATGCTTGGGTGAAGCGAAGATCCAAAGAGATATATTACAAGGAGATGCACTATCACCATTACTATTTATAATTGCGATGATGCCACTCAACCACATTTGCAAGAAACTGACAGCCGTATACAAACTTAGTAAATCGTAGGAAAAGATCAATCACCTAATGTACATGGACGATATCAAACTGTTTGCAAAAAATGAAATAAAAAATTGGAAACTTTAATACATGCAGTCAGAATATTCAGTCAGAATATAGGGATGGAATTTGGCATAGAAAAATGTACCTTTCCAAAAACTGAAAAACGTGACGGACGGGATTGAACTAACAAATCAGGAAGAAATTTGAACGCTCGGAAAAAAGATCCTACAAATACTTGGAAATATTGGAAGCAAACGCCTTTAAACAAGTGGATAAAAGAATAAATTACGAACGGGTATCTCAGGGGAACCAGAAAGCTACTCGACACAAAACTATATTGCAGGAACCTTATCATAGGAATAAATATTTGGGCTGCCTCTTCATAAGATATTCGGGACCATTGTTGAAGTGGACCAGAGAAGAACTTATACAAATGGAGCAGAGAACAAGAAAACGAAAGACCATGCATAAGGCATTACATTCCAGAGATGACGCTGACAGACTATATGTATCGAGAAAAGGAGGAAAACAACTTACCAGCATTGAAAAGAGGAGAAGTAAAGACCATCCAGACTACTGCATTTGTAAGATCAGCCAGAATACTGAGAAGAGTCCTGGAGACTTCAGAAGACTTGCTGTCATTTAAACTCCATCGAGAAACCAACAGCTAATGCAAGAGGTAAAAACACTTGAAGGAATAATAATAATAATAATAATAATAATAATAATAATAATAATAATCCTAGAAAATACCACGCATAAAATCTTATGGGACTTTAACATACAAACGGATCACCTAATAGCGGCCAGAAGACCACACTTAATAATAATCAACAAAAAAAAAAAAAGAGAGAACTTGCAAAATAGTCGACTTTGATGTCCCGGTTGACCACAGAATAAAACTGAAAGAATGTGAAAAGAAGGATAAGTACCTCGACCTTGCTAAGGAATTGAAAAAAACTGTGGAACATGCAGGTGACAATTATACCAATTGTAATTGGCGCGTTGGGAACAGTAAAAAAAGGATTAATAAAGGGACTAGAGGAATTGGAAGTTGGCGGACGAGTGGAGACCATCCAAACGACAGCACTATTGGGAACAGCTAGAATACTAAGAAGAGTCCTGGAGACTTGAGGAGACTTGCTGTGACTCAGACTCCAGTGAAAAGTCATCGGCTAACGCTGATGTGAAAAGCTCTAATGAGTGAATAATAATAATAATAATAATAATAATAATAATAATAATAATAATTATAAACCAAACTACATATCAGAAATCTCATCAAAGGAATAAATACCAAGGTTGTATACCGGGTAAGATACCCGGGAAAATTTTTAAAGTGGGCAAGAGAAGAACTTCAATAAATGTACCAGAGATCAAGAAAACTCATAACGAAACATAAGGCCTTACATTGTTGAGATGAAGTAGACATAGTGTATGTGTCCAAAAAAGAAGGAAGAAGAGGACTTACCAGTATTGAAGATAGCGTCGATACATCGATACAACAATTAGAAGACTGCATAAAAACGGGCGTAAGAAAACTGATTACAGACACTAGAAACAATATAGGCAACACAAACGTCAACAAAACAAAAAAATACCTGAAAACAAAAATAGGAAAAAAAACAAACTGTAGGGACATTTCAACCGATAAACAAGCGAAATCTCACAGAAAACATAGACATAGCCAAGAAAAGAAAACCTTAAAAGAGAAACTGAATCTCTTCTGATATCAACAAAAAACAACACCATAAGGACAAACAATGTCAAAGAAATCTCCGACACTGTAAAGCAGTTTATAATCAAAATCCGATAGACAGATGGCTGAAGGGATGCATCCTCTCTTTCCCTAAAAATGACTTCGGATAAGCCAAGAACTAACGAGATATAGCACTTACATCCATGGCAGCCAAAATATACAATACCGTACTACGAAACTGCATAGAACCCCAAATTGACAGCATTCTTAAGAAAAACCAAAATGGCTTCCGAAGAAATAGATCAACAACCACACAAATATTGACAATCCGTAGAAGCCTTGAAGGCGTACGGGAAAAAAAAACCTACAGGCGACAATATTATTTGTCTACTTTACCAAGGCCTTTGATTCCATTCACAGAGGGAAGATGGAACAAATCCTACTAGTATACGGCATACCAAAAGAGACCGTCGCAGCAATAACGATTTTCTATAGAAACACCAAAGCAAAATTATATTCTCCGGATGGAGACACAGAAAACATCGACATTGTAGCAGGAGTACTGCAAGGGGACACACTAGCCCCATACTTCTTTATTATCTGTCTAGACTACGTGCTTAGAACATCGATTGATAAAATCAAAGAAAACGGCTTTGAGCTGACAAAGAAGCAGAATGTACCCCACAAAAACAATTACCGATGCCGACTAAGACGATGACATAGCGATTCTGGCAAATGCACCCGCCCAAGCTGAAACCCAACTGCATATGCTGCAACGAACCACCGCAGGCATTGGCCTCCATGTCAATGCACACAAAACGAAACACATGTGCTTTAATCAAACAGGCGACAACTCCACACAAGACGGAAGCTCTCTTAAACTAGTAGACAAGTTCACCTACCTAGGAAGCAGTGTCTCATCAACCGAAAAAGACATCGACACGCGGCTAACAAAGACTTGGACAGCTATGGAAGTAAGACGTGACAGATAAAATGAAATGCAGTTTCTTCCAAGCAGCGGTCGTGTGGATACTGCTATATGGATGCACGACATGGACGCTAACTAAACGTATGAAAAAAAAACCTTGACTGAAACTACACAAGAATGCTGCGAGCAATTTTGAACAAGTCCTGAAGGCAACACCCCACAAAGCAACAACTGTACGGCCACTTACCTCCCCTCACGAAAAATATCAAACTTAGACGTACCAGACAAGCAGGACACTGCTGGAGAAGCAGAGACGAGCTCATAAGGGATGTTCTCCTAGCAAAAGCAGGACGACCAGCTCGAAGCTACATACAGCAACTCTGTGAGGATACAGGATGTTGCCCTGAGTACCTACCAGAAGCTATGAACGATAGGGAGGAGTGGGGAGAGAGGGTCTGGGATATCCGTGCTAGCGGCACGACCTGATGATGATGATGATGTCAAAGAAAGAATAGACAAGATGCAACAAAAGAGATGTAGATTATGTGGTGATAAAGACAAAACGATCAATCACATGATAAGCGAATGCAGCAACTTAGCTCAGAAAGAGTATAAGACTAGACACGACTGGGTGGGTAATGTGACCGACTGAAAATTGTGCAAGAAATTTAAATTTGACCATACGAACAAATGGTTTATATACAACCCAGTATCTGTCCAGGAGAAGGAAACTCACAAACTCATATGGGATTATGAGATTCAAACGGATCACCTAATCTCGGCCAGACGAATAGACCTACTGATAGTTAGAAAGAAATTTTTTAAAAACACACCGGATAGAGAAATTGACCGTCCCAGGTTCAGAATAAAACTGAAAGAAAGCGAAAAGAGAAATAAGTACCTAGCCCTTGCCAGAGAATTGAAAAACAAAGGAACATGAAGATGACGGAATTACCAATTCTGACTGGCACGCTCGATATACAGTAAAAGGTTGGTACAGGGACTTGAAGATTTGGAAATAAGAGAAGAGTAGACTATCAAATCTACACCATTATTGAGATCGGCCAGAATACTGAGAAGTGTCCCGGAAAATTGAGGTGACTTCCAGCCACTCAGACATCAGTGGAAAACCATCAGTTTATAATGGTGGTAAAAAGCTCTCTCATGAGTTAAATAAAAATAATGATATGGCAACACAAGGGCTCGAAGATCAAAACAATTAAAAAGATAAAATGAATCACAACAGCCAAAGTGAAAAGAACACAAGGACAGATAAAAAAATAATGGGAATTACTAAATCGAAAAACCAAAAATGAGGGGGAAAAGAACCAATTATATGGACACTTCAGAAAATAAACTGGGAACATTGCGTGTGAGATGACCTGGCGATGGCTTCCAAGAGGAATCCTAAAGAGAAAAAGAAAATGGAAAAACAGAAACAATTTTCTGAACACTTGAGAAGAGAAAATGTGAACATTTTGTCTGAGATGACCAGGGCATTACTTTGAAGAGGAATCCAAAATAGAGAAATTAATAATAGGATAAAAGAAACAACTATATGGACACTCCAAAAGACAAACTAAGGACATCGTATGTGAGATGATTTTGGCATGACTTTCAAAGTGGAATCCTAAAGAGAGGAACTAAAAATGGTGTAAAAGACACAATTATATTGACACTTAAAAAGTCAAACTAAGGACATTGTGTGTAAGATGACCTGGGCATGCCTTCGAAGAGGAATATTAAAGAGAGAAACAGCTATGCGGACATCTCAAAAGACCAAAAACATTGTGTGTGAGATGACATAAGCATGGCTTTGAAGAGTAATTCTTTAGAGAGAAACTAAAAATGAGGAAAAACAGACAATTATATGGACACTTCTGAAGACATACTAAGACTATTGTATGTGCCATGTCCTGGGTATGGCTACAAAGAAGAATATTAAAGAGAGAAAAAGAAATGAGGAAAAATAGAGAGCTATATGGACACTTCAGATATCAAACTAAGAACATAGTGTGTGAAATAACCTAGGCATAGCTTCGATGTGGAATTCGAAAAGGAGAAACAAAAAATGAGGAAAAGAATCAAGTATAGACACTTGTGAAGACAAACTAAGAATATTGTTATTGATGTGACCTGGGCATATCTTCGAACCGGAATCCTTAAGAGAGAAAGAGAAATGAGGAAAAAGAAACAACTATATGGATACCTTAGAACACATACTAAGGGTATTGTGTATCAGATGACATGGCCATGGATTCGAAGAGGAATCGTAAAGAGGGAAAACAAGGAGGAAAAAGAAACAAATTTATTGTCACTTCAGTAGTCAAAACGAGAACATTGTGTATGAGATGACATGGTTCATGCTTTGAAGAGGAATCTTTAAGAGAAAAAAATGATAATGGGATAAAAGAAACAACTATATGTACCCAGCAGAAGACTAAGTAAGAACATATTGTGTAAGATGACGTGAGTATGGCTTGAAAAAATTAATCCCTAAGAAAGAAACTATAACTAGGGGTTGAACCAGTATGAAGACTTCAGAAACAATGTAAGTACATTGTGAGATGATCTCGGCATGGTTTCAAAGAGGACGCCTCAAAAGAGAAACGAATCGTAGGTGAAAAGAAACAACAATATGGACTGTTAGGAAGAGAAAATAAAAACAATGTATGTGAGATGCCCTAGTCAAGGTTAGGAAGAGGATTCCTAAAAGGATAAACTAAAAATGAAGAAAAGAAATAAGTATGAACAGTTGAAAAGACAAACTAAGAACATTATGTATAAGATGACTTGAGCATAGCTTCGAAGAGGAAACTAAAAATTGGGTAAAAGGAACAACTAAATGGACACTTCAGATGAGAAACTCAGAACTTTGTGATGAATGACCTAGACATGGTTTTAGGGTATAATCCTAAAGAGGGAAACTAAAAATGTTGAAAAAGGAAACAACTTAACTGACACTTCAGAAAACAAACCAAGAACATTGTGTCTGTCAAATGATCTGGCCCTGGCTTCGAAGAGGGATCCCAAAGACAGAAACGAAGTCATTTTTAAAAGTAGTCGAAAAAAAAGGTCTGCAGGCCCGTTTAAAACTTGAATTCATAGAAAATATCAAAATAACGAGTGTAGACGTTGTGGAGGAAAAGACGAAATTCTGCAAATCGGTACAGAAGTTGTAAAAGAGACGATATATGTAAACGGAAAAGATGTTCCACTGGGAATTATGCAAGCAACTCAAATTGGACCAGACAAATGAATATTAAAAAAAATTGAATCAAGAGATTTCCTTCTTTTAGACTAGTTACCCCACTAAGGTGAGAGAGCCATGTCTGTACAACTATTTACTAATAGCTGGAGGGAGAGTAGTTGGATGCATCCCTCCCCAAAGAGTATTAGCGTTATGTGAAAAGCAAGCAGCCTCATCCAAAGTTTTTTTTCGACGAGTCCATTTCCTTCGACGATAATCGTTTCATGATCAAACAAATGGAAATTAAACTGGTTTTACCAAAATGTTTTCCTTCTTCTAGACAAGTTACCATACGAAGGTTTGAGAGCCCAGTCTATTCAACTCTATATTCATAGCTGGAGGGAGAATATTTGGATGGATACAACAGCTAATAACAATGTCATGTCTACGTATGGAGAGGAAATTTCCTTAATCAACAGGAAAGTTATTTTCCCCAAAGAATAAATTCTGCAGAACAAATAGAAGACTACTCATAAAAGGTATTGTAGGTTCCGAGCAATCGACTAGTGGGGAGCAGTTATAGTGGGATTAGATTCTCTAAGGATTATTTCAATCTGGTTTTTCTTAGACCAACAAATTACAATAGTAATTACATTAAAACAGATACTAACATTTAAGTGATAATTTAGTTACCTTTTCGGGTCAGCAATTTTATTAGGGCACAGACAATAATAATAATGAACATAACAATTATAATAACTGCAATTACTATAATTTTTTCTTTTTCTTTTTTTCTTTCCGTTTCTCTTCCCTCTGCATTTCGAGTTTATTTTATAAGAAAAGAAAGATATTAATTTATCGAGTACTACACTTATTATTATTTACTCACTAGAGTTTTTGACATCAGCGTTAGCCGGTGGTCTTTCACTGTATTTTGAGTGACAGCAAGTCTCCTCAAGTTTCCTGGACACTTCTCAGTATTCTGGCCATACTCAATAATGCTGTATTTTGGATGGTCTCAACTAATTTGAAACATCCCTGTCCTCCAGTCCCTTTAATAATCCTTTAATTACTGCACGAAAAGCAACAATCCCAATTGGTATAATTCTTCCTCAGCTTTTTCAATTCCCTAACAAGGTCGAGGTACTTATCCTTCTTTTCACATTCTTTCATTTTTATTCTGTGCTCAGCCGGGACAGCAAAGTTCCCAATTTTACAACATATATTTTTTTTTATTTATCATTATTAGGTCTAGTCTTCTGACCGAGATTAAATGATCTGTTTGTATGTCAATTCCCATAGGAGTTTATGTGTGTCATTTTCTAGGACAGATGCTGGGTTGTGCATATACCATTTGTTTGTATGGTCAAATCTACATTTCTTGTACATTTCCCAATGGATCACTTTACCCGCCCAGACGTATCTAGTCTTCTAATCCTTCTGTGCTAATTTGCAACATTCACTTATAATGTGTTTGATGTTTCATCTCTGTCACCACATAGCAAACATTTGCTATTTTGTTGCGTCTTATCTTTTCTGACTAGTTCTTACGGTGTTGTTTTTTACTGTTATTAGGAGAGATTCTGTTTCTCTCTTAAAGTTTCCTTTTCGAAGCAATGTCCAGGTTTTCTCGAGTGAGATGTTGTTTATTAGTGATTTAATACGCCCATAGAGTTGTTTTTCTTACCCTTTTTGTTTCCTAGTTATTGTCAATCAGTTGTTGTCAGTATCGTTTCTGATGTCGTTAATCAGTTCTCCTTCATGTTTTTCCTTGTAGTCTTCGAGTCGTTGTATCGATACATCAGCGCTGTCTTCAATGCTGGCAAGTCCTCTTCTTCCCGCTTTTCTTCACACATATAGTCTGTCAACATCGTCTCTGGGATGTAATGCTTTATGCAGGGCCATTAGTTTTCTTGTTCTTTGGTCCATTTGTTCAAATTTATCTCTGGTCCACTTCAGAAAGGGTCCCGAATATCTCATGAGGGATACAGCACAGGTATTTATTCCTTTGATAAAGTTTCTACTAGAGAGTTTTGTCTCGAGTACTTTTCTAGTTCTTCTGAGATATTCTTTTTGAATTTTGTCTTTCATTTGCACTTGTTTGATGGTGTCAGCCTCCAAGACTCTGAAGTATTTGTAGGTTTGCTTTGCTGTTAGCGTTCTAAACTTTTCTTGATTTGGTAGTTCCATTCCATCAGTTAGATGTCGTTTGCCACTTTTCATTACAAGCATGGCACATTTTTCTATACCAAATTCCATTCATATGTCCTTACTGTATATTCTAACTGCGTGTATTAGTGTTTCCTGGTGTTTTTCAATTTTTGAAAATAGATTGATGACATCCATGTACATTAGGTGATTGATCTTTTCTTGTGACCTACTAAGTTTGTATCCGGCTGTGCATTTTTTGAATATGTGGTTAAGTGGCATCATGGCAATTTTAAAAATAACGGTGATAGAGTATCTCCTTGGAAAATACCTCTTTGGATCTTTGTTTCAGCTAAGTTTCTTTCTTCTGCTGTCAATTGCACTCTCCAGGTTTTCTCGATAAAGTGTATGACTTTCATTTCATTATTTGCCTCATTTCATATTCAAAATAATTGCAAAACTTTTTAGTAAAATAAAATAAAAAAGAAAACACAAAATAATCGATAATTTTTTAATAATTTTATGTATTTATTTTGAAAATTAAAAAAGAAATATTAATTTTAAAAAAAATTTAAAAGAAAATGAAAAGGAAATTAAAAAGTGTCCATTTTCTTTTATTAGTCGAGAAATTTTAATAATTTTAATAAAAAATTTTTCATCAATTTCAAGTCAAACAAAATTTTTTTTCTTGTAACAAGAATTTCTGGCCAGTTTTCAGATTTTTCCTGAAATTTATGTAAATTTTTATACAATTTTTTTCTCGAAAAAATGCAAAAATGCCTTTGAAAGTAGAAAAATAAATTTGAAAAATTCAATTTGAATTTTTATTTATTTATTTATTCGTTCCCTACAGGGTCGTGCGTGTTGCTCGCAAATATTTTCACGAACAATTAATAAATGTGGAAAAACAAAACCTAAATAACTTTAAAATAAAGGTGTATCATTCAGATTGAATAATGTAGCAAGGAAACGTTGAAGGTAGTTCGGTCAGTGTAATTGATGTTGTTTTTGTTGTTGTTGTTGTAGTCGTCGTAAGAATTTCTGTATAAGGTCTGGTGAAATGTTGTGGTTGAACTTTCTTTGACACGGGCTGGTTAGTGTACTGGACGAATCGGTGTAAAAAGCCGTGTTTAGTAACAGTGGCACCTCCGGGAGTCTGTGTAGTCAGGAAGCAGTTGAATTGCGTGGCTTCTTTTAGTCAGCAACGGCGATGTCTATCTAGAATTGATTTATCACTTTCTTTTAGAACCCGTAAGTGGATCAAAACGGGTATGAATGTTTTTTTTTTGGTGGGGGGGGGGCGGAAATACTTGATTGGTTTAAAAATATGTGAGCGCAAATTTTGTGTATGAGATTTTGATCCTTTTTTGTAGAATGTTGTTTCTTTTGTTGATTGGTTTAAAAAATATGTGTATGTAAATAAAATTTACGCTACAACTTCTATCTAATGTTAGTGATTTATTTCCACGCAGTTAAGTGATTGCGAGTATTGAAGATACAACAGTCTATATTTTTCCGTGGACCAGAACAATCGAGTAAAATAAGAAATCTATAGGACAGTCTAATAGAAAAAATGTATGAATGAGAACAAACAAATAGAAAATAAAATCTATAGATTAGAACAATCTAATAGAATAACAAAACAATGGATCAGAGCAATTAAATTTAATAGCGACTCTATGGATAAGAACGATTAGAATAACAAAACAATGGATCAGAGCAATTAAATTTAATAGTGACTCTATGGATAAGAACGATTAGAATAACAAAACAATGAAATCAGAATTATCTAATAGAAAAAAAAATGAACAAACTAACAGAAAAACAAATCTATTGTTCAGTCTAATACAAAAACAAATCTATATATCAGAACAATCTAACAGAAAAACAAATTTATGGATCAGAACAATCAAATTGAATAACACATCTTTGGATCAGCGCTATCGAATTGAATAGCAGATCTATGGATCAGAACTACCAAATAGAATAAACAAAGCTATGGATTAGAGCAATCCAATAGAATAACAAATCCATTGGATAGACTAATAGAAAAAAAAATTTATGGATCAGAACTACATAATAGAAAACAAAATCTATTGGACAGTCTGATATAAAAACAAATCTATGGCTCAGAACTATCTAACAGAAAAACAAATGTATGGCTATGAATAATGTAATAGAAAAACAAATTTATGGATCAGAAAAATCTAAAAGAATAATAAGTCTTTGGATCAGAGGAATTGAATAGAATAGCAAATCTATGGATCAGAACTATCTAATAGAATAACAAAACTTTGGATCAGAGCAAATCAATAGAATATCATACCTATAGGACTGGCTAATGGGAAAACAAATCTATGGTTCAAAACAATCTAATATAACAACAAATGTATGGATCAGAGCAATCTAAAAAAAAAACATTTTTATGGATCAGAAAAATCTAACAAAAAAAAAAACAAATCTATGGATCGGAACAATCTAAAGGAATAACAAATCTACGGATCGGAACAATCTTACAGAATAACAAATCTTTGGATCGGAACAACCAGATAGAAAAACAAATCCATGGAAGTTAACAATCTAATAGAAAAACAAAAGTATGGATCAGAACAATCTAATAGAAAAACAAATGTATGGATCAGAACAATCTAATAAAAAAACGTATGGATCAGAATTATCTAACAGAAAAGCAAATGTATGTCTCAGAACAATCTAATAAAAAACAAATGTATGGATCAGAACAATCTAATAAAAAATCTATGGATCAGAACAATCTTACAGAATAACAAATCTATGGATCGGAACAATCAGATGAAATAACAAATCCATGGAAGTGAACAATCTAATTAAAAAAACAAATATGGCTCAGAACAACCTCGTAGAAAAACAAAAATGGATCAGGAAAATCAATTAAAACATATCGTTTAAACGGTCATGGTTTCAACGGAGATGCAAAAATTCATCACCATAGAAATAATTGAAAAGATATCATCGTCATCATCATCTCGTGCCGCCAGCAGGGATATCCCTGACCCTCTCTCGTCATTTCTCCCTATCGTTCATCGCCTCTGGCAGGTTTTCAGGGCTACATCCCGTATCCTCACATAGCTGCTTTATGTATGTTCGAGCTGGTTGTCCTGCTTTTGCCCGGCCATAGCTGGGGGTCCATAGGAGTACATCTGTTATTAGCTCGTCTCTGCTTCTCCAGCAGGATCCTGTATGTCTGGTTCGTCTAACTTGGATAGTTTTCGTGATGGGTGGCAGGTTACCGTATAGTTGGTGCCTTGTGGGGTGTTGCCGCCAGGACTTGTTCACTATTGCTCGCTGCATTCTTGTGTAATTGCCGTCTAGCTTCTTCTCCAGCCGTTTAGTTAGCGTCCAAGTAGTGCATCCATACAGCAGTATCGATACGACCGCTGCCTGGAAAAAACTGCATTTCATTTTATCGGTTAGGTACGATTTCCATATGATCGATAGCTGTCCATGCCTTCGTTAGCCGCGTGTCGATGTATTTTTCGGTTGATGAGACACTGCTTCCTAGGTAGGTGAATTTGTCTTCTAGTTTCAGAGAGGTTCCGTCTAGTGTGGAGATTTCGCCTGTTTCATTCTAGCACATATATCACATAAATACAGAATTAATAACTGTTAGATAGAAAACAAACGGATAAAATGTCTAAAAGCATTTGGATCTTAAACGAAACTCAAACAGCCGGCTGTGAAATTTTATAAACAAAAACATCTATAGAAATAAACTAGACAATAAGTCATTCGTAATTCGAAAGACCCCTCCCCTCACCAACAATCCCAATGAAACTTATTTATAATATTCAATCTTGAAAATAACACCAGACTGCACGAAAAGATTCACGTAAGCAAACATTACTATCCAGACACGGTCAATAGGAAACTCACTCCTCCCAAAACACGTTAGTCAAGATCAATTAAAACCACATTGATAAAAAAACATTCTTTATTCAACCAGGAAATATGCTACGTCACAAGTACATTTTATTAATATACGTGGTACATTCAATAAGTTTCCAGACTTTTTGTGAAGGCATTTAAAATTGTCGTAGACTCTTGAAAACTCACTATGTTATTGCTATACATCTTATGAGACGACTGACCAAGTTTTATGATTTCAGGTTCAAACGAACAGCTACAGCAGGAATTGGAATACACCCTACTAAAGCCTGATTGTCACAGCTGGTGAACTTCAAAAATGCAATCTGGACGTGAGGATACTTTAGAAGAACGATATGTAATGTTTTTTAAATGTGTTTTAAACTTGGAAAAAAAATGCCATGCGATGAAAGCTGGATCTACTGCTATGACCCAGAGACCAAGAGACAGAGTTCCCAGTGGAAGCATGCTGGCTCTCCGAGACCCAAGAAGGCCAGATAGAGCAAATCCACCCACAAACTTTTGATGATCCCTTTGATAGCACTGGCATGATCTATATGCACTGGGTTCCCAGTTGACAGACAGTCAACAAGAAATACTATGTTGAGGTTTTAAGGTAGTTCAGGAAGAGATTCCTTGGGAAGAGGCCAGCACTCTTCAATTCAGGTCAGTGGCATTTCCAGCAGGTCAGTGCACCAGTCCACAACTCCATCCTTGTCACAGACTATTTGACCAAGATGGGCATCAACACAGTTCCTCTCTCTCCCTATAGTCTAGACCTTGCTCCCTTTATTCCCTAAGCTCAGAGGCTGTCGTTATGAGACAATTGAGGAGATTAAGGAGGCTGTGACGAAGGTCATTGAGAAGCTCACACAAGAGGACTTCTATGGGGCTTCTAGAAGTTTTTGGAACGGTACAAAAAGTGCATTGCAGCCGGAGGAGATTACTTTGAAAGGGACTAGGTTTTCATGTGTGTACTATAAAAAAAAATGTGCCCATACGAAAAAAGTCTGAAAACTTATTTAATGATCCCCGTACATATTTGAGGTGACACACACACACACACACACACACACACACACACACACACACACAGATATATACGAAGTCCATTCAATAAGGAGTGTTTTTTTGCCTCAGCACTGACAATAGGAAGCATTTTTTCGATTTACTCCTTTATCAAAGAAATTGATAGTGAAAGGTCCATTAATGTCGTAGAAGACTGTTAGTATCACCTCCTTTAGTGACTGCTTCGCCCGGGAACACTTTCTTTACCGGAGAGTCAACGTGTTTCCATTACATGGACTGTCTTTTTGACTCAGGTTCGTAGTTGTAAAATAATGTTTAACCTGTTTTTAAACCTAAAAAAAATTGTGTTTCTCCGCACACAACACACATTCTTCCGTAAATGTCATATGATTTTCATTTGGAAGCCACCAGAAATATGATGACTGAACTTTGTTCAAGCCAAGAACTATTTCTTCGTCAGAAATAGATATTTATCATTTAAATTCCTTATGTATTGTTTCTACAAACAAAAATATATTTTCAATCAAAATTAATTCAAATCGCAAAATTTTTGATAAAACGCACGTGAGCTAAATTAAACAAATCCAAGAAACAACATCTCACAAAACAACAGTTGAACGGTCACTTACCACCCATCTGAAAGACCATCCAAATTAGACGAACAAGACATGCAGGATTCTGCTGGAAGGGCAAGAACGAACTCATAAGCAATGTTCTACTATTGACCCCCTTCACACGGAGGCACAGGTGTGGGACAAGCTGCTAAAACTTATCTACAACAGCTCTGTAGGGACACAGAGGGAAGACCTGCCTGAAGCGATGGATGATAAAGACGGATGGCAATAGAGAGTTAGGGAAATCCATGCTAGCTGCATGACATTATTATATATATATATATATTTTTTCATCATACAACGTGCGAAAGCAGGTGCGATACTCTGTCCTCATCAGCTGCCAACCAGGGGGGATAACACAGTTTTGGTAGCTCAAGGCTGTACTGCCACCCCTGGCGCTACCAAGCTGCTTTTGCCACCGGACAGGATATTAAGAGAATTATATATATATATATATAAATGCTAGATCAGTTGAGAGCAGAGACTACTTTGGACGTTAATTGTCATTTTTAGTGTGCAGTTAAAAAAACAAACAAAAAAATGCGTTTACTTTCGGCCGTTATTACGCGTTTACAGTAACCGTTTCTTACGCAATCACACGGAAATGGTGGTTCCACGTGTATTTCCTTCACGCTGAAAACTTCTCGCTTTCGACCAAATCATATATATATATATATATATATATATTAATTTCCAATCCAATTTTTTGATTGGGAGTCTTTTTCAAAAGCTTTTATATCCGTTTCCAAAAAAGTGAAATCTAAAAAAGATTGTTCCATTTTTGCAAAATAATAAGATACAATTTGAAACCTTTAGAATCCATTGCCAACGAAATAAAATCCAACTTTTGATATGCCATTGTTTTTTCAAAAGTCATCTCATTTATTTCTAAAGAGAATCTGTGTTTGTGTGAAAATTTATATATATATATATATATATATATATATATATATATATGCAAACGTTCATATATACGCCTATATAGATGTACAATGTACATATACGTATGTATATGTATATGGGTGTATATACAAAGTATTATTATATCTATGTACATATATTTGCATACGTTTCCATATAAATAGATATGTTTCTAGATTTATTTACACATAAAAATACAGGCATGTGTATATACTTATATTTATAAATTGAATTACCATGACGAAAAACCTGGCAAGCACTGCGCATGATATACAGAACCACTGGACAGTTGTTTCGATCTTATTAGGTCTCATCAGCAGTGTCTACCGTGATCTCTATCACTGGAGATCGAACCAGCGACTACTGAATGTAGAACTGAAATTCTATCACTGAGCTATTGGTTCACGTGGCACACAAGCAATGCCAAATGAAATATGCGACCACTTAACCTGATGTATGTTGTAGTTACATCCGTACTTTTACAGAGGACTAGGTCATTTCTTGGGCTACGTCTTCCCAAGTTGGAGATACATATCCACGTAATCATAACCTCATGGGCAAGGAAATAAATGTACATTTTTAAATAGATATGCAAACACCCCCCTATATATATATATGTATATATATATATATATATATATCATCATCATCATCATCATCATGACGTGCGGCAAGCACGGATATCCCTGACCCTCTCTCTCCACGTCTCCCTATCATTCATCGCCTCCGGCAGGTCTTCAGGTTTACATCCCGTATCATCACATAGCTGCTGTATGAATGTTCGAGCTGGTCGTCCTGCTTTTGATTGGCCATAGGCGGGGTTCCACAGGAGCACATCACTTACGATCTCGTCCTTGCTTCTCCAGCAGTGCCCGGCATATCTGGTTCGTCTAGCTTGTATAGTTTTCGTGATAGGTAGTAGGTGACCGTACAGTTGGCACCTTGTGGGGTGTTTCTGCCAGGACCTGTTCAATATTGCTCGCAATATTCTTGTATAATTGGGGTCGAGCTTCTTCTCCAACCGTTTGACTTCCATATGATCGAAAGCCTATCGATAGCTGTCCATGCCTTAGTTAAAATATGATAGAGTTTTGCCAGTGTTTATCAACTGTATATTTGCCAGGGTTTCAAAAATGATAGGGCTCTGTCAGCCTTTATCCACACTATATTTGCAAGAATTTCAAATACAATAGAGTTGTGCTAGACTTATCAATAGTATATTTCCAAGAGTTTCAAATCCAGTAAAGTTGAGCCAGTCATTATCAACAGTATATTTGCAAGTGTTTCAAATACGAGAGACTTGTGCCAGTCTTTATCCAAATTTTATTTACAAGTGTTTCAAATGCAATAGATTTCTGTCAGTCTTTCTCAACAGTATATTTGCAAGTTTCAAATACAATGGAGTTGTGCCAGTCTTTATCAACAGCTTATTTGCGAGAGTTTTTAAAACGATTGATTTGAGCCGGTCTTTATCAACATTATATGCGCAAGAGTTTCATATACGATAGATTTGTCCCGGTTTTTCCAAACAGTCTATGTGCAAGAGTCCCAAATACAATAATGTTTTGCCGGTCATTATCAACAGTATATTTTCCAGATTCTTAAATACGAAAGAGTTTTCCCGGTCCTATCAGCAGTATATTTGCAACAGTTTCAAATACGATAGAGTTTTGCCGAGCTTTATCAACAGTATATTTGCAAGAGTTTCAAATAACGTTGAGATGTGCCAGTCATTATCAACTGTATATTTGCAAGAGTTTCAAATTAATAGATTCGTGCAAGTCTTCATCAACAGTATATTTACAAGAGTTTCAAATGCGAGAGACTTGTGCTGGTCTTTATCAACAACATATTTGCAAGAGTTTCAAGTACGGTAGACTTTTTCTGGTCTTTCTCAACGGTATATTTGCAAGAGTTTCAAATTAATAGATTTGTGCCAGTCTTCATCGGCAGTATATTTGCAAGAGTTTCAAATACGATAGACTTGTCCCAGTCTTTATCAACAAATTATTTGCAAGAGTTTCAAATACGAAAGAGGTTTGCCGGTCTTTATCAACAGTATATTTGCAAGAGTTTCAAATACGATAGAGTTTTGTGGGTTTTATCAACAGTATATTTGCAAGAGCTTCAAATACAATAGAGTTGTGCCAGTCTTTATCAACAGTATATTTGCGAGAGTTTTAAACACGATGGATTTGTGACGGTCTTTATCAACTGTATATTTGCAATAGTTTCAAATAAGAATGTGACAGTCATATCAACAGTATATTTGCAAGAGTTTCAAATACGATTAAGTTTTGCCATTCTTTATCCACAGTATATTTGCAAGTGTTTCAAATACAATAGGTTTGTTCTAGTCTTTATCAACAGAATATTTGCAAGTGTTTTAAGTACGATAGAGTTGTGCCAGTCTTTATCAACAGTATATTTGCAAGAGTTTATATAAGATAGAGTTTTGCCAGACATTACTATGAGTATATTTGCAAGAGTTTCAAATAAGATGGAGATGTGCCTGTCATTATCAACAGTATATTAGCAAGAGTTTTCAAATACAATAGGGTTTTGCTAGTTTTTATCAACAGTATATTTGCAAGAGTTTCAAATACAATAGAGGTGAGCAAGTCTCTATCAACGGTATATTTGCAAGAAATTCAAATCCAATAAAGTTGAGTCAGTCTTTATCAACAGTATATTTGCAAGACTGTCATTTTCAATAGAGTTGTGCGGGTCTTTATCAACATTATGTTTTGAAGGGTTTCTCAACAGTATATTTCAAGAGTTTCAAATACAATAGTGATGTGCCAGTCTTTATCAACTGTATATTTGCAAGAGTTTCAAATACGATAGGGTTTTGCCGGTCTTTATCCACAGTATATTTGCAAGTGTTTCAAATACAATTATTTTTGCAAGATTTTAAATATTTAAATACAATTGTTTCAAATACGAGTGTTTCAAATACTATTATATTTGCAATATTTTAAATACAATATAGTTGAGTAAGTCTATATCAACAGTATATTTTCAAGAGTTTCAAATACAATAGAGATGTGCTGGGCTTTCTCGACGGTATATTTGCAAGAGTTTCAAATACGATTGATTTGTGCCGGTCTTTATCAACCGTATATGCACATGAGTTTCATATACGATAGATTTGTCCCGGTTTTTTCAAACATTATGTCTGCAAGGGTCCCAAATACAATAGTGATTTGCCGGTCATTATCAACAGTATATTTGCAAGAGTTTCAAATATGATAGACCTGTGCCGCTCTTTACCAACAACATATTTGCAAGAGTTTCAAATACGAAAGAGGTTTACCGGTCTTTATCAACAGTATATTTGCAAGAGTTTAAATACGGTAGACTTTTGCCGGTCATTATCAACAGTACATTTGCAAGAGTTTCAAATAAGTTTGCGATGTGTCCGTCTTTATCAACAAATTTGCAACTACAATAAATTTGTGTCGGTCTTTATCAACTGTATATTTCGAAGAGTTTCAAAGAAGATAGAGTTTTGCCGGTCCTTATCAACAGTATATTTGCTAGAGTTTCAAATACAATAGAGATGTGCCAGTATTTATATCAGTATAATTGCAAAATTTGAGTCTGTCTATACCAATAGTATATTTGCAAGGGTTTTAAATAAAATAGAGTTGCCCCAGTCTTTACCAACAGTATATTTGCATGATTTGAATTACTATTGAGTTTTGTCGGTTGTTATCAACACTATATTTGCTAGAGTTTCAAATATGAGAGTGTTGTGCCGGATATTATCAACAGTATGTGTGCAAACTTTAAATTGCGATAGAGTTTTCCCGGTCGTTATCAAGAGTATATTTGCTAGGGTTCCAAATACGATGAAGTATTGCCGGTCTTTATGAACAGTATATTTGCAAGAGTTTCAAATACGATAGTGTTGTGCCTATTATTATCATATGTATATTTGCAAGAGTTTCAGATAACATAGAGTTTTGCCGGGTTTTATCAACAGTATATTTGCAAGATTTTCAATGGGATATACTTGTGCCAGTCTAGTAGTCTGTTATTTGGAGGAGTATTTTGGGATTTGAGGTTATAAACGTCTTTCTTGAAATCGTCAGTATTTTTACATGAATCCAGGTAGAAAAAAGCCTTCCACCGCAATCTTTTGACGAAATCCACAATTTTCTCTGTCAAATGGTTGAGCTCTCTTAGGAAAATTCCAGTTTTTAAAAAAAAGTATCATCCGAAACCCTACCAACTCAGAAATGGATAACTACACTCCGGAATATTCACTGAAAAATATCCCTTTTCCATCTTACTATGGTTTTCGATTGGCAAATAACAGACTACTAGACTCGTTTAAAACGAACTTATTTAAATTAATTAAAATGGTTAAATTTAAGAAGGTACGTAATAATTTTCAAATGAAATTAAGCCAAAATATAAAGGAAGTAAAAACGTGTAATTATATATGGGTGACGTCAGATAAATAAAAAAATATATATAAAATTAAACCCTCTGAATATCAAGAAATTTTAAAGAGCAAAATTACAAATAATTATAAAATAGACTATAATAATACTATTGAACAAATAGATAAGGATACTTCTAATTTTGCTAGTAGATTACAAATTGAGGATAGGTTAGGAAAATTTAAAAAGAAAGAAGCTTACATTCTATTTAAGGATCATAAACCAAATTTTGAAAATAAATTGCTAACTAGACTGATTAACCCCTCTAAAACAGAGTTAGGTAGGATATCTAAGTTTATTATTCAAAATATTGTCAATAGTGTTAAAAAGGCTAACCATTGCAATCTTTGGGGGAATTCATATGAGACCATTGAATGGTTTAGAAGGATAAAAAATAAGAGTAAAGCTACTTTTATACAATTTGACATCATTGATTTCTATCCTTCCATAACTAAAAATATTTTAATAGATAGCATTAACTATGCCCGTAAATATATAGATATAACTAATGAACAATACGAAATAATATTAGCTTGTAGGAAAACTGTTTTAAAAAATAACGATTCAACTTAGGTAAAAAATGGATTAGATAACTTTGACGTTCCAATGGGGGGTATGATTCCTCCCAAATAGCAGACCTTGTAGGTTTATATATATTAAATATGCTTACTAGAATCATTAGTCCTCAACAATTAGGTTTTTACCGAGATGATGGGTTATTATATATCCCAAATAGTAATGGCCCTCTTAGCTCTAGCATACAAAAGAGGATTATAAGGGCCTTTAAGTTTTTGGGATTTAAGATAGAAATCTCATCAAATATTAAAATAGCCAATTTCTTGGATGTGACTTTAGATCTATCAAATTCCTATTAACCTTTCATAAAACCCAATCAGAACCCATCGTACATTAATGTTAATTCAAATCACCCTAAAAACATAATCAAGCAAATCCCAAAAGCGGTAAATTTAAGAATAGGTAAGCTATCTGCAAATGAAAAGATTTTCAAAGAGAGTAGTAAAAGATATATAGATGCCCTTAAAAATAGTGGTTTTAAGAAGGATTTTAGGTATTTAAAAGAAAATATAACAAATGAAATTACTAAAGAAAATAATAATTACGATCAAAAAAATAAAAATAGAAAAAGGAAAATTATATGGTTTAACCCCCCTTTTTGTAAACTAGCAAATATAGATGTAGGTAAATATTTTTTGAGACTGATAGATAAACATTTTAAACAAGATAATATATTACATAAAATATTTAATAGGAAAACCTTGAAAATAAGTTATTCTTGCACTAGAAATATTTCTCAAATAATAAATAGTCAAAATAATGAATTAATTAATAAATTTCATAACCGAGTAAATAATAATAATATTAATAGTAAAAAAATAGAATGTAATTGTAAATCTCGAAGTGATTGTCCAATGGATGGTTTGTGTAATTTAGATAACGTAGTATATCAAGCTATTATTTATCCAAAAGAGGACATAAGTGATAAGAAATATTATATTGGCGTTTCATCTACTAATTTTAAAATTAGGTACGGAAATCATAAATATTCCTTCTCCCATGAGCATCAAAAAAATCAAACTGCTCTATCAAAACATTATTGGGGATTAAAAAATAAAGGGTTAACCCCTGACATTCAATGGTCCATATTGAAAATATCTAGTACCCCAAAATCTTTCGATAGTAGGTGCAATCTATGTCTTGAAGAAAAGATCCACATTTTGCTTTTTCCTGAGCCAAAAATATTATTAAATAAGAGAAATGAACTAATAGCTAGGTGTAGACATAGGGCCAAATTTAAACTATAAATAATTAAACAAATAAAGCTTTTTTTAAAAAAAGCATAAAGTTATTTTGAGAATTAGAGTTAATTTTGAGAATAAATAAAAGAAATTGTTTGATAGAAAATTGTGAAAAAGCATATAATACATATGTACTACGCATAAAAAATGAAACTGATTAATGCCTTCTAAATATTTTTGAAATTTTTGAAATTTTAAAATATTTAAGTAAATTAAATATTTGTTTTTGTTTTAATATATCTATTACTGCATCTTTACGTGAGATTATTAATTAAAATTTAAATCTAATTAAAAATATCTGTAATTTAAGTGTAAATGTAAAATTAATTTTTAAAAAAATTGTTTTAAAATAAATTTACTACATTGCCAACCGAAAATTTAAATTTAAAACGGAAGTGGGCTTAATGAAGAGGTAACTCTTCACCCCTCTTCTATCCCCTCCCACTCTTCTATCCCCTCCCACTCTTATGTGTCTACTCTAGTTTTTTTTTTTATCTAAAAGGTCTGATGAAGTCCTGTTAATTTTTTTTCGTGTTTTTGAAAATTTCAAAAATGCGTAACAGGATGGAAATAAATTTATAATCCTTTGTGAATGGTTTCGTTGTTTTTTCTTAAATATATATATATATATATATATATATATATATATATATATATATATATATATATATGGGAGGGTTAGCAGCATTTCTTCATTAATGCATATTTCTTTGAACAATGTAAACACCCTTTGTCTATAGATTGTTGTGTATATGTCCTTTCCAGTTGCCGCATTGACTTTATGGGATCCAGCGGCAATTGATTGATGAAACTCCCATATGTAATTGGTACCCAACTGAAAAACAAATACTTCTTGAAACAGACTATCATTCCAAATTACAAAATATTCTCTATGTAAGAACATTAAATTTATTAGTCCCAAACATTCAGCACCAGGACATATAGCGTAACGGTTATAGGCATTGGTTCCCTAAGTTTCTACAAAGACGATCATCTGGAGTTTGCCGGTTTAATCCTGACTGTAAACGACTACCAATACAGAAATACTTAGTACCTATACCCGGTTAGGGTTGACAGAATCAGAACAAGCGACCCCCGTGGATTAAATAAAGGACGTGGTTCGAAGTTCTGTGAAGGCTCTCGAGTTAAGCGAAAATCTGAAGAAAGCCAGTGGACATATCGGCCGAAACGTTGTGAATATGAAAACAATAGCCCAAAATCCCTGAAAGATTAAAAAATGAATACAGTTTTCACAAGTCCTATTATTATCAATTCATTTTTTGTGTTTATTTTGAATTGATTCCCAACATTTTTTTCTTTAAAATTGGCAAATACATTTTGAAATCGGGTGCAATTGGAACTTTAAAAATGAGAGTGGAATTTTTTCCGAACTCAATGATATATTTCAGCAAATCTAGAAAAATTTGCAAAATATTACTTGTAAAAGTTAGTATTTGACATTCCTATATATTCTTTATAACTTTAAAAAGACGTTTTGATTTTTACTGTTCAGTGAATGACTTCAAATTTTTAAAACTGAAAAAGTTTTAGATTTTGATATACACTTTCAATAAAAACGAACAAAGTTTTATTACTTTGATAAACAAAAAAATATTTGTTACAATTTCGTTTCGGGTAAATTATATATAAAATCATAGCTAAGTAGATTATTTTAAGATATTTATTTCTTACTTAGATGACAAATTTTTATTTACACTTCCAATTCTTGAACGAATGTGAGAAAATAAAAAATAAATTAATAAAATGTCAGTAGGAGCAAACCAAAGTTGTCTCCCTTATATCAGTAATTTTCATTTAGTGTTGATCAAGATTTACTTCCCTTAGTCAATCCTGTTCCTCAACTCCTTCGGCTTTCATGTCATTCAGAATTCCTCTACATATTTCCCTGGGTTGAGGGAAACATTTTTCACTTATTTCATTCATATCTCTATCACCTCCGCTGACTTCCCTGGGGTGAAATGGAGTCTTTTCTACCATTTCTTTGTGTCCCTTCTGCCTAAATCTTCCACTGACTGATAAATAGTCTTTCTTATTTTTTAGTAACCTTCAAAAGATATTTTTCCCATAAAATATATTTCCAATACATTTGAAATGATGCCAACATATAGGCAGATTTCTTGACTATCCTCCATTAAGAAAAAGAGTCTATAACACAAAGAGGATGTTCCCTAAAACCCCTAATTTTTATATTTCTTCTTCTTTTTAGCTCAAAGAAACTCCATGAGGTAAGAATTGTGTATTATGTTATTCTTATTTCATTCTTATTTTATTTTTAGTATATTTTTTCCTCATAAAGTTCTTCATGAAAATTTTCTCATAAAACAAAAAGCACTTTATCTTTTAAACTTTCAACTTTTTCTTTATATTCTGCATGGACTTTTTACTTTCTGATATTTTCATGTTTTGACGTTTCCCTCTGATTAGCAAAGTATGGAGATACAACAGATTTCACATTTTCTCAGTTGGGCCAAGAACTTTTCAATTATTCATGTTCAAATAGGAAAGTTATTCTTTATTAAAAAGAAAAAAGCTTCTAGTTTTTCTCTCTTAAATTCTTATGAGATGTTTTCGAGTCAATTAACAAACTTTCTTTTAGGATATCATTTATCTTATTAAGAAGAAATATTCAGTTGGACGAATCGACTGAATATAGACACTTGTCGTCTTCAATCACTTATAATCATTTCAACTGAAATGTCGAAATGAGACCCAAGAAAATGTTTGTGGGGTGAATAGACAAAAATAAAGATTAAAAGAATATTATCACTAATAATTATAATTTGTATTTTTCTTTTTTAAAGATTCATGTTGTTTTTTTTTTCGTTAAGAGGTGCAGAAAAAAAAAGAAAAACTTAAAAGTAATTCTATCTCATTTTTAGTTTTGATTTTTAAATTTTTCAATATATTTTTCAAAGAGTGGCACATTCAGAATTAAATCTGAAATGATTTTATTGGGATCGAAAAAATATTAATAATGTTAATTTTATTTTAATGTCTAAACTCCTAAAGGATATTTTTGCCAAACACAAAATATACAAAGATAAAAACCGGGGAAATTTTGCCCATATGTTTTTGGAACAGATTTTTAATATTCACACAAACGTTTCAACTTTTTCTTTCACTTCATTTTTATTTTTATTTTTCAGATTTTTAATCAAAGGTTTTAAAATCCCCAATATCAACTTTTATTGGATTATGGAAATTGGTCAGTGAAACTACAATTTTCCTAAACGTGGAAGGATAAGTTTCTCTCTACCCCAAAATGACAGCCAGCCAGTCTATTCCGTGTAAAATATGAGAAAAACAAAGAAATAAATGTTGGTTTAACTTGCTTGATTTTTTATTCAGCGGTCAATGGAGTTTTCATTGATATACTTTTCTTTTATGTACGTTAAATAAAACATTAAGAATTTAGTTTTCTATCATTTTAGATTCATGTTGATCATAATTGCTTTAAATAAAACATTGAATGTTTGTGAGAATTTCACAGTTGAAGATTTTTAGCTTTTCGACTCGACAAATTTATTCCTTGTATTACCGTCTTGACTTCAGATCTTATGGCTGAAATGTTTAAAAGGATGTGGGGTCTGCATGATAGCAAAAATAGTTGTATATTTGTTTGCTGTAAGAGAAGTTTGTGTTTCATAAGAGAATGGTGCTATACAATCTTCCTTGTTCACAAAGATCAGTAAATATCACATTTCCAATGAAGCACCAGTTGAGTAAAAAAGTCAAGAAAACTTTTAATCTATCAGGAATGATGCCATAAATTTTCGTAATATTCATTGTCATTTTTAAGTGGGAAGTGTGTTTTCTTTCAATTTCAAATGTCTGCAAATTTTATTCATGTAATTTGTGATTTACAAAATTTAGCACAAAGTCAGAAGTGGCACTTGGTGAGGATCAATCTCACTCATTATACCATAGGAGCTGCCCTTAAAAATTAATACTTTTTATCTGTCAACATTTGTAGGAAAAGAAATGATTTTTTCCCATTTATTTACAATTTTTTTTTTTTACACGTATCGGTAAAAAGCAGAAATTCATTTTAACCATTTCATACACTTTGAAATTTCTATTTTAGTTGTTGTCTTTTTCTTGTAAAATTTTTTTGCTTTTTCAACAAAAAATCATTGACAAATCATTTCAAATGTTGAAATGATTATTTCAAATCTCTTTCTTCTTCTGTCTCTCCCTCTCATTTTCTGTCTCTCTCTCCCTCTCTTTTTGTCTCCCTCACTTTTTCTGTCTGTCTGTCTCTCCCTCCCTCTCTTCTTGTCTCTCCCTCTCTTTTTTTGTCTATGTGTCTGTCTCTCCCTGTCTTTTTCTGTCTCTCTCTCCCTGTCTTCTTCCGTTTCTCCCTCTCTTTTTCTTCCTCTCTCTGTCTGTCTCTTCCTCTCTTTTTCTGTCCCTCTCATTTAAGAATGAGTGTTTCGTATTTTTCAAGAATCAAATTTCTTTATTTAATTCTTAATATAAGATTATTTATGAGAAATGATCATCTGAAGACTTTGGTATTAAATAACCCAGTAAGGTTGATGTGCCATTAAACAAAGAAAGTAAAGGATTTTATCGATTTTTATATCAACTAGATGAATCTATTTTCCTTTTATGATCACTTTTTTCATAAATAATTTAAAATTTATTGCAATTTTATAGAAATTGTTGATGAAAATAAAAAACATAAAAGCAACATTTTTAATATTTCAATTATTTATTTTAACTTTTAAAAAAGATCACAATTTTCCCAAAATGTAAACAAGATTTAAAAAAATAAGTCATTTTAAAGATCAAAATTATAATTCAACTTTGAAAATTTATTTTATTTTATTTCTTTAATAAAAGATCAGGATATTAGTCAATTGTAATTAACAATTTAAAAAAAAAAACATCAATAATCAAAATGCTGAAAATTATTTCAAGATTTTTTAATCAAAATGTCAAATCAAATTCATAATAAATTAAAAAAATAATATTTATCAATAAATTAAAATCAATTTTTTCAATTTTAATGTATTTTTCAAAAAATATTTATAAAATTTTCTGAAAAATATTCAGAAATTCAACAACAAAATATTTCATTATTTGCCTCACCTCATATTCTGAATAATTGCAAAACTTTTCAGTAAAATAAAATAAAAAATGAAAATAAAACACAAAATAATCGATAATTTTTAAATATTTTTATTTATTTATTTTCAAAATTAAGAAAAAAAGTTAATTTAAAAAATAAAATTTGAAAGAAAATAAAAATGAAATTTAAAATTGTCCATTTTTTTTGTCAGTCGAGAAATTTAAAAATTTTAATTAAAATTTTTTTATTAATTTTAAGACAAACAAAAATTTTTTTTCTTGTAACAAAAATTTCTGGCCAATTTTCAGATATTTTTTCAAATTTATGTAAATTTTTATACAATTTTTTTTCTGGAAAAAATACAAAAATTCCTTCTTTATTAGAAAAAAAAATTTCTTGAAATGAATTTAAAGAAAAATCCAAAATTTTTTCTTCCATTTCGAATGTTTGGAGTTTTTGTCCCTTTTCATTAAAACAAAATATTTTACAAGTATTTGTCATTGCCCCCCAAAAATTCCCAGTAGAGGGATCAGCACGAATTAGGGGCGCACGATCTTTGGACCAATCACCCCCCGATTCGCCAGTGTCAATGGTTTTTATAAATCCGTCTTTTTCTGTATAAAAATCAATTTCAAATTTTTCCGTTTCACAAATCAAAATTTGATTTTTTATTTGACAAACAGAAAAAGTTTCTTTATTTTTTATGTTCATAATTTTTTTTATTTTTAAAAATGGAGAAAATTTTTGTCTCTCCAAAAAAAAAATCTTTTCTTCTTTCCAACCCCACCAAACACATTTTACCCCCAAAATTTCTGAAGAAATAAAAATCATTTCATGAGGATGGAATTTATTTCCATTTTCGTCTTTTAAAATCAATTCAAAAACAAATTCACCCGATTCTTTCATTTCAATTATCGAACAGTTCCGACTCTCAGCAAGAAAAAGGTGATTGTCTTTGGGGTTGACAACAATTGAGTGAATAAGACGATCCGTGTTCGATTCCGGCAGATTCCATTCATTTTCCAATTGAATGAAATTATCAGAATAATCCAAAGACCCAAAACCGATTATTTTATTTGGGAGTTCTTGAAGGAATTTCTGCCAAAATTTAGAAAATTCCATCCTTAAATGCAATTTTCTCAGCGGTTCGTTTATTTTTTCATGCAATTCTGGGAATGATGATTCCAATTTCTTTGCCACCAATTCCACACCAAAAACAATATTCTTCTCTTTTGGCCCTTTTTTCAGTAAATGCTGCAAATTAAGGCGCCAAATTTCTAATTTTTTCAACATTTTTTCAGTTTCCTGAAGGAATTTTTGCCATTTTTCGACTTGTTCCTTTGTTATCCGTCGCAACTCGTCACACATTTTGTTGGTTTTCTCTCTAAATTCTTCGATTAAGTCTTCGAAATTTTGCCATAATTTTTCGCATTTTAAATTACATTCTTTTTCTAATTCTTCACTGTAAATTCTTGATTTTTCCTTTTTTTCATCCAAATTCCTTTCGAAATCTTTTATTTCTTTTAGGAGGGTGGGTCCTTCGTCTTTTAGTTTCTTTAATGCCTCCTCCCTCACTGACATTCGAAGAGAGGAACAGTCACCTGAATTTTCTAAGTGTCTCATGTAACATATGTAACAGAAAGACTTGTTACAGGTGTTACAATACGAATCTTTTATTTCATAGTGAATCTTACACATGTCAGTTCTCATCGATTCTTTAATTTCCTTTTGATTATTTTCACTTAATTCGATGGAATTGTGTTGTTTTTGGAGGAGTTTCTTGTGGACATTGTTGCATTTGGTGCAGAAGAATTTTTGGCAATTCTTGCACCAATTTGTTGCGATTGATTCGATCCCATCCTCCAAACACAAATCGCATTTCCCTTCGGTCGATTCCATTTGTCGACATTCTAAATAACCGACCAAAATTGGAGAAAGGGTCATTTGGTCAAATTGAACAATTTCGTCGCATAGGGGACACTGACCATTTCCACTTGTCTGTCTTTGAATTTCCTGATTTACACAAGTTTCACATAAAGAATGAAGACATGTTAATGTCTTCCCTTCCATGTCCAATTGTCTTTGACACTTGCAACATTGCAAGAGAATTTCATTATCGTTGCTGGCCATTTTTCAATTGAGTCAAAAATTCAACCTGAAAATATAGAAAAATATATTTAAATCAAAAATTCCAAAATTCAGCAAATAAGAAAAAATCAAAATATCGAATGACTGAATAAATTAAACAAAATAGTCAATTTATAGAGAGAGGGGTAGAGAGAGAGAGAGAGAGAGAGGCGATGCTATTTAGAGAGAGAGAGGGGGGAGACAGGCGATGCTATTTAGAGAGAGAAGAGTGTGAGAGAGAGAGGCGAAGCTATTTAGAGAGAGAAGAGAGGGGGAGAGAGGCGAAGCTGTTTAGAGAGAGAGTAGAGCGGGAGAGACGATGCTATTTAGACAGAGAGGAAAGAGAGGGAGAGAGAGAGAGACGCGTGAACAAATTAAATGTCTGCTGATTGGATTGACGAACACACATACACACAGAAATACAGACACACACACACACACATACACACACACACATAAATGTTACCGGAAAACGTCATCGCGTTGTGTTTATAATTTTATTAATACTACTACTACAACAGACCGCCACACACGTAAATATAGAAAGAAAGAGAGGAATGAGAGTTAAAAGAAAGAAACAAGAGGGAGGAAAAGAGAATCAAGTGTGAGACAAAGTGAAGCGAAGAAAAGAGGGAGGGGGCAGGAAGTGTATCGTCTGTTTTTTCAAATTCCAAACGACAATTTTAAGGAAAGAAATGTCCAAAAAATCGCTTTTTTACCTGAAATAAAATCTTTTTTTAACTCAGATTTCTATTGAAATTTAATTGAGTTTTATTAAAAGATAAAAATTTCATACGTAAATAAAATTTTCTTGACGTAATTGTAATTTAAACATTTACTTTCGAATTTTCTTTATTTCTACCTTGTGAACACAAACACACACAAGTACACACACAAACACACACACACAAGTCCACACACACACACACACACACACACACATCTTTTGAGCCATACACACATCAGCATACTTAATATATATGTACATATATATGTGTGTGTTTGTGTGTGTGTGTCTTCGGACGTATGAACATAAACATAAGAAGATATTTTCCTCCTTTTTTTTCATAATGACGGCTCATTGTCTCTTATATTAAAATTCACACACATAAGCACTAATGAAATAGAAAGGGGGCAATTTAGATAGATAGATAGATAGATAGATAGATAGATAGATAGATAGATAGATAAAGAGAGAAATACATAGAGAGAAGCGTCGTCCTCGAGTCGTGTAATGGTTAATAAACAAGACAAGCAAAATTTCACGGGTGAGTTCGATTCTCATTGAGAGCCCCATTTATCCGGCCTTATGCCACTTCTGAGCAAAATCTTTAATAAATTAATATAAAATGTAAGGAAATTTTTCAACACAAAAAGTTATCAACTTATTTGATTGTCTAACTAATTGATCAGGATGATTTCTGACTTGGACTTTTTACTTTGATTCCAAAAAAAGATTTTTCGACATTTTGTGATTTTAAAGGGGCTGAAAGAAAGGAGGATGAAGGGGGATAAAATAAAGATTTCTTTTAAGTTAAATAAAAGCGGCATTGAATTATATCTCCTTCTCTTTAGGAAAGTTGGAATATTGCTAAATCGATAAAGTTTTTACTTACATTTCATTCCGTTCTGGTTTCACTGTTTTCTTTAAATCGTTTGAATAAAAATTAAGAAAGAAAAACTTTCATTCTTTCTGGTTTGACGGATGATTTCCAAATGACCACCTCATTTGGAAAAGAGATGTGACGTCAGAGAATTATAAGGAATTTCATTGGATGAAATTTGTCACGCCATTAGAATGATCACGTGTTACATTGGACAGAAGCGGGAAAGGGAGTGAGAGTTAAAAGAAAGAAACAAGAGAGAGGGTGAGAGAATCTAGTGTGAGACATAGTGAGGGGGGTATCGTCTGCTATTTGAAATTCAAAACGACAATTCTAAATAAAAAATTTTATAAAATCGCTTTTATTTTACATGAAATAAAATCTTCTTTTAACTCTGATTTCTATTGATAGTACAAAAACATTTAGTTTTATTTAAAAAAAAAATCAAAATTTCATACGCAATAAAATTTTCTTGACATAAATTTAGATTTTTATTCATTTCCAACTTGTGAACTCACATGCACACACACATACACACATATATACATACATACTGTCAAACACACACACACACACACACACATATACACACGCATACCTTTACACATATCCACACACGCATACACATACGTGCGCATTTTGGGTCTTTCCCATTTTTATTCCAATTTTTTATCTAAAATAAAACTTTCAATATACTATTACTTTCATAGAAACATTCACACATAAAGATCGGCAATAACACACATATAGTGTGTGTGTGTGTGTGTGTTTAGTAACGAATTAATACACACACACACAAACACACACACACACACACACACACACACACACACACACACACTAATGAAATAGAAAGAAAGCACTTCAAAGAGAGAAATACATATAGATTGAGTGACTGAGAGGTAGAAAGGATGCTATTTAGTGAGGGGATAGAGAGGCAAGGAGAAAGAAAGAAACATGAAGAAAGACGGCAACTGAGAGAGAGAGAGGGAGAAAAGAAAGAAGAGAAAGGGGTGGATAGTATAATAAGTGCGAAAAATGAGAGAGATAGAGACGATAGTATTTAAAGAGAGAGGAAAGAGAGAAATAGTGAGAGAGAGAGGGGGAGGGAGAGAATCCGACAAAAATTAAATGCCTGCTGCTTGTCCTTACACACACACACACACACACACAGACACACACACACACATGCATACATGAACACACATACTTACACACAGACAGACACATAGACACACACATACAGACAGATTTTGTGCCTTTGATATTTTTTTTCAAATCTTTTAGCTAAAATTTCCATACACCATTACTTTCATAGGAACATTCACATATACACAGTCACACATAATATACACATATATATATATATATATATATATATATATATATATATATATATATATATACATAGTCGTGTGTGTGTGTGTGTGTGTGTGTGTGTGTGTGTGTGTCTTTGGACGTATTCAAATAAACATACGAAGATATTTTGCACCTTTTTTCTCCATAAAAATTTACTATTTCATAATGAACTCTCTCTCTCTCTCTCTCTTTCTCTCTCTCTCTCTCTCTCACACACACACACACACACACACACACACACACACACACACACACACACGATAATGAAATAGTAAAACAACTATTTGAAAATTCAAAAAAGAAAGAAATATATAAAGAATGAAGTCTCGTCCTGTTATTTTACATACACAATGTAAAATAGTATTTCATTGACACAAAAACTTAGCTTAATTGATTGTCTAAGAAATAGATTAAGTTGATTTACTCCTTATATATATATATATATATATATATATATATATATATATATATATATATATATATATATATATATATATATATATATATATATATATATATATATATATATATATATATATATATATATATATATATATATATATATATATATATATATATATATATATATATCGGCTCACTGGTCTAGTGGGTAGAGTTTTCGCCAATGGCCCGAGACACTTGGGTTCAATCCCACGTCACGTCATACCAAAGACTTTAAAAATGGTACTTGATACCTTCTTGCTTAACATTCGGCAATATAAAGTGCGTATCGAGGGTAAAGTGGAACAATTCAAGGAAAAAGATTAGCACCATCCCCTACACCTCCGTGTCGTAGCTATAGAAAAGGGAGCTTTCTAGTCGCCTTCGACTACGGTCGCTAACTTTACTTACTTACTATATATATCCACTATCAACCAAGTCTTCTCTGAAATCACCCCCACGGCGACACCCAAACACAAATGTTGTACGTGGAAGGAGCGGAACATTATGCCCTGACCCGAACTACAGCCACACCCACTGTGATGACCTTTTCCTCATTGACATTTTCAGTAGCGAATATAAATCAACTACTTCTGATTCTTTATTTACAAATCCAAGCCATGATATATATATATATATATATATATATATATATATATATATATATATATATATATATATATATGTATATATATATATATATATATATATATATATATATATATATATATATGTGAGTGTGTGTGTGTGTGTGTGTGTGTGTGTATGTGTGTGTGTGAATATATTCAGACAGACGTTGTGCGTATACAGGCATATATGCGTACTTAAATACACACACATACACACACGAACACACTTATATATATATATATATATATATATATATATATATATATATATATATACATATATATATATATATATATATATATATATAGTTCCTTCGTCTTTAATAAAACTTGTCATAAAATATAACTTGCTGCTCTAATATAAATGCTTCAATATATATATATATATATATATATATATATATATATGTGCGTGTGTGTGTAGACATAAACATATATATATATATACATATAAACATAGATAGATTGATAGACACAGAGAAAGAGAGAAAGAGATTAACTTTGAAGGAGATAAATCGCAGAAAATTATGGAAATGTCAATAAGAAATAATGGAAATTATGGAACTTCTAATCTGTGTGTGTTACAAAGAGAAAAGAAAAATGTAAACAAACCTTTGTTGTTTTTTGAAAAATCTTTGGGTTTTTTTCTCGCTGGAAGTTGATTTCTTTCTCGATGAAAGTTTTTTGACGTCTTTTCTCAACGAGTGATCGACTGGGAAATGACAAAGTCTTAGATAGGGCGCCTGTTTTATGTAAGTGTCTTTTGCGTAATATAAAATATGGACCAATCAAAACGGTTTTTAACTTCCTTTTTCAAAGTTAGAAATGACGTGTCAAAAATAAAATGATTTTCAAAATGGCCAGAAGTCACTTGGAAGAAAAAGTATTATACACACACACACACACACACACACACACACACACACACACACACACACACACACACACACACACACACACGTATAAGTACTTACATACACTCATACATATGCGTGTGTATCTATATCTAGACAATATATACATATATATATATATATATATATATGTATGTATGTGTGTGTGTGTGTGTGTGTTGCAAAATGATCTTTAGTATATGAATTCTTGAAAAATACAAAACTCATTCTTTAATTTCAAAACTGATTTTTAAATTCAAAGAGACAGAAATCAACTCTCGCTTATGAAACTGATACTAATTCCTTTTTTTCTTTTTTTTCTGGTCAAAAAAGAAGATGAAATTTTCTAATAAGTTACTTAAGTTTTTTGTCATGTTTTAATTAACCAAGATAAATTTTGTCATTATGAATTATCAAATTGCAGTTCTAAAAGTCACTTGATTAACAACAAAGTTTATTCTGCAAAAGACGTTATTCTATCTATTAATCAAACGAGTATTTTCATTTTTATTTTGTACACGACATTTTGGTTAATGGGCTTCCAAACGGATTAGAGAGAACAGATGATGATGATGATGATGATATTTGTTCAACTGATTTTTATGTTTGAAAAGAAACTGCTAAGATATAAAATGTCAAACAAACAATACATTATTTCAATGAAGAAGATGGAATACTTTTATCACATTCCATCACTATTATTAATAAATAATAAATCTAAAAAAGTTTTCTAAGAAAAAACACCTCGCCCGATTCCTTGTTTGATTGTTCGTGTTTTTTAGAACTTGGTTGTTGTTTAATTTATTTCCTTATAAAATGTAGGTAAGAAAATAATTCATAATTTTATTTTTCATATTTTATGATAAGAAAGATGGTAAAAGTTAAAAAAAACAAAACAAAGAGAAGCTAAATGTTCATTTTAATAACTCTTAAAAGTGAACGCTATTTATTTTTGAAAAGTCGAAACAAGAAAAAAATCTGTCAGAATGTTTTAAGTATTTTGAGTAAAGCGAATAGGAGAAGGGATGTCTTTCGCATCGTAATGCCTTCCTTATTATACAATGAATATTTTAATTCTTAGATAATTACTAAACAAACTACAATTAATAAGAAAAATCAAAATCGGGGATAAAAAATTCCGTAGAGTATTTTTTTTCCTTCAGATATATTTTTACGTTTAAAATGGGGATTTTATTTCAACAATAAAATCCCCGTTTTAAACGTAAAAAAAGGGTTTTTGTTTCATTGTGAATCTGTCGTCCACTCGCTTTGGCATCGGGTGCGAGGGTAGTTGGGTGGAGTCTGGACTTGACAGGAATCAATTCGGATTGATTCAGATTTTATCTTTATTATTATTTGCTCCTTGAGAGTTTTTCACTTCGGCGTTAGCTGATGGTCTTTCACTGAAGTTTGAGTATCAGGAAGTCTTTTCAAGTCTCCAGGACTCTTTTGAGTATTCTGGCCGATCTGAATAATCTAGTATTTTGGATGGTCTCCAGTCGTCCTCTAATTTCCAAGTTCTCCAGTCCCTTTAATAATTTTTCGGTGACTGTACCAAGTGCATCAATTACAATTGGTATAAACGTCGCTTTCATGTTTCACAGTTTTTTCAATTCCATAGCAAGGTCAAAATATTCATTCTCCTTTTAATCTTTCAATTTTTCTATGGTCGGCTGGGACAGCAAAGTCCATAATTGTGCAAGTTCTCTTTTTTATTTATTTTTGTTGATTATGATAAGGTCTGGTCGTTTGGCTGAGATTAGATAATCCGTTTCTATCTCAAAATCTCATAGAAGGTTGTGTGTCTCATTGTCTTGGACAGATGCTTGGTTGTGCATATACTGTTTATTTTTATGGTCAAATTTCAGTTTCTTGCACAATTCCTAGTAGATCACCTTGCCTACCGAGTTGTGTCTAGTCTTATACTCTTTCTGTGCTAATTTGTTGCATTCACTTTTATGAGATAGATAATTTCGTTTCTATTACATCATAGCTTACATTTGCGGTTTTGTTGTGTCTTATCTATTCTTGCTTTGATATGATTGATTCTTATGGCGTTGTTTTGTGCTGTTATTAGGAAAGATTCAGTTTCTCTCTTAAGATTTCCTTTTTAGCAACGTTCATTTTTTCTCATGTGAGATGTTGTCTAATATTCGCTTAAAATGTCCATAGTGTTGTTTTTCTTTCCATTTTTGTTTTCTGGTTATTGTTGTTCTGTTGGTCCTCATATTGTCAGTATTGTTTCTGGGGGCTATAATCAGTGTTTCTTCACCTTTTTGTATGTAATTTTTAAGTCGTTGTATTGAAACGTCAAGGCTGTCTTCAATGCTGGCAAATCCTCTTCTTCCTTCTTTTCATGACACATAATCTGTCATCGTCATCTCTTGGATGTAATGCCTTATGCATGGTCATTAGTTATCTTGTTCTCTGGTCTGTTTATTGATGGTCTTCTCTGGTCCACTTCAAGAATGGTCCCGAATATCTTACGAGGGAAATAGACCAGGTATTTTTTTTCTTTGATAAGGTCCATGCCATATAGTTTTGTGTCGAGTAACTTTCTGGTTCTCCTGAGACACTCCAAGTTTTTTTTCCATCTCCACTTGTTTGATGGTGTCAGCTTCCAATATCCCCAAGTATTTGTTGGTCTCCTTTTCTCTGACCGTTCTAATTTTTCCTTGATTTGGTAGTTCCATTCCGTCCGTCAGGTGTCATTTGCCACTTTCATTATTAGCATGTCACATTTTCTGTTGTTGTTTGGGACGGTTCTTTGAGGGGGGTCTTTATTATTATTATTATTATTATTATTATTATTATTATTATTATTATTATTATTATTATTATTATTATTATTATTTACCTATTAGAGTTTTTTTACATCAGCGTAAGCTGATGGTCTTTCACTGGAGACAGAGTGACAGCAAGTCTCTTCAAGTCTTCAGGACTCTTCTCAGTATTCTGGCCGTTTTCAATAATTCTGTTGTTTGGATGGTCTCCACTCGGCCGCCAACTTCCAAATCATCCAGGCCCTTTAATAATACTTTAGTTACCGTGCCCAAAGCACCGATCACAATTGGTAAAATTGTCACATTCATGTTCTATAGTTTTTCAATTCTCTAGCAAGGTCGAGGTACTTATCTCTCTTTTCACTATTATCATTATTATTAAAAATCTTTTTCATATATATCATTGTGTGTATTTTTCTGTCAATCAGTTAGCTTTCATATTTTGTGCATATATTTTTTGTTTGTGTGCTTATATATCATATTCAACACTGAATTAAATGAAGATTTAACCATTTTAAAGAAGTCCATAATATTAGTAAGTTTAAAATCTTTATTTATTGTTTCTAAGAAGATAAATATATGTCCAACAACAATTTTCAGATTTCGTTTTTAAGTCACAAATAAATAATAAAACAAGTTTGTGCGCATGCTCGTGCACACACACACACACACACACACACACACACACACACACACACACACACACACACACACACACACACACACACACGTAATCTTTACATAGTCTTACGAAAACAACTAAAACTTTATATTTGTACATTTAAAATGCCTGAAAGATTTTATTGTTGTTCATTGGTGCAAAGAATATAACCTAATTCCAAGTAAACATTTTTATACACTTTCTATTACTGGTTTTTCCAGTTTTTAAGATAACATTCAGCATTTAGATTTTTGTGAAGATTTGTGGGTCAATACAGACTTACCATAGATTACCCTCCCAATTTTTATCAGTTTTCTGATATCATTAAGTACGCGCTTAAATATGGTGATTGTTTGGACAATTTGCAGACAATTATCAAAGTACATTTGTGACATTATAAACAAATACATACATACATACATACATACATACTTGTTTTTGTCTCGCCAGACTGAGCAAAGGTAAGTCTGGCGAAGTGGCCTAAAAAATGAATTTTGTTTACTGACTGATGTTAGAAAATTCAAAAAATTAAAGGAGTGTTTGTTTTTATTTTTCTCGTCGTATTTATTATTTTCATAGATGAACGTTTTTTGTTTTTTTTTTATATGTGTGTGTTTACTTAAAATTTTCTCATCACTTAAACAAATTTTAGACATACATCAGCTGTGCAAATTATCCGAAGCGTTCAAATTAAACAAATACAATTTCTCATTTTTACAACTCCTATCATTATCAGTTCCTTTTCAGTGGCTATTTTTCATTGATTCTCCAGATATTGTTCTTTAAATGCGACAAATATATTTTAAAATAATGTGTGATGGCATTTTTTAAACGTATGTGTCATTACATTAACATTGACCCAAACAACTAGGGGTCGTTAATTATACACTCTCCTGTACTAAGTTGAAATAAGTAATATGCACTTCTTCCAGCTTGTCTTATCATATGTTAGCGTCTTATAATTTCCACTCTCCCACACGAGCCCTAAATAACGATACTACGACAGGAATAATTATTTCTTTTTAACTTTTTAACTTTAGACTTGCTTTAGCTCAAGCTGGACTGGACAATTAATTTCAGTAAGAGGAATAATGAAATCTGAAAACTATATCAAAATTCTGGATGAAAACCTACAACTATCAGCGTAAAATCTTGATGTAGGTTCAGTTTATGACTTGAAATATTTAGTACTGAATAAAAATCATATTTTGATACACACCGCAAATTCATCGTTAAATTCCAAATAATATTCAACGGTACCCATTAGTTTGCAAACAGTTAAATGGTTTCAAGTATTGCCTTGTATCACTAACAATTCAATTATACTTTATTGATCTGTTTGCAAGCAGTAAAATAATCAAACAGTTCTATTTCTAACAATTCAATTTAGCATAAGTTATTTGTTTGCATACAGTCTAAATGTCAAACATTTCTATTTGACCCTAAGATTTAACCCTATCAGGTGCTACCACTCCTAGTCAGAGTAGACCTGGGAGTAGTGGAAATGAAGAGGTACACCGCATTCCCAAAGCTCCGGCATTCCTGGAGCCTCGCCATCAGATTGTTTAATGTCATATCTAGGACACTCGTTGAGGGTGGAGACTTACCCCTCAGCAGAGATGCAGTCAGTGTATTCTACAGACCCAGCCGACTGGGCTAAATGATTTTGAGGGAAATTTATGTGAGATGTACAATTTTCTACCACTAATTGGAAACAGTTTTATTTGGTGGTTGCCTTTCTTGCTTTTTTTGGGGTCAGTTTACAAATAAACTGACCCCCCAAAAAGCAACATTTAAAAAAGAAACCTATACTGAAAAAGGATGTAATATTTCAAACATTTACAATGATTTCGAGCGGTATAATTCCTTATTTTGCGAATGAGTAATAAAAACGTTTAAGCTTAAACAATGTCTTATTAGAACATGAGGCTAGTTAAATATTTTTCTTCAAGCAAGAATAAGGAAAGTAAAAAGTCAAAAGTAACACTGTCACTAATTAGACATTTCATTTTAGATTGTCATTTTTAACGTCATTTATTTAAACCCATAACAACATTTAAAATAACATTTGTTGATTATTGAATAAACATTTAATTTCATTTAGTATTTTCTGCATTTGTTTTTAAGCACACATGACAAAGCTTTCATATTAAGCTTTAAAAATATGGAATAGAATATGAAGCCAAGTTTATCCGTGTTAAAACATTAAACAAAAAGTGTTTCTGTAAAAATCGTTTGAACAGCGTTTGTAAAGAATAATTAAAAAAAAATGTTTAGAATTTATTATTTGAATATGAGGCCAGGTAATCATTTTTAAGGAAAATAAAAACAAATACTCAACAATTAAGAATTGTTTAAATTTTCGTTATGTTTTAATTCAACTTTTAGATGTGGATATTTTATTCGTGCTATTTTGTCGTGATATCCACAAACATACAAATCTTTAAAACAGTAAATTGTTCAGGTTTTATTTTTAATAGAAATAAAAATTTCCAATTTACTAAATCATTAAGAATTTTTTGCTTAGATGTGACGTATAAATGGGGAACACAGTGAGACTAGAATTCACTCATGACACTTTGTTATTCTAGCTTGTTAACCATTACACCGCCTGATTTTCAATTTAATGATTTTATAAAGTGGGTACAATCATAAAACATAAGCCTCTATCCGCCCTCTATCTCTTTCTGTCTCTGTCTGTCTGTCTGTCTGTCTGTCTGTCTCTCTCTCTCACACACACACACACACACACACACACACACACACACACACACACACGCACAGAGTCCCTGATAATTAGACATAGGTCTAAGTATATACACCCCAAAATTTACACATTTAAGTAGATAAAAGATACATTCAGACTGCCACATTTTATCGTCTTTTTTTCTATACATTTTCTATACAAAAAATAAAACAAAATGAAACTTGGTTTTCACTCTCATATTCCTAGAGAAGACATTACGTAATTTACAAGTCAGAATTTGTCATTTCTACACTTGAAAGTTTTTAGTTGCCTTAAAATGTCAAATAAATTAGGAGGGTCAGGTAGGTGTTTTTTATACCTACAGTAAAATGTTTTTCAGTCGATACATTCATGAAAAACACAAAACGTAGATAAGATAAAAAATGAATTAAGACTGAGACATTTTATTCTCTCCTTTTCTATATGTTCTTTCTTTCTTTCGTTCTTTCTTTCTTTCTTTCTTTCTTTCTTTCTTTCTTTCTTTCTTTCTTTCTTTCCACATAGCTTCACTCTGATTTTTTGATTTCTATTTCTTTCTTTTTCCAAATATGCCTGAATATTTTATTCCACATTCTCAGCACAAATTAGAAAAAAAAAAGAAATGAAATTTGGTTTTCCGACTCCCAGTCCCAGGGGAAAAAAATGCGTATTTTTCCTTGAAATTTTCGATCCCCTCCCGCTTCAAAAAGCAGAATTAACCTGGTAATAAAATGTGTTTATTTGTCACACTAACTTATGTATTTAGTATAATATCATATAAACACACACACACATACACACACACACACACACACACACACACATATATATATATATATATGTTTGTATATGTGTTTTTTAGTGGGGGTTTGGTTTATTACTTGGTTACAAGTTAGTATTCCTAAACAATTGACCTTATGTCATATTCTTCTGTTAGTGAGTGGTTGGTAAATATATGTGTGTGGATGTGTGTGTGGGTGTTTGTATATGTGTTTATATGTGCGTGTACATATGTCTATACGTATAATTGCATGTGTGTTTGCATGTATACATACGTGTGGGGAGGGGTTGTGTGTATATAAATACGTGTGTGTGTCTGAGTGTGCATATGTACGTATAAAATTTATTTATTTCATTTAAGATTAAATTTTAAAAAATTCAAACACCAAATTCCTCACCGATATATATTCAGCTAAACGACTGGTTTTTGAAGGTAAAGAAATTTTAATTTGACCATACGAACAAGTGGCATATACATAACTTGGAATCCGTCCTGAAGAATGAGACGCGCTAAGTTCTCTGGAATTTTGAGATACAAATTGATCACCAAATATCGGCAAGACGACTAGACTTAGTCATAGTCAACAACAACGACAATAACAATAACAAAAAAAAGAGAACCTGCTGAATAATTAACTTTGACGTTCTGGTGGACCACTGAGTAAAATTAAAAGCAAGTGAAAAGAGAGATAAATATCTAGACCTTGCTAGAGAACTAAAAAAATATGGAACATGAAGGTGACGGTGATATCAGTTGTTATTGGTGCACTTGGAACAGTCCGAAAGGACTGGTAAATGAACTAGAAGACTTAGAAATCAGAAGACAAGAGGAGACCATCCAGACTACAGCATTACTAAGATCGACCAGAATACTGAGAAGAGTCCTGGAGGATTGAGGAGACTTGCTGTCACTCAAACTTCAGTGAAAAACCATCAGATAACGCTAGTGTGAAAACCTCTCGAAGGTATAAAATACTTTTTTCTTTCTTTGTTTAATGGCATATCAACCTTTATAGGTTATTTAATGCCAAAGCCATTCTCCTAGAAGAACAGTAGTTGTACTATTTAACCCATAGCTGGGAGGATAAGGTGATTCATACCTTTCCCAAGGGTATTTACCCGAAAGTGAACATAATAGCGCGACTGGAGTACGAACTCACGTACTCGCTTTAACCATTACACCAAGAGGACACCCCAGAAGGTGTAAAATAATAAGAGAAATTTTTGAATAAGTAAAAATAAGAAAGATAAAAACAAACAAATACCCAACTATTAAGAATTGTTTAGATTTTCGTTATGTTTTAATTCAACCCTCAGATCTTGATATTTTATTGGAAGGATTTTGTCGTGACATGTCTATAAACAGTGACAAGCATAATACAATAAAGTGTTCGGGTTTTAATTTGAATTGAAATTTTCAATTTAATGATTTTATCAAGTGGGTAAAACCATAAAACATAACCCCCCCTCTCTCTCTCACTCTCTCACTCTCTCTCTCTCTCTCTCTCTCTCTCTCTCTCTCTCTGTATGAGTGTGTCACGAATACACACACAGACAAGCACGCACGCACTTTCACACACACACACGCACTATTTGTATCTATCTTATAACTTATCTAACTTAAGTTTTATTTCATGTAAATACAAATAAAGACAAACTATTAAGAAAATTCGATGGTAAAGAGTAAATATTTTTAGGTAAACAATATTTAAAACAAATTCAAATCATATGTAATAATTTATATCCATTAAGAATGGAAACTTAATGATTTGTTCAAGTTAAACAAAACTCATTATTTATGTAATTAGAAGAAAAAGTCGATTTAATATAAATCAAAGTAAAAAAATAATCATTGATAAATAATATTTCTCCTTCGGGTAAAGAAAACCAAAATATCTTTTAACTATTTATAAGTGTTGAATTTAAGGATATTTACTTTGTTTCAAATGACGATTAAAAAGTAAGGTTAAAATATGTTTCAAATTGCAAAACGAAATCGTCGAACGAATATCTAAAATTCGGAAGTAATTTAAGCCGAATTGAAAGTAAAATGTTTCAGTTTAACTGTTGATAAATAGAATATAGTTCTTTTTAGGGCAGCTTTTGGAGATTCATTGATAGTGAAGTCAATCCTCACTAAGTGCCCCATACTTCTGACCTTGTGCTAAGCTTAATAAATGACTACAACATGTTTTTCTTCTCTTTTTTCTTCATTCAATTCAGAACCGGTTACTTAAGAAATTTTTCTTTTTAAACAAGATTTCGATTCGACGATGTAAGGTCATTCGACGATGTAAGGTCAGAGTCTGGTGGCAGTGCAAAGGGGGCCGTGGGCCTCGGGCGTCACTTTATAGAAGCGGCATTTTGCGGGTAAAAAAATTGAAGACTCGTTCATTCATTTTAACCTTTAAGGTGTTTCAAAACACAAATCAAATATTTTTTTACAAATCCAATTCATTTTTTCACATTCATTTCTTTCTGTGTGGAATATCACAAATACATGATATGCCACCCTATGAGCGACTTCAGTTTTTAATAAGATCGGACGACTAAGATGTCGATAATTCATCTGGCCCCGATGTGAGTGACCTCTTGCTGAGATTACAAGACTACACCCGGACATTCCATGTGACATCCCTACTATAGTGTATATTTTCTACAACCAATAGTCGCTCCCATTTGCGATAATCGGCTTCTATAATCGGCTTCTATAATTTTTGGATCGTCTTTAAATTATTTTTAATAAAAACTAAATGTCCGAAAATGTTTTTATCAAGGATTTCAAAATCAAATTTGAACATGTTGAAATTTTAATGAAATTTTTGTTATTTTATTACGAATAGCTTCTTTCATTTAAAAAAAACTTTGAGAAGATATTTTTTTCACTTACCAGGAGGACTTCAACGTTATGTCTGTCATTTGAATTATAAAAAAATTCCAATCGCTAATTTTTACATTTCCAGAAAGATCAAAAACGAGAAGACTACATTTAAAAAAGAATTAAATTTACGATGTGAACGCCTTGAAAAAGTTATTTGAAAATTTTAATTTTGTTTTTAAAATACTCAAAATAGAATTTTAATTTTGTGTTTTGTTTTTCTTTTCTTTTTTTGGTGGAGTTTTAAAAACAATATTTTTGTTAGGTCAATCCGAAAACAAATTTCCTCTCATGCAATTTACTTACATTTTATCCACTTCAAAATTTTATTGTGGAATTGAATTTGAAAACTAGGAAGAGCCTATTTTGACGGTCCTTGCACAATAACGACTCCTATGTTATTTTTTTTTTTTTATTTAATTTAATCTAATTTTTTTTTCAACAGAGCTGCGATGACGTCATAGAAGAAGTCTAAACTACATATTCATAAAAAACAACAGTTTTCATATTTGTTTATCTTCAAGATATGCAATCCCAAAATTTTCTGCTTATTTTTTTAAGAATGCTCTCTTCATAGTAGCAGCAGGAACCAGCCAAGTACACTCTTTTGATCTGCTTTTTTCAAGAAATTCTGAAAAAAAAATTTCTTTGTTTTCAATTCAATTCAATTTATTGTTTTAAAAACTTTATTTTAAAATACGAATATTTTTAATAACTAGCTGAACAAATGGAAATAAATGATTTGTCATAAAATATTTCTGTCCTTATTAGTTTAGTTTCATTAACATCTTTCATAACGCCATAGAGTTAAAAAAAAACAAAAAAAAAACAAAAAAAAACGCATACACCGGCAAAATAATGAGGGGCTTGTTACTTTGCTTAAAAAATTAATTGTGAGTCATATTTCTGGAGAATAAATTAATGTTTAATGCAAGTATCAGAGGTGAACATTATAAAATTTTCATGTTCAGTTATTTCTTTTACGACCATTACTATCGATTAAATTTTGAATTATCATATTGAGTAGAAGAATGAAATAAAAAAGGGATAAGAAAATTGTATAAGAAAAAGGGATAGTAAATTTAAATTAAGTTTTAATTAAATATTCTTTATCAATTTCAAGACAAACAAATTTTTTTCCCCTTGAAGCAAAAATTTTTAGCCAAAATTCAGACGTTTTCTGAAATTTATGCAAATTTTTAAGTAAATTTTTTCTAGAAAAAATACAAAAATTCCTTCCAATTACAAAAATAAATTCCTCCAAATCCATTTCCAAAAAATCCAATTTTTTTCTTTCAGTTTCGAATAATTGAAGATTTTGTCTATTTTCATTAAAACAAAATATTTTACAAGTCAAAGTTATTGCCCATCGCCAAAAGAAATTTCCAGTTGAGGGATCAGCACGAATTATGGGACAACGACATTGAAGACAATCACCCTACTCCGATTCCCCAGTGTCAATGATTAGCCTTTTTCTGTGTAAAAATTGATAAGAAATCTTTCAAAATTACAAATCAAAATTGTTTTTTGTTATTTGACAAACGGAAAAAGACTCTTTGTTTTTTGTGTTAATGATTTTTTGATTTTTAAAAAGAAGAAAATTGAATAAAATTATCGGAATAATACAAAGACCCAGAACCAATCATTTTATTTTGGAGTTCTTGAAGGAATTTCTGCCAAAATTCAGAAAATTCCATCTGCAATTTCAATTCCCTCAGCGGTTCGTTTATTTTTTTCATACAATTCGGGGGATGATGAGGCCAATTTCCTTGCCACCAATTCCACACCAAAAACAATATTCTTCTCTTTTGGCTCTTTGAAAAATTGTGCAAATTTAAAATTTTTTCAACATATTTTTGTTTCATTTTGGAATTTTCGCCGTTTTTTGACTTGTTCTTTTGTTATCCGTCGTAATTCCTCACACATTTCGTGTGTTTTCTCTCTAAATTCCTCGATGAAGTCTTCGTAATTTTGCCAGAATTTTTCGCGTTTTAAATTGGATTGATTTTCTAATTCTTCACTTAAATGTCTATACACACTTTCTGTAAGACAAAAATAAAAGATTGAACTTTATGAATTTTTTAAATTGATTTTACGTTTTTGCAGAGAAAATTTTTAACTGATGCAACACACACACACACACACACACACACACACACACACACACACACAAATATATATACGTATACTGACACGCACATATGCACAGACTTCAATACACATACCGGTAGACAAACTAATAGAGAGAGAGGGGGGGAGGGAGAGAGAGAGAGAGAGAGAAAACAAAAAATGAGAGAAGCGTCGCCCTTGGTTGGTGTAATGGTTAATAAACAAGACTAGCAAAACTTCACGGGTGAGTTCGATTCTCATTGAGAGCCCCATTCATACGGCCTTATGCCACTTCTGAGCAAAAATATTTTGTAAATTCATATACAATGTAAGGAAATATTTCATCAACATAAAAACTTATCGACTTATTTGATTGTCTAACAAATTGATCAGGATAATTTCTTACTTGGACTTTTTACTTTGATTCCAAGGAAAGATTTTTCGACATTTTGTGATTTAAAAGAGGCTATAAGAAAAGAGAAAAAAGGGGAATAAAATAAAGACTTTTTTTCAATTATATTAAAGAGGCATTGAATTATGTTTCCTTTTCGTAAGGAAAGTTGGAATATTGCTAAATCGATAAAGTTTTTCCTTCCAGTTTATACCGTTCTAGTTTCACTGTTTTTTTTAATTCGTTCGAATGTAAATTAAGAAGTAAAAACTTCCATTCCTTCTTACTCGACTGATGATTTCAAAATAAGCACAACATTTGGGAAAGGGCTTTGACGTCGGAAAATTATAAGGAATTTCATTGGATGAGATTTGTCATGCCATTAGAATGATCACGTGTTACATTAGACAGAACGGGAAAGGGAGTGAGAGTTAAAAAAAAAAGAAATAAAAGAGAGGGGAAAGAGAATCAAGTGTGAGGCATAGTGAGGAAGAGAAAAGGGTGGGGACTGACAGGGTATCATCAGCTATTTCAAATTCTAAACGACAATATTAGAAAAAAAGTCCGAAGAAATTCGCTTTTTTAACCTGAAATAAAATCTTAAATTTGATTTCTATTAATATCACAGAAACATTTAGTTTTATTAATAGAAAATAGAAATTTGATAAAATAAATAAAATTGTCTTGGCCAAAATTGTAACTTAAACATTTATTTTCGATTTTTTCTTATTTCCTCCTAATAAAGACACACATACACACGCACGCGCGTATACGCACACACTGTCACACACACACACATAGACACGCATATACACATACAAACGAACATGCACATGCACACGTATATACACAAACACATAAACACGCACACATACACTCACAGACACATACGAACACACACACATACACATACATATATGCACGAACACGTACAAGCACACGCAGAATAATGACACATTTACTTCCTCCTTATGAACAGGCACCCACCTACATAGACACCCGACGATAGGCACATACACATTGTGCTTTTAACCTTTTCAGTTCGATTTTTTAAGCTAAAATAAAACTTGAAATATACCATTACTTTCATAGACAGATTCACACATATTCAAAGATTAGCACAAACGCATACATAAAACCGGCTCATTGGTATAATGGTTAGAGTGTTCACCTGTAGCAGGGACGATAAGGATGTCGACTCTACTTGGTTTAGAAATGTGAATAATTATTAACAAACAAGATAATAAAGAGACAAACGCAAGGGTAACAGTGTAACAAGAAAACGGGCGCAAATTTATTGACTGGGGTTGAGGAGACCGGGATGTTCAACAGGGCCGGAGTCGGTTCGGGTGAACGGCTGGAATCGGGAGGCTCTTTCCTCCTGGATGTCTGCTTTGGCGATTCCAAGTGTAATCATCGGAGATACTCCAACTGAAGGCTGGAGACCTCCTTCCCTAAACATGGCCGAGTCGAGGAGCAGATATATTCGAAGATCAACCTCAATTCGTAGGATAACAGCTGAAGCCTTTCTGTGGTAAGCGTCAACCACAAAAAATAGGGTCTCAGCCAGAACAACTCCAAATGGCTAGAGCAACCACAAAGTGTGTGAGCGTATCTCTCAGCGAGGCGCTAGGGGGATCTGAATGCAAAATATCAGTGGAATGTATATTACACTTTCACCAACCCAGACACGCTATACAATAAAGACAGCCATGCATCAACAAGCACGCAATGATCACCAAAATACAGCATTTGTTCTATGAAAACCTACTTTAAAGCAGGTGAAATGAATGATTTATTTACAAATGAAGGCATATGAACGATTAAGCAATGATGGGAAGGAGAGAAACCCACCCCGTAATATTTGGTTAAAAACAAGGATAAAACCCTGTCCGTTTGGATACCCTCCCGTCCCCGCGTCTATGATGAGGAGAGTCGACTGTTTTCCAGTGTCCGAGCGGAGTGAAAACAAGCTGAACCCTCCCTATGGGGGAGGGGATCTAAACTAATTAGATAAAAGAAACGTGTGGGAAGGCGCGGAGAGACAAGGGTAGAATGGATTACAATAATGTGGGTCCGAGATCCTCAAAAACGTGGGACTGGAGGAAGGTTAAGGTGATAAAAAAATGGGGAATCGGGAGGATCTTGGAGACTAACAATTAAGTGATAGGGCCAATGACACACCTCATACAACTAACTAAGGGGTAAAGGGGTACAAGAAATCCTACTTACCGGAGGTGGGACCCCGAAGGACCCAGTCTATCGTTGCCATGCGCACGAAAGGGAGGGAAGGATGACTCCAACCATACCTCCTTTCGTACGACCAGGCATGCTACATACACCCACTTATTGTCGAATGTCATGCGGTCCAATTGTCTATTGTATCTAATTTTGGCCCTAAGCTGATGTCTAAAGAACAAAATCAGATCACGATAAGAAAGTTTGCACTGTCATACAATCCCTTGATTCGTGTATCCCAAATCGCCATTCTAGCCACTGCTAGGATTGCGAGAAACATTACACGCTTCTCAGCCTGATACAGAGGGTCAACATTGTCCACTACATAACCAACATCAAGCAGCACGAGCTGATTGGGACTGATGCAGACCTTCCACTCCTAGACGAGCCTCCAGAACGGGCGAACCCGCTCGCAGTAGGAGAAGGTGTGCAAAGCCGTTTCCTCTAAACCACTGCCGTAGCGAGGATAATCGAGCATGTCTACCAAGCATGCTCTGAGAGCCCAGTCGTTGAAGGGAAACGCGTTCCGGGTAAATTGTCAGGTGAGCAAGGAACTCGGAGGTGTTCAAGAAGCTCAAGCCTGGCACCCAATTCCATTGAGAGCAAATCTCCCCCAGCGATCAGCCGAGCCACTCCACGGGAGGATCCGAAACGGAACCCACCACTAATTCTCGATACAGTTCCTTTCGAGCTCACTGGAACCATGAAGGTTACGGAGGGCCTTACGGCACTCGCGGGCGAACGGTGCTTCACCCCTAGGCTGACAATGATCTTCGACTCCTGGCGAGGATAGGCGTCTCTCACCTTTTGTCCCTAAACAGTGTCTCTCGACAAGGATCGGCCTCAATAAGGCAGTCTTTCAGCAAGTCGGTGGCTCTCCAGATCCCTAGATCCCCATTTCGAGGACAGTGGTAGCAGACTTGTCTACGGGCCATCGGACTGCGGACTTTCCAAAGTAATTTGGAGAGGGATATTTTAGCGCCATCCGGGTAGAGAATCAGGCGGGGGGAGAAGCAGTATAATATCATGAATAGGACACCAATATATTTTGTTTTGTTTTGGTTTGGTTTCATGACATATGAACCATTGCTGATTATTTAATGCCAAATCCTGTTTATATATATATATATATATATATATATATATATATATATATATATATATTACTCTTTCAGTTTAACATGAGTCGTTTATTTGCACACATTTGAGAATCATATAACACCTATCTATCTATCTATCTATCTATCTCACATTATAACTATCAATCTATCTAATAATTCTAGCAAGTTTGTATCTTCAATTTGAGCAACAAATTCTCTTTCAGTCTTCCGTGTCTAGAAAACAGAGATTTGCTCCCAAATTTCAATTTCGATAAAACCTCTGATTGTTTATTTGTTTCTTTAGTCATCTGTTATACTCTGACAATACACATTTCTTTTTCTTTGGAATACAATCTACCATTTAGTATCACCGCTGTTCTTCTACAAGGATGGCTTTGGCATCAAATAACCTATGGAGTTTGATATACCATTAAACAAAAAACAAAGAAATAATGTACCTTTGGCACCAGTGGAAATATTTGTTTTAAATTTCATTAAGCACGAAAACCTAGTCAATGAATTTCTATGATAAAACTTTAGGACAAGGAATTTCTACAGAAATCAGGATCAGCATTCTTACAAGAAATTTTCAATTTGTAAATAAATGTATAGTAAAAATCATTGAAAGATGATTTCTATAGTAAAAATCATTGAAAGATGATTTCTATAGTAAAAATCATTGAAAGATAATTTCTATTGTAAAAATCATTGAAAGATTTTTTCTACAGTAAAAATCATTGAAAGATTATTTCTATAGTAAAAATCATTGAAAGATGATTTCTATAGTAAAAATCATTCAAAGATGATTTCTATAGTAAAAACCATTGAAAGATAATTTATATTGTAAAAATCATTGAAAGATTATTTCTAGAGTGAAATTAATTGCTAATGTATTTCTATAGTAGCAAACAATGGAAATACATTTCTATATAAAGAATAAAAGACAAAACATTTTCTATAATAAAAATCATTGATTATTTTCATAGCAAATTTGTCTTTTAATGAAATATATATAGTAGAAATCATTGGAAATTCATTTCTATATTTAAAAAAATGTTAATTATTTCCTATAGCAAAAATATTTGAAAGGTAATTTCCATAGTAAAATTCATTTCTGTATAAAGAATAAAAGCTGATGTTTTTCTATAGTAAAATCATTGAAAGATAATTTCCACAGTAAAATTCATTGCAAATGTATTTTGTTTAGTAAAATCACTGGAAGTTCCTTCCTAGATAAAGAATAGAAAGCCAATAATTTTCCATAGTAAAAACCATTCGAATATTTCTATAGTAAAATTCATTCCCATTTTTTTTTCCATAATAAAATTCACTTCTAACGTATTTCATATAGTAGAAATCATTCGAATTTTATTTCTATATGAAAAATAAAATGCTTACTATTTTTATAGTAAAACTAATTTAAAGATAATTTCCGGTGAAAAAATCATTGCTAATGTATTTTCACTAGTAAAAACCACAGTAAATTCTTTTCCATATAAAAAAAAATGAATTTTTTTTTTCTCTAGCAAACATCATTCAAAGATAATTTCCATTGTAAAATTCATTGCAGATGTATTTTCTATAGTAGAAATCATTGCAAATTTATTTCTATATCTAAATAAAAAGGCTGTACATTTTCTATACTGAAAAGCATTCAAATATGATGGCCCATATCAATATTTATTGTAACTTATTTTTTATACCAGAAACTCTTGAATCCTGTTACCCTGCCATGTGCCCAGCATTGCCTCCACGTTCACCAGTTAAAGCAGGGCACACACGTAGGCTGTGGTTTGCCAACGCTATTTAATATTACAGATATCACCAACTCCCTAGCTGAACAACATTTAAAGCCACTAGGTGGGTTATAGAATTAGTTATTAAAATTCAACACAGCTAACTGACTAACTTTCCCCTTCAAATACAAGTCATATTACAAATACAATACTTCGACAACAAAAGAGGACTCTGAACTGCCGTATTTGGGTCAACAAGATTAATAACAATATTATTTGACTGAACAAAAGAAAGAAACAAAAACAATTCAGGTAAAAGCCAGGAGCGAGAAAGGCTTTCTTCTAAATGGTGGAAGGTGAAAATACAGTTCGTCGCTTTCCTTTAGACTTTGGGGTTTAATGGCAGAGCCCGAATTTAAAAATTAAAGTTTATCATTATATTCCCTAGTCTTCTAGGTTTCTTCCGTATCCCAAATTATGTGTCTTCTCTCTCCCACAAACAAATGGCAACTGCTTATTTTCCGTAGTTTAAAAAATGACCTTGTGTTGGTTTTTTGGTGGTTTATTCCTCCGCACCAATCGTGGTTGCTGTTTGCCTCTCTCCGCCGACGCATAGTTGTCTAATAATGTGTGAAAATCTCTCATGACCATGTCACCTAGCGCTAACAGGGAGTGTTGAAGAGAAACGGCCTTTCCACTGCCGCTATTCTTGGTTACTACTATAGTAGACTAAAGGCCAGCGTGTCGCACCTCTTTTCCCCACAACTCGGCAAATGAATGAGGGTGTCGTATTTCCTCGTCACAGTATCCATATTCATTGCTAATGGATGTTCTATAGAAGAAATCTTGGGAAATTCATTTCTATATTAAGAATAAAAAGCTAATCATTTTCTATCTAAAAAATCATTCAAAGATTATTTCTACTGTAAAATTATTGCTAATATATTTTCTGTAGTAGAAATCATTGGAAATTCATTTTTGTATGAAGAATAAATGGTTAATCATTTTCTTTAGTCAAAATACATTCATAGATAACTAGTATAGAAAGATTCAGTGCTAATGTATTTTTCATAATAAAATCGTTGGAAAATCATTTATATATAAAGAATAAAAAGCTCTACATTTTTGTAGCAAAAATCATACAAGAATCATTTCTATGGTAAAATTGATTGTTAATGTATTTTCTATTGGAGAAATAATTAAAAATTTATTAATGCATAAAAAATAAAAGACTAATCATTGTCTATGATAAAAATCTTTAAAACATAATTTCTCTATTAAAAGTTATTCCAAATGAATTTTCTATGATAGAAATTATTGGAAATTAACTGTTTTTAAATAAAAAGTTGATGATTTCCAATAGTAAAAATCAATCAAAGATAATTTCAATAGTAAAATTCATTCGAAATGTATCATATATTGTAGAAACTACTGATTGTTTGTGTTTTATGGCATATCAACCTTTGTAGGTTATTTAATGCCAAATCCATTTTTATACAAATGAACAGTTCTATTTCAAACAATTCAGTTTAGCATGTGTACACATTTTAATTGTCAAAAATATTTCAAGCTATTCTGTTACATCAAACAGTTCTGATTCAGTTAATTCAGTTTAGTATAAGAATAGATTTTGTTTACACATAGTTAAATGTCAAAACAGTCAATCAGTTCTAATTCAAACAATTCAGTTTAATAGAAATATGCAATGTAGTTGGATAAGGCCCTATCAAGGGCTACCATTCTGGGAAAGAGTGGACCTGGGAGCAATGGCAATGAAGGGGTGCTCCGCATTTTCCTAACCCCTAACATCACTGGAACCTCACCATCAGATTGTTTAGGGCCCTCATGTGGGGTATCCCAATGCAGAGAAGCAGTCGGTGTATTCTACAGTCCCAGCCGACTGGGCAAAGAAACTATTGAAAATTTATTTGCCGGTCTAGAAGTAATATAAAAATTCATTTCTATATAAAGAATAAAAGTCTAATCATTTTTTATAGTAAAATTCATTCCAAATGTATTTGCTATACTAGAAATAATAGGAAATACATTTCTATATAAAGAATAAAACTCTAATCGTTTTCTATAGTAAAAATAATTCAAAGATAATTTCCCTAGTAAAACCCATTGGTAATGATTTTTCTATAATAGAAATCATTGGGAATTCATTTCTATATAAAGAACAAAAAGGTTAATCGTTTCCTATCGTAAAGATCATTCAAAGATGATATGTGTTGTGAAATATATTGCTAATGTATTTTCTACAGTAGAAATAATTGAAAATCCATTTCTATAAAGAATAAAAGATAAATCTTTTTCTATAGTAACATTCATCTTAGAATAATTTCCATAGTAAAATTAATTGCAATTGAATTTTCTATGGTAAAAATCATCTGAATTCCTTTTTGTAGAAAAAATAAAAGGCTAATGATTATCTATAGTAAAAATTATAGAAATATAATTTCAATTGCAAAATTCCTTGCTAATGTTTTTTCTATAGTAAAAACCATTAGAAATTCATTTCAATATAAAGAATAAATGTTTCATAACTTTTAAGTTCTCTAGCAAGGTCTTGATATCTATCTCAATTTTCGATTTCTTTTCGCTACAATCTTTGGCCTGGCGGGAAAGCATTCTCTAAAATTAGGCAGGTTCTCTTTCTTCTTTTTTTTTTTTTTTTGTTGACTATCACGAGGTCTGGACGTCTGGCCAGAATTAGGTAAAAAAAGTGGGCAGAAAATGGTAAAATGAAAGAGAATGAAAGAAAAAGTGGGAAGAAAATAAGAAAATTAAAAAGAATGAAATAAAATATGTATTTCAAGTAAGTCAGTTAAGCAAACGTTCGCATTTTAGTTCTTTGGTTGGTTGGTTGGTTGGTTCTATTTTATGGCATATCAACCTTCATAGATTAATTAATGCCAAATCCATTTTTATACAAATGATCTGTTCTATTTCAAACAATTCAGTTTAGCATGATCACTTATTTTGATTGTCAATAATATTTCAAGTTATTCTGCTAATACTATCAAGGTCAACAAGCTACTCATAACAAAATAAATAAATAAATAAATAAATAAATACACAAACAAAGTCATTTCCAAGAAGTGAGGAGTCGCTGATATCGTCAGCCAATAGCTATCAAGGGACGACTTGTTAAGGAACCAAATGGCTCCACACAGGACGTCTTTTAAAATATTAAATTCTGCTGGTCTTTCTAAGGACAATCTTCAATTAATGGACGAAATAGGTAGTGGGGGAAAAAACCCATCGTCGAAGTAGAATGAAGTTTCTCACTATTATTGTGTGATAATAAGCAAATTCATTCTATTTAGACCACATAGACTAGTGACGTGCTGTAGACATAAAAAGCGGCAGTATTGAAACGGTCGGCAGCATTTATGGGGGGATGGGAGGGAAACCAAATGGGGTTTTCTTTTTATTTTCTAATAAAAATATTTTCGGAGCTTTTTTCTCCCCTTATCCATCATGTTTTACCAATTGTATATATATATATATATATATATATATCATTTCATTTCACCAGGGTTTTTAAGTAGGCTTTTCAGAGAGCGAATGGTGTATTTTGGGGATTGTTGTTCGATTGGCGATGTATGGCTGAATTTATTGTACGTGTGATTGGATGGTGATTGTGGCTAGTTTGGGCTCCCTAGAACAATAAAGTCCTCTTCCTTTCCCCCCTCCCCCAAAACCTTTTGGGCCTTGTGCCCACCTAAAACGTGTATTTTTATATGTTTTTGGAAATAATAGCAATTTGCTGGACACCAGCCAAGGGTGTGGGAAGAATTTGATTCTCCCTTGGTCACTCTACAACTGAAGCCTTATCGGCAGCAGCTGGCCATGAAGCACTGCTCAAGGCTTCTCTGACGTTGGATCCAATCCTGCCTGATAAGTCTAACTTCACCTTGGAATTTTCACCGAAATCAAATCCCTTCGCTTTCCTTGTTAATCTGATATAACTGCCACCATTCGCGACGTTGTGAATTGTTTTTTTTTTTGTCTTATCAAACTTTTGCTTCGAACTCTCAGATCTGAACTATTCTTGACTTCGCCCACAATTATGGGACTAACCCTCAATTCTGAACTATTCTTGACTTCTGATTTCACCCTCTCTGTCTCTCTTCTGGCCTCTCCTGGCCTCTCGTCTCCCGTTTTCCGTCTCTCCTTGTTTCTTCTCTGGTGAATGGGCTTTGCGCACTGCTTTTATAAATTGGGGCAGGGTCACGACAATCCCCAGATATGCCCATGAATAATGATATGTAAATTGCCCGATTGACTCATTTTTCTATCTTATTCTTCAACATTTTCCTTTTTTATTTTCAGAATTAAACACTCATTTTTCTCTGTTATTTTTCAACACATTGTTTTTTTTAATTAAACATTCATGAGTAATGACTCATTTTCTCTCTTATTCTTTAAATTTTTCCGGTTTTTTTTCAGAAGTAAACACTGATTTTTCTCTTTTATTTTTCAACACTTGCTTTCATTTTTTTTTTTTTTTCAAAAGTAAAAACTCATTTTTGTCTCTTATTCTTCCACATTTTCCTTTTTTAATTTCAGAATTAAACACTTTTTTCTCTTTTATATATCAACACTTTCCTTTTTTTTTATTTTCAGAATTAAACATTCATTTATCTCTTATATTTTCAACACTTTTTTTTTTTTTTAAATTAAACTCTCATTTTTCTCTCTTATTCTTCAAAATCTTCCTTTTTCATTTTCAGAATTAAACACTCAATATTCTCTCTTTATTTTTCAACAATTTCTTTCTTTCTTTTTTTTTTTTTTCAAAATTAACCCCCCATTTTTTTTTATTCTTCATCATTTTTTTTATTTTCAGAATTAAACACTCATTTTCATCTTTTATTTTTCAACACTTTCTTTCTTTTTTTAAAAAATTATACACTCATTTTTCTTTCTAATTCTTCAACATTTTCCTTTTTTATTTTCAGAATTAAACACTCATTTTTATCTCTTATTCTTCAACACTTTTTTTTTCAGAATTAAACATTCACTTTTCTCTTTTATTTTTCAGTACCTACTTTCTTTCTTTTTTTTTTTTCAAAAGTAAACACTCATTTATCTCCCTTATTCATTAAGAATTTCCTTTTTTTATTCTAAGAATTAAACACAGATATTTCTCTTTTATTTTTTAACAATTACTTTCCTTTCTTTTTTTTTTAAAATTTGACTCACATTTCTCTCTTATTCATCAAAATTTCCCTTTTTTATTTTAAGAATTAAACCTCATATTTCTCTTCTATTTTTCAACACTTTCCTTTTCCAAATTAAACACTCATTTTTCCCTTTTATTTTCAACACTTTCATTCTTTTTTTTTTTTAATTAAACATTCATTTTTATCTATTTTTCTTCCATATTTTCCTTTTATATTTTCCGAATTAAACATTCATTTTTCTCTCTTATTCTTCAACATTTTCCTTATTTATATTCAGAATTAAACACTTATTTTTGCCTTTTATTTTTCAACACTTTCCTTTTTTGTTTTCAGAATTAAACACTAATTTTTCGGTTTTATTTTTCAACAATTTCTTTCTTTCTTTTTTTTTTCAAAATTAAAGACTCATTTTTTCTCTCATACTTCAACATTTTATTTTTTTTAATTTTCAGAGTTAAACACTCATTTTTATCTGTTATTCTCCAACATTTTTTTTTTATTTTCAGAATTAAACATTCACTTTTCTCTTTTATTTTTCAAGACTTTCCTTTTTTTATTTTCAGAATTAATCACTCAGTTTTCTCTTTTATTTTTCAACACTTTTTTTCAAAATAAATCTTTCATTTTTCTCTTGTATTTTTCAACTCTTTCCTTTTTTTCAAAAGTAAACACTCATTTTTCTCCCTTTTTCTTCTACATTTTCCTTTTTTATTTTCAGAATTAAACACTCATTTTACTCTTTTAAACTTCATATATATACACATATATATGTATATATTTTACACCCTTGCCTTACGACTGGGCTGGGTGTTGACATTAAGCGTCATTAGACCTTTTTATGATTCCACGTCTCTTACATCAACTGTGGGCTGTTTTTTTCCATCTCGGCAAAAGGTTCTACTGCGTCTCGACCGAGCCGACCATTAACAAATATTCAGTCAGCCGTTTATCTCATTGGTGAAACTGATGTTATACCTCAAGGTCAAGAGATTTGCCTCAATTCCTTTACATCACCATGTCAAGCTTATTCTTGTTAATCAGCCAGTTCCAATCTGAAAAGTTTCTTGCCGATCCAGAGAGCGTTTCGTATCACCAGCTAGGTGAATCATGCTCTAGGGAACAACTCTTTCCAGCTTCAAAAAAATCATTCATATCATAGGAAAGAAAGCAAAAATACACGTTAATCTTATTTAAAAGTGCGGAAGTGATGGACGTCTAACTAATGGTTTTCGGTTGGAACACAGTCATGGATTAAAAAATATGTCTCCGGCAATTCTTACCATATTCCTAGGCTAAGTTTTCAATTCTGATTCCATCTTAGTGATGACTCTTTTCTCTGAGTTCTTCAGTGGACTTGGCAGAAATCAGCTGGTCTTTTCGGCCCTTGCTTCTTCTGCCCTTCCCCTCTTTAGACACTGGTCTCATCTGCTAAAGCCTCAAAATCCCCAGTTTAAATAGTATTTCCCCCAGAACCGGCTAGGGTCCGGTTGGCATATTTAACTGGTCCAACCCCTTAGTGGCAGTAAGGGGCCTAACCCACCCATCAACTCCAACTTTCTTTCTTCGGCATTTCTGACTTTACTCTTGATGCTTACCTTATAATGCTGAGTGTTTTAGCAAGGTGTCATCAAGTACCATTTTTTGAGTCTTGTAGTGGGTACATGTAATTGTTTAGTGGATATGTGTCACGTGGTGTCCCACCGAGAAGTTAGAAATAAGATTACTACTATTCTCCGTGTTTAAATTAGCAAGCCGTCAAAGAATGACCGTTAAGAGAGATAATGCAGATCAAAGTAAAGAACGTGGGTAAATCCCAAAGTAACAAATCCAGGTCAGAATGGAAAAACTGATGTTTGTACTTGGTGACCTGATGGATAAAGAATGGGATACGGGGTGACTCGGGTCGCCTGACAGGGGAAGGAAAAAGGTAGAAGCAAAATGATTGGCTAGAACCCTAAGGCGGAAGTGGGAGCTCCTTCCCGTCAGCGGAAATAGATAATAAGAAAATTAGTTGTTGGACAGGGTTCGTGGCGGACGGAACTAAAGAAAAGAACTCCGGGTAAAAGAAGACAAAAAAATAGCTCGGACAAGAAGGAGCCACATCTTCAAGCCAGTACTAAAAATAACATAGAGTCTGTTAGCCCGTAAAAGAGGAAATATTCTCCACAGGAATCCATCGAAATAAGATAAGTAAACTTTGAGACTGTTATATTATATATACTCTCTCCCTCTCTCTCTCTCTCTCTCTCAATTTGAAGAAAGACTAAAGAAGAAAAAAAAGTAGAAGAAAGACATTTATGTTCAAATACTATCCATTTATGATATATTTGACACGTTGAAGGTGTATATGTGTAGTAAAAGATTGATGTATTTTAATGTTCCCAAATGCTCGAAGTTGTTATTTGTATCGTCTGATACGAATTTGTTATTTCATAATTCTTTTTCAGTTTCAATTTGCCTTATGTTATCTTCGCTTAGAATTGTCCTATAAATTCCTTTAAAATATCACACGGGAAAACGGAGTTGTCAACTACTATAATTAATATTATTACTTCTAAACCTAGGGGTCCATATCTTCAATTGTTCTAGGGGAGGAAGACTAGTGGCCTTGGTGGGTGTGTGTATAGTGTGAATATTGGAAACCCCTTGCGAACAGCGGTCAGTCTAGCCATAAATTAGTCCCCTACATGATATGCCAGTTCCTATATGCCCGAGGAAAAACTCTGAAGGAGGACTTATTCTACGAGGGATCAAGTGCCAGTGTGCCCCGTCTTCACACGTGCGAAAATAAGGTCCCGTTATGGGATCTTAGAAAATTTGCTTTCACAATATGTTACTCTCCAATTTGTAAAGGCTTCCGAGTATCTAACGAGGGGTACAGCCCAAGTATTTATCCCTTTGATAAGGTTTCTGCTAGAGAGTTTTGTCTGAAGTAGTTTTCTAGTTCTCCTGAGATATTCTTTTTGAATTTTGTCTTTCACTTCCTCTTGTTTGATGGTGTCAGCCTCCAAGATGCCCAAGTATTTGTAGGTTTCGTTTTTTCTGAGTGTTCTAATCTTGTGTTGATTTGGTAGTTCCATTCCTCAGTTAGATGTCGTTTGCTACTTTTCATTACAAGCATGACATATTTGTCAATGCCAAATTCCATTCCTATGTCCTGACTGTATATTCTAACTGTGTGTATTAGAGTTTCTCGTTCTTTTTCATTTTTTTGCAAATAGTTCGATGTCATCCATGTACATTTGGTGATTGATCTTTTCTTGCGGTCTACTAAGTTTGTATCCGGCTGTGCATTTTCTGAGTATGTGGTTAAGTGGCATCATGACAATTATGAATAATAATTTTTACACTTAAATCGTAGAGTGAAGGGTTGGAGAATCTCTATAGCGTAGTGGTTAACGTATATCGTAGTTAGCAAGTTTGAACACTAGTCATGCTATTACGTTCATTTTAGGACTAATACCCTTGATAATTGTGTAAACATCCTTATCCTTTAAGTTATGAGTTAAAATGTATTACTACTGTCTTTCTACAAGGATGGCTTTGGCATTAAATAACCCATCAAGACTGATATGCCATTAAACAAAGAAACCAAACCAAAGCAAAACAAATGTATTTCGTTGTATGGGAAGGGCTTCACGCTGTATGTGTTATGGTGACCTATCTACACGATAATAAACTCTTCCTCCTTCATAAAAACTAACCCTATTCCCTCTAGGTGAGACTTCTTCCCAGCAGAGTGGAGCGTATGCACTACTCCCTGGGAGTCGCTGGGCTGGGACACACTTTGGTCGGTACATGGATCTGGTCGAGTGAGTCATGTTTCCAGTGGCAGTCGGTTGAGGTGCACCTCGACTGGCATCCTCGAGCCTCAGGGGCCAATCCTGCTAGACTCTAACCCTCGGAGGGGCTAGGTCTATTACCTGGCGCCTGAGGTGCCTCCTTTAAGGGGAATTCCGACGGAGACCGAGACAATTTTAGAGTCACTGGGCGTGTTTAGCCGACGTGAACCCAGCGGGTGGACCCACCAAAAAAAGACCTTGTGTTACTCTTGTCCGGTCGGTGAGACGAATGTCAAATATCGACTTCCTCCCAGCAATCGAACCTGACAGTTTTCGGACGGACACTTCAACCCGCAGTATTAACACTCTTATTTTGTATATATGTTCTGTTCTTCAATACATTTGTTCCATCTACTTTCACTTCTTCCCTGTTTTCTTTCTGGTCCCTAACAGGCCACAACAGTATTACAATTCATTGACTTAAATTATGCATAATAACGGTAGATAATTTATTAATAATTTTCTGTATGTATGTATTTATTATTATTATTATTATTATTATTATTATTATTATTATTATTATTTAAAGAGATATTTTGAGTTTCTTTATAACATAGCAGAAACGTGTGTGTAGATATATACTAAGCCACTTTTATTGAAGATGGAAAACGCTTAAAGATTATTATTGCTCTTACCTTAAAGAGATGAGACTTGAAAAAATGATTGTTGCGACTGTCATTACTAATCAAGTTACTGATCTTTTAGGCATTTCTTCTGTAAATTAAAAGATGTCCATTTGGTAAGAAAAGTCTTCCAATTCTTGTGTATATTTCGCTAAATCTTCTCCAATGTAAAAGTTATTAAAAAAAACCTGTTCAAAATTTCTCAACACAACGTTGGCTTTTTTGAAAGTGTTCATACACTGGGTGTTGAAATGAATTGTTTTTTCTCGTTGGTTAAACAAAATTAAGAAAAATGTCAACCGTGAAAATTCACCGAAGCTTTCAAATAAAACAAATACAATCTTCAATTTTCACAACTCCTATTATTATCAATTTAATTCCGTGTTTATTTTTAATTGGTCCCTACAGATTTTTTCTTTAAATACAGAAAATATATTTTGAAATCGCGTGCAATATGAACATTATAAATAAGAGTGGAATGGTTTCTTCATTAAATAAGATATTTCAGAAAATATGGAGAAATTTTCAAAGTATTTCTTGTAAAAGTCAGTATTTGACACTCCTATATTATCTATACAACTTTAAAAATGCATTTCGATTTTTACTGTTCAGTGATTGGCTTCAAATCTTTAAAACTGAAAAAGTTTTAGATTTGGATATACAATTTCAATAAAAAGTAACAAAGATTTATTACTTTAATAAACAAAAAATATTTGTTGCAGTTTCGTTTCAGGTAAATTATATATAAACTCATAGCTAAGTAAATTGTTTTAAAATATTTATTTTTTACTTAGATGAAATTCTTTTATTAACACTTCCAATTCTTGAACGAATGCGAGAATGTAAAAAAATATATTTTAAAATGTTAGTAAAGCAGAAAGAAGTTATCTCCCTTACATCAGTAATTTTCATTTTGTTTCGATTACGATTTACTTTCCTTAGACAATCCTGCTGAAAAAAAATGTAAATTAATTCTCTCTTGTTTTACTGTTCCTCGGCTTTCACGTCATCTAAATACTTTCATTTATTTCCCTGGGCTGGGGGATACGTTTTTTCACTCATATCTCTGTCACCTAAAGTTTAATACCATCCATATACCTCCACTGACTTCCTTGGGGTGAGATGGAATCTTTTCTACCATTTTTTTGTGTCTCTTCTGTTTTATTTTTTTAGTGACCTTAAATTAATATATTTCTCATGAAAGATATTTCCAGTACATTCCAAATGATACAAACATCTAGGGTGACTTTTTCACTATCCTTTATTGAGAAAATGGTACTGGCAAACAGAATATTCCCTAAACCCCTTAATTTTTATATCTCTTCAACTTTTTATCTCAAAGACACTCCGTGAGGTAAGAATATTGTATTACGAGGTGCCTTCAATAAGTTTCCAGACTTTTTTGTACAAGCATTTAAAATTGTTGTAGACACTTGAAAATTCACTATGTTATTGCTATACATCTTATGAGATGACAGACCAATTTTTATGGTTTCAGGTTCAAATGAACAGCAACAGCAGCAATTGGAATACACCCTACTAAAGCCTGATTGTCACAGCTAAGTGAATTTCAAAAATGCAATCTGGACGGGAGGACACTTTAGAAGAATGATATGCAATAAAATTCTGTTTTAAACTTGGAAAACTGGTAAGCAGCGATGAAAGCTGGATCTACTGCTATGACCCAGAGACCAATAGACGGAGTTCCCAATGGAAGCATGCTGGCTCTCTCAGACCCAAGAAGGCCAGACAGAACAAATCCACCCACGAACTTTTGATGATCTCTTTTTTTTTTTTTTGACAGCACTGGGTTCGCACTGGACAGACAGTCAACAAGGAATACTATGTTGAGGTTTTAAGGGAGTTCAGGAAGGGATTCCTTGGGAAGAGGCCAGCACTCTTCAAATCGGCTCAGTGGCATTTCCATCAGGACAATGCACCAGTCCACAAATCCATCCTTGTCACAGACTATTTGACCAAGATGGTCATCAATACAGTTCCTCAGCCTTACTCTATGTGACTTTTGGTTATTCCTTAAGCTCAAGGAAAAACTTAGTGGCTGTCGTTATGAGACAATTGAGGAGATGAAAGAGTCTGTGACGAAGGTCATTGACACGCTCACACAAGAGGACTTCCATGGGGACTTGCAGAAGTTGTTGGAACGGTACAAGTGCATTGCAGCCGGAAGAGATTACTTCGAAGGGGGCTAGAGATTCACGTGTGTATTATTAATAAAAGTGCCCATGCGAAAATAGTCTGGAAACTTATTTAATGATCCTCGTATATATTCAAGTATCCTATTGTTGGATTGTGGAAATCGGTTTGTGAAACTAGAATTTTCCTAAAGAAAAGGTTGAAGTTAACATTTCTTTCTACCCCAATGTCAACCCGTCAGTCTATTTGGAGTAAAATATGAGAAACATAATAAAAAAATAAAGTTGGTTTAATTAGCTTGAATTTTTCCTCAGGGATCAATAGAATTATTACTTTTTTTTTCTATGTACGTTAAATAAAACATTAACAATTTAGTTTTCTCTCATTTTAGTTTCATGTTGATCATAATTGCTTAAAAAAACATAAAATGTTGATGAGGATTTCACATTTGAAAATTTTGAGCTTTTGACTCTTGAAATTTATTCCTTGTTTATATCATCTTGACTTCTGCAATATCTTATCACTGTAATGTTTAAAAGGATGTGGGGTCTGGATGACAGCAAAAATATTTGTATATTTCTTAGCTGTAAGAGAAGTTTGTATTCAATAATAGATTATAGCAAGGATTCAATCACTGTTGAAAGAATGGCGCAATACAATCTTCCTTATCCACAAAGATCAGTAAATATCAGATTTCCAATGAAGCACCAGTTGAGTAAAAGGTCAGGAAAACTTTTAATCTATCAAGAATGATGCCATAAATCACTGACTAATCATTTCTAGAAAAATGTCAAATGTTGAAATGATCATTTTAAATCTCTTTCTTCTTCTGTCTCTCCCTCTCTTTTATTCTCTCTCTCTCTTCTTCTGTATCCCTCTCTCTTCTTCCCTCTTCTTCTGTCTTTCCCTCTCCCTCTCTTCTTCTGTCTCTCCCTCTTCTTCCGTCTCTCCCTCTCTTTTTCTGTCTGTCTCTCTTCTTCCGTCTCTCCCTCTCTTTTTCTGTCTGTCTGTCTCCCTCTCTTTTTCTGTCTGTTTCTCCCTCTCTTCTTCTCTCTCTCCATCTGTTTTTCTGTCTCTCCCTCTCTTTTTCTGTCTGTCTCTCCCCCTCTCTTCTTCCGTCTCTCCCTCTCTTTTCTGTCTGTCTCTTTTCCTCTCTTCTTCCGTCTCCCCCTGTTTTTCTGTCTTTCTCTCCCTCTCTTTTTCTGTCTCTCCTTCTCTCATTGAAGAATGAGAGTTTTATATTATTCAAGAATGCATCCCCAGAAGAACATTTTCCTGTGGGTATGAAGGACACCTACCCGACCCTCCTAATTTATTTGACACAATTTAAGGAAACTAAAAACTTTCAAGTGTAGGAATTACTAATTTTGACTTTTAGTCGAAAATTTATGGACTTTTTCTTTTTCCTGTTTTTAAATGAAAGATTTGAAATTTCTTTATTTAATTCTTAATATAAGATTATTTATGAGAAATGATCATCTGAAGACTTTGGCATTAAATAACCCAGTAAGGTTGATGTGCCATTAAACAAAGAAAGTAAAGGATTTTATCGATTTTTATATCAACTAAATGAATATATTTTCCTTTTATGATCACTTTTTTCATAATTAATCTAAAATTTATTGCAATTTTATAGAAATTGTTGATGAAAAAAACCCATAAAAGCAACATTTTTAATATTTCAATTATTTATTTTAACTTTTAAAAAAGATCACAATTTTCCCAAAATGTAAACAAGATTTAAAAAAATAAGTCGTTTTAAAGATCAAAATTATAATTCAACTTTGAAAATTTATTTTATTTTATTTCTTTAATAAAAGATCAGGATATTAGTCAATTGTAATTAACAATTTAAAAAAAAAACATCAATAATCAAAATGCTGAAAATTATTTCAAGATTTTTTAATCAAAATGTCAAATCAAATTCATAATAAATTAAAAAAATAATATTTATCAATAAATTAAAATCAATTTTTTCAGTTTTAATGTATTTTTCAAAAAATGTTTATAAAATTTTCAGAAAAATATTCAGAAATTCAACAACAAAATAATTCATTATTTGCCTCACCTCATATTCTGAATAATTGCAAAACTTTTCAGTAAAATAAAATAAAAAATGAAAATAAAACACAAAATAATCGATAATTTTTTAATATTTTTATTTATTTATTTTCAAAATTAAGAAAAAAAGTTAATTTAAAAAATAAAATTTGAAAGAAAATAAAAATGAAATTTAAAATTGTCCATTTTTTTTGTCAGTCGAGAAATTTAAAAATTTTAATTAAAATTTTTTTATTAATTTTAAGACAAACAAAAATTTTTTTTCTTGTAACAAAAATTTCTGGCCAATTTTCAGATATTTTTTCAAATTTATGTAAATTTTTCAACAATTTTTTTTCTGGAAAAAATACAAAAATTCCTTCGCAATTAGAAAAAAAAATTTCTTGAAATGAATTTAAAGAAAAATCCAAAATTTTTTCTTCCATTTCGAATGTTTGGAGTTTTTGTCCCTTTTCATTAAAACAAAATATTTTACAAGTATTTGTCATTGCCCCCCAAAAATTCCCAGTTGAGGGATCAGCACGAATTAGGGGCAAACGACCTTGGGGCCAATCACCCCCCGATTCGCCGGTGTCAATGGTTTTTATAAATCCGTCTTTTTCTGTATAAAAATCAATTTCAAATTTTTCCCTTTCACAAATCAAAATTTGATTTTTTATTTGACAAACAGAAAAAGTTTTTTTATTTTTTATGTTCATAATTTTTTTTATTTTTAAAAATGGAGAAAATTTTTGTCTCTCCAAAAAAAAAATCTTTTCTTCTTTCCAACCCCCCCAAACACATTTTACCCCCAAAATTTCTGAAGAAATAAAAATCATTTCATGAGGATGGAATTTATTTCCATTTTCGTCTTTTAAAATCAATTCAAAAACAAATTCACCCGATTCTTTCATTTCAATAATCGAACAGTTTGAACCGTCAGCAAGAAAAAGGTGATTGTCTTTGGGGTTGACAACAATTGAGTGAATATTACGATCCGTGTTCGATTCCGGCAAATTCCATTCATTTTCCAATTGAATGAAATTATCAGAATAATCCAAAGACCCAAAACCGATTATTTTATTTGGGAGTTCTTGAAGGAATTTCTGCCAAAATTTAGAAAATTCCATCCTTAAATGCAATTTTCTCAGCGGTTCGTTTATTTTTTCATGCAATTCTGGGAATGATGATTCCAATTTCTTTGCCACCAATTCCACACCAAAAACAATATTCTTCTCTTTTGGCCCTTTTTTCAGTAAATGCTGCAAATTAAGGCGCCAAATTTCTAATTTTTTCAACATTTTTTCAGTTTCCTGAAGGAATTTTTGCCATTTTTCGACTTGTTCCTTTGTTATCCGTCGCAACTCGTCACACATTTCGTGGGTTTTCTCTCTAAATTCTTCGATTAAGTCTTCGAAATTTTGCCATAATTTTTCGCATTTCAAATTACATTCTTTTTCTAATTCTTCACTGTAAATTCTTGATTTTTCCTTTTTTTCCTCCAAATTCTTTTCGTAATCTTTTATTTCTTTTAGGAGGGTGGGTCCTTCGTCTTTTAGTTTCTTTAATGCCTCCTCCCTCACCGACATTCGAAGAGAGGAACAGTCACCTGAATTTTCTAAGTGTCTCATGTAACATATGTAACAGAAAGACTTGTTACAGGTGTTACAATATGAATCTTCTATTTCATAGTGAATCTTACACATGTCAGTTCTCATCGATTCTTTAATTTCCTTTTGATTATTTTCACTTAATTCGATGGAATTGTGTTGTTTTTGGGGGAGTTTCTTGTGGACATTGTTGCATTTGGTGCAGAAGAATTTTTGGCAATTCTTGCACCAAATTGTTGCGATTGATTCGATCCCATCCTCCAAACACAAATCGCATTTCCCTTCGGTCGATTCCATTTGTCGACATTTTAAATAACCGACCAAAATTGGAGAAAGGGTCATTTGGTCAAATTGAACAATTTCGTCGCATAGGGGACACTGACCATTTCCACTTGTCTGTCTTTGAATTTCCTGATTTACACAAGTTTCACATAAAGAATGAAGACATGTTAATGTCTTCCCTTCCATGTCCAATTCTCTTTGACACTTGCAACATTGCAATAGAATTTCATTATCGTTGCTGGCCATTTTTCAATTGAGTCAAAAATTCAACCTGAAAATATAGAAAAATATATTTAAATCAAAAATTCCAAAATTCAGCAAATAAGAAAAAATCAAAATATCGAATGACTGAATAAATTAAACAAAATAGTCAATTTATAGAGAGAGGGGTAGAGAGAGAGAGAGAGAGGCGATGCTATTTAGAGAGAGAGAGGGGGAGACAGGCGATGCTATTTAGAGAGAGAAGAGTGTGAGAGAGAGAGAGGCGAAGCTATTTAGAGAGAGAAGAGAGGGGGAGAGAGGCGAAGCTGTTTAGAGAGAGAGTAGAGGGGGAGAGACGATGCTATTTAGACAGAGAGGAAAGAGAGGGAGAGAGAGAGAGACGCGTGAACAAATAAAATGTCTGCTGATTGGATTGACGAACACACATACACACAGAAATACAGACACACACACACACACACACTAATGTTACCGGAAAACGTCATCGCGTTGTGTTTATAATTTTATTAATACTACTACTACAACAGACCGCCACACACGTAAATATAGAAAGAAAGAGAGGAATGAGAGTTAAAAGAAAGAAACAAGAGGGGGGAAAAGAGAATCAAGTGTGAGACAAAGTGAAGGGCAGAAAAGAGGGAGGGGGCAGGAAGTGTATCGTCTGTTTTTTCAAATTCCAAACGACAATTTTAAGGAAAGAAATGTCCAAAAAATCGCTTTTTTACCTGAAATAAAATCTTTTTTTAACTCAGATTTCTATTGAAATTTAATTGAGTTTTATTAAAAGATAAAAATTTCATACGTAAATAAAATTTTCTTGACGTAATTGTAATTTAAACATTTACTTTCGAATTTTCTTTATTTCTACCTTGTGAACACAAACACACACAAGTACACACACAAACACACACACACAAGTCCACACACACACACACACACATCTTTTGAGCCATACACACATCAGCATACTTAATATATATGTACATATATATGTGTGTGTTTGTGTGTGTGTGTGTCTTCGGACGTATGAACATAAACATAAGAAGATATTTTCCTCCTTTTTTTTCATAATGACGGCTCATTGTCTCTTATATTAAAATTCACACACATAAGCACTAATGAAATAGAAAGGGGGCAATTTAGATAGATAGATAGAGAGAGAGAGAGAGAGAGAGAGAAGGAGAAATACATAAAGCGAGATAGATAGATAGATAAAGAGAGAAATACATAGAGAGAAGCGTCGTCCTCGAGTCGTGTAATGGTTAATAAACAAGACAAGCAAAATTTCACGGGTGAGTTCGATTCTCATTGAGAGCCCCATTCATCCGGCCTTATGCCACTTCTGAGCAAAATCTTTAATAAATTAATATAAAATGTAAGGAAATTTTTCAACACAAAAAGTTATCAACTTATTTGATTGTCTAACTAATTGATCAGGATGATTTCTGACTTGGACTTTTTACTTTGATTCCAAAAAAAGATTTTTCGACATTTTGTGATTTTAAAGGGGCTGAAAGAAAGGAGGATGAAGGGGGATAAAATAAAGATTTCTTTTAAGTTAAATAAAAGCGGCATTGAATTATATCTCCTTCTCTTTAGGAAAGTTGGAATATTGCTAAATCGATAAAGTTTTTACTTACATTTCATTCCTTTCTGGTTTCACTGTTTTCTTTAAATCGTTTGAATAAAAATTAAGAAGGAAAAACTTTCATTCTTTCTGGTTTGACGGATGATTTCCAAATGACCACCTCATTTGGAAAAGAGATGTGACGTCAGAGAATTATAAGGAATTTCATTGGATGAAATTTGTCACGCCATTAGAATGATCACGTGTTACATTGGACAGAAGCGGGAAAGGGAGTGAGAGTTAAAAGAAAGAAACAAGAGAGAGGGTGAGAGACTCTCGTGTGAGACATAGTGAGGGGGGTATCGTCTGCTATTTGAAATTCAAAACGACAATTCTAAATAAAAAAGTTTAAAAAATCGCTTTTATTTTACATGAAATAAAATCTTCTTTTAACTCTGATTTCTATTGATAGTACAAAAACATTTAGTTTTATTAATAAAAAATCAAAATTTCATACGCAATAAAATTTTTTTGACATAAATTTAGATTTTTATTCATTTCCACCTTGTGAACTCACACGCACACACACATACACACATATATACATACATACTGTCACATACACACATACACACACACACACATACACACTCACATATACACACGCATACCTTTACACATATCCACACACGCATACACATACGAGCGCATTTTGGGTCTTTCACATTTTTATTCAAATTTCTTTAGCTAAAATAAAACTTTCAATATACTATTACTTTCATAGAAACATTCACACATAAAGATCGGCAATAACACACATATAGTTTGTGTGTGTGTGTGTGTGTGTGTGTGTGTGTGTGTGTGTGTGTGTGTGTGTGTGTGTGTTTAGTAACATACACACACACACACACACACTAATGAAATAGAAAGAAAGCACTTCAAAGAGAGAAATACATATAGATTGAGTGACTGAGAGGTAGAAAGGATGCTATTTAGTGAGGGGATAGAGATACAAGGAGAAAGAAAGAAACATGTAGAAAGACGGCAACTGAGAGAGAGAGAGAGAGAGAGAGAGGGAGAAAAGAAAGAGAGAGAAAGGGTGGATAGTATAATAAGTGCGAAAAATGAGAGAGATAGAGACGATAGTATTTAAAGAGAGAGGAAAGAGGGAAAGAGAGAGAAGAGA
>OY757945.1:41720191-41762691 GCA_963585895.1 Sepioteuthis lessoniana | reverse complement strand
ATTTCATTTGTGCAGAGAGTATAACTTATTTCAAATTGATCAAAGTATACAAAATTTTTAAGAAGCCATATTAATATTCAAATTTTTTTTTTTTTTTTTTTGTTGAGAAGTTTGATTTTGCTTCTTTTTTTAAAAAAAATTTTCCCATTAGTTAATCACTTGAAATTATTAGTGCTGAATAAAAATCGTATTTTGATACACACCAAAAATTCATCGTTAAATTCTCATCAACAGTACTCATTAACTTGCACACAGATAAATAGTTTCAAGTATTGCTATGTATCCCTAACAATTCAATTAAACATTATTGATCTGTTTGCACACAGTGAAATAATCAAACAGTTCTATTTCTAACAATTCAATTAAGCAGAAATTATTTGTTTGCACACAGTCTAAATGTCAAACATTTCTACTTGACCCTTAGATATAACCCTATCAGGTACTACCATTCCTGGTTAGAGTAGATCTGGTAGCAATAGAAATGAAGAAACATTTTATTTTATTTTTCAGCATTTGTTTTTAAGCTCACATGACAGGAACTATTTCAGTTGATATATTTAACAATATTTAAATTAATATTTGTTGATTATTGAATAAACATTTAATTTTATTTAGTGTTTTCTGCATTTGTTTTTAAGCACACATGACAAAGCTTTCATATTAAGCTTTAAAAATATGGAATAGAATATGAAGCCAAGTTTATCCGTGTTAAAACATTAAACAAAAAGTGTTTCTGTAAAAATCGTTTGAACAGCATTTGTAAAGAATAATTTAAAAAGAATGTTTAGAATTTATTATTTGAATATGAGGCCAGGTAATCATTTTTAATTAAGCAAGAATAAGGAAGATAAAAACAAACAAATGCTCAATTATTAAGAATTATTTAGATTTTCATTATGTTCTAAATTAACCTATATCCTCTCTCTCTCTCTCTCTCTCTCTCTCTCTCTCACTCTCTCTCTCTCTCTCGCACACACACACACACACACACACAGAATCACTGATAATTAGACATTTAGTAAATCATTAAACATTTTTTGCTAAGATGTGATGTATAAGTGGGGCACACAGTGAGACTCGAATTCACTCGTGAACATTTGTTATTCTAGCTTGTTAACCATTACACCGGCTGATTTTCAATTTAATGATTTTATTAGGAGGGTACAATCATAAAACATAAGCCTCTCTCCGCCCTCTCTCTCTTTCACACACACACACACACACACACACACACACACACACACACACACACACACACACACACACACACACACACACACACACAGAGAGAGAGAGTCCCTGATAATTAGACATAGGTCTAAGTATATACACCCCAAAATTTACCCATTTAAGTAGATAAAAGATACATTCAGACTGCCACATTTTATCGTCTATTTTTCTATACATTTTCTATACGAAAAATAAAACAAAATGAAACTTGGTTTTCACTCTCATATTCCTAGAAAAGACATTACGTAATTTACAAGTCACAATTTGTCATTTCTACACTTGAAAGTTTTTAGTTGCCTTAAAATATATCAAATAAATTAGGAGGGTCGGGTAGGTGTTCTTTATACCCACAGCAAAATGTTTTTCAGTCGATACATTCATGAAAAACACAAAACGTAGATAAGATAAAAAGTGAATTAAGACTGAGACATTTTATTCTCTCCTTTTCTATATGTTCTTTCTTTCTTTCGTTCTTTCTTTCTTTCTTTCTTTCTTTCTTTCTTTCTACATAGCTTCACTCCGATTTTTTACTTTCTGTCTTTTTCTTTTTCCAAAATTTTCTTAATATTTTATTCCACATTCTCAGCACAAATTAGAATGTCAAAAAAACAAAAAAAAAAAGACGACAAAATAAAATTTGGTTTTCCGACTCACAGTTCTAGGGGGAGGGGAATGCGTAATTTTCCTTGAAATCCTCCATCACCTCCCTCCCTTCCAAAAAACAGGATTAACCTGTAGTTAGTGTGTGTGTGTTTTTGTGTGTGTGATCATATTTACCAACCCCTCTGCTTGGGCAGCGTATGACACAAGGTCAATTTTTAAGCGGAGTTTAACAGGTTTCAATTCAGAATTTTCCTTCTCCTAGACTAGTTGCCTCAGCAAGGCTGAAGAACCTAGTCTGCCCTACTATTTACCCATAGCTGGAGGGAGAATATTTGGATTCATACCTTTCCCAAGGGTATTAGTGCTATGTGAAATGCAATCCATCAGGTCCAGGATTTGAACTCGTGTCGCCGTGTCCATATCCTGCGACGATAACCATTACACCACGGGCACCTCCTTTATGTGTGCGTGTGTGTGTGTGTGTGTGTGTGTGTGTTTTATATGTGCGTGTACATATGTATATACGTATAATTGCGTGTGTACTTGTATGTATACATATGTGTGGTCGGGGTTGTGTGTGTATAGACTTCTGTGTGTCAGTGTGTCTGTGTGTGTATATGTACGTATGATGTTTACAATTCATATTTCATTTAAGATTAAACAAATAAAATTTACCAACTATAAATGCTCGATTCAAACACCAAATTCCTCACCGATATATATTCAGCTAAACGACTGGTTTTTGGAGGTAAAGAAATTTAAATTTGACCATTCGAACAAGTGGTATATACATAACCTGGAATCCGTCCTGGAGATTGAGACGCGCTAAGTTCTCTGGAATTTTGAGATACAAATTGATCACCAAATATCGGCAAGACGACTAGACTTAGGCATAGTCAACAACAACAACAACAACAACACAAAAAAGAGAACCTGCTGAATAATAAACTTTGACGTTCTGGTGGACCACTGAGTAAAATTAAAAGCAAGTGAAAAGAGAGATAAATATCTAGACCTTACTAGAGAACTAAAAAAATATGGAACATGAAGGTGACGGTGATATCAGTTGTTATTGGTGCACTGGGAACAGTCCAAAAGGATTGTTAAAGGAACTAGAAGACTTAGAAATCAGAAGACAAGAGGAGACCATCCAGACTACAGCATTACTAAGATCGACCTGAATACTGAGAAGAGTCCTGGAGGCTTGAGGAGACTTGCTGTCACTCAAACTTCAGTGAAAAACCATCAGATAACGCTAGTGTGAAAACTCTCGAAGGTGTAAAATAATAAGACAAATTCATCCGTGGAAAATCATTAAACAAAATGAGTTAAAGTGAAAATCGCTTGGACAGTATACGTAAAGATTTATTTTCAAAAAATATTTGAAGTATGTAATTTGAATATGAGTCCAGTTAATCACTTTTGAATAAGTAAAAATAAGAAAGATAAAAACAAACAAATACCCAACTATTAGGAATTGTTTAGATTTTTGTTGTTTTAATTCAACCCTCAGATCTTGATATTTTATTGGAAGTATTTTGTCGTGACATGTCTATAAACAGTGACAAGCATAATACAATAAAATGTTCGGGTTTTAATTTGAATTGAAATTTTCAATTTAACGATTTTATCAAGTGGGTAAAATCATAAAACATAAGCCTATATCCGCTCTCAACCTCTCTCTCTCTCTCTCTCTCTCTGTATGAGTGTGTCACGAATACACACACAGACAAGCACGCACGCACTTTCACACACACACACGCACTATTTGTATCTATCTTATAACTTATCTAACTTAAGTTTTATTTCATGTAAATACAAATAAAGACAAACTATTAAGAAAATTCGATGGTAAAGAGTAAATATTTTTAGGTAAACAATATTTAAAACAAATTCAAATCATATGTAATAATTTATATCCATTAAGAATGGAAACTTAATGATTTGTTCAAGTTAAACAGAACTCATTATTTATGCAATTAGAAGAAAAAGTCGATTTAATATAAATCAAAGTAAAAAAATAATCATTGATAAATAATATTTCTCCTTCGGGTAAAGAACACCAAAATGTCTTTTAACTATTTATAAGTGTTGAATTTAAGGATATTTACTTTGTTTCAAATGACGATTAAAAAGTAAGGTTAAAATATGTTTCAAATTGCAAAACGAAATCGTCGAACGAATATCTAAAATTCGGAAGTAATTTAAGCCGAATTGAAAGTAAAATGTTTCAGTTTAACTGTTGATTAATAAAATATATTTCTTTTTAGGGCAGCTCTTGGAGATTCATTGATAGTGAAGTCAATTCTCACTAAGTGCCCCATACTTCTGACCTTGTGCTCTACAACATGTTTTTCTTCTCTTTTTTTCACTCAATTCAGAACCGGTTACAATATTTAAGAATTTTTTTCTTTTTAAACAAGATTTCGATTCGACGATGTAAGGTCATAGTGCCTAGAGTCAAAGGGGGCTGTGGGGCCCCGGGCGGCACTTTATGGAAACGGCATTTTGCTGGTGAAAAAAATTGAAGACGCGATCATTCATTTTTACGTTTAAGGTGTTTCAAAACACAAATCAAATATTTTTTTAATGCAATTTTTTTTCTCATTCATTCCTTTCTGTGTGGAATATCACAAATACATGACATGCCACCCTCTGAGCGACTTCAGCTTTTAATAAGCTCGGGTGACTGTCTAAGATGTCGATAATTTATCTGGCCCAACTGTGAGTGAACTCTTGCTGAGATTACAAGACTACCCTGGGACATTCCAAGTAACATCCACACTATATTGAATATTTTCTACATCCAATAGTCGCTCCCATGTTTTGCATTGCGATAATCGGCTTATATAATTTTTGGATCGTCTTTAAATTATTTTTAATACAAACGAAATGCCCGAAAATGTTTTTATCAAGGATTTCAAAATCAAATTTGAACATGTTGAAATTTTAATGAAATTTTTGTTATTTTATTATGAATAGCTTCTTTCATTTAAAAAAACCTTGAGAAGATATTTTTTTCACTTACCAGGAGGACTTCAACGTTATGTCTGTCATTTGAATTATAAAAAAATTCCAATCGCTAATTTTTACATTTCCAGAAAGATCAAAAACGAGAAGACTACATATAAAAAAGAATTAAATTTACGATGTGAACACCTTGAAAAAGTTATTTGAAAATTTTAATTTTGTTTTTAAAATATTAAAAAAAGAATTTTTATTTCGTGTTTTTTTTTTTTTTTTTTTTTTTTTCTTGTTTTTTGGGGGGGGAATTTTAAAAACAAATTTTTTTGTTGGGTTAATCCGAAAACAAATTTCCTCTGATGCAATTTACCTATACTTATCCACTTTAAAATTTTACTGTGGATATGAATTTAAAAATTAGGAAGAGGCTATTTTGACGGTCTCTGCATAATAACGACCCCTACGTTATTTTTCTAAAAAAATTTAATTTAGTTTAATTTTTTTTCAACATAGCTGCTATGACGTGATGAAAGAAGTGAAAACTATTTATTCATAAAAACAACAGTTTTCTTATGCAATCCCAAAATTTTCTGCTTATTTTTTTTAAGAATGCTCTCTTCATAGTAGCTGCAGGAACCAGTTTATTTCCCCGAAAAAAGCAGACCAAATCGCGTACGAGGCTGACTCCTGCTGCTAATTTGAAAGCGGCATTCCTTTAAAAAAGCAGAGAACTTAGGGGATGGTGTTACTCAATGATAACCAATTATTTGCCTTTTTATTGGAAAACGTTGATATAAAACATTGGATAAGTTGAAAAATCCCCCCGAAACTGATCAACTGTAAAATCTCTACCCCAACTTCACCCAACTGTTGAATCTTCTCCCAGATTGATCAACCGTAAATCTTTGAAACTTGTTAAAAACGAATTATGATTAATGATTTTTTTTCTTTTCATCGAAAAAGATTGGAGATTTTTTTTAAATAAAAAAAACATTTGTAGTAAAGTAGAACGAGAAATATACACGATTTAAAGTTTGTTTACATTTTGAAAGTTTTTACTAAACTTGCAAATTTAAAGCTCAAAAACGGTAGAAATATCATGCTCTTCAGAGAATTCAATAAATTTTCAATAAAATCACTTTGTTAGAATAATTATTATACCAGACATTGGCCAAGGGGTTAGAGTGTTCGCCAATGGCCCGGGAAACCTGGGTTCAATCCCAGGTCAAGTCATACCAAAGACTCAAAAAATGGTACTTGATGCCTCCTTGCTTAACACTCAGTATTATAAGGTACGGATCAAGGGTAAAGTAGAGCAATCCAGGGAAAGAGTAGCGCCCTCCCCTACACATTGGTGTAGTAGCTATCGAAAAGGGAGCCTTCGGGTTACCCTCGACTATGGTCGCCAACTTACATTAAATTCTAAATGTTTTTAGAGATTTTTAGACTAAACATTTAAAAAACATCAAATCTCGTGCATATTACAAGAATAACTTTTTATATTATCATTACAAACTAAGGATCTTGAGTTTGTACTATAAAAAGGTCACTTAAGATTGTTTATGTAAGGTCAGTTAAGATTATTTATGTAAAATTTTCAAAGTTTCCTGGAAGGATTTTTTAAAAAGTATTTTTAAAATATATATTTTTAAAGATTATTTATGTCAAATTTTTAAATATTACGCTTTAAAGTCTTCTGGAACGATTTTTTAAGAAATATTTTAAAATATTTCTGTAAGATCAACTGTAGGATCTCTATTCCAGTTCAACTGTAGAATTCCACCAAACACAACTGGAGGAAAGAGATTCTTCAATTAATCCAAATTATTTTTTACTTTAGTTGCTGAAACATAAAAAAGATTAAAGATTTGTTTTACCAAAAAAACAAAAACAAAGTCAAGTCAGGAATGTAATTATTTAATATTGACTTTTAATGTTGATTGTTAATTTTTTTAAAAACTTTATTTTAAAATACGAATATTTTTGATACCCAGCTGAACTGATGGAAACAAATGATTTGTCATAAAGTATTTCTGTCCTTATTTGTTTAGTTTCATTACCATCTTTTATAACGCCGTAGATTTAAAAAAAAAAAAAAAAAAAAAAAAAACCCGCATATATCGGCAAAATAATGAGCGCTAATTATTTTGTCTAAAAAATTAATTGTGAGCCAGTTTTTTAGAGAATAAATTAATGTTTAATGCAGGTATCAGAGGTGAACATTATAAAATTTTGATGTTCAGTTATTTCTTTTACGACCATTACTATCGATTAAATTTTGAATTATCATATTGAGTAGAAGAATGAAATAAAAAAAGGGATAAGAAAATTGTATAAGAAAAAGTGATAGTAAATTCAAATTATATTTTAATTAAATATTCTTTATCAACTTCAAGACAAACAATTTTTTTTCCCTTGAAGCAAAAGTTTTGGGCCAAAATTCAGACGTTTTCTGAAATTTATGCAATTTTTTATGTAAATTTTTTTTCAAGAAAAAATGCAAAAATTCCTTCCAAATTACAAAAATAAATTCCTCCAAATCCATTTTAAAATTTCCCAATTTTTTTTTTTTTTTTTTTCAGTTTCGAATGCTTGAAGTTTTTGTCTATTTTCATTAAAACAAAATATTTTACAGGTCGAAGTTTGGCCCATCACCAAAAAAAATTTCCAGTTGAGGGATCAACACAAATTATAGGACAACGACATTAAACCCAATCACCCTACCCTCCGATTCCCCAGTGTCAATAATTTTTTAGTTTTAGCCTTTTTCTGTGTAAAAATTAATTTGAAATTTTTCAAAATTACAAATCAAATTTGTTTTTTTTTAAATTTGACAAACGGAAAAAGACTCTTAGTTTTTTGTGTTAATAACACTGGTTTACAATGATACCCGTTTTTATCTAATTTGAGGGTGCTGAATTCAAATTTGAAATCCGTTTTTACTCATCGCCTCTAGTTTTTTAGATATGCATCGTGTGCATTTTGTGTATATACAGCATATAGGAGAGAAGATACAGAGGAAGAGGAGAGAGAAAACGAACCTGTTATCTTCCGCGGACGATTGGCAGTTGACAGTGGATCTGGAGACTCAGCTGAAGTTCCCCAGTCACATAGCTGTAACATCGCTAAGACCGGACCTGATATTGCACTCTGATAACACAAAGCAGTGCATTATTTGGGAGCTGACTGTGTCATGGGAGGAGTATATTACTCTCGCTAATGAGAGGAAGAGGTCCAAATACCAAGAACTGGTCGAACAATGTCAACGAAAGTCATGAAAGATTCATTATGACCCCGTTGAAGTTGGTTGCAGGGGCTTTGCTGGACAGTCTTTGGGCAGAGCCCTAGCAAAAATTGGTATAGTCGGGGCAGCTAGAGTGAGAGCGCTGAAGGACATTACCAACACAGTTCTGAAGGCGTCAAAGTGGATTTAGCTTAAGAGATCAGAGCCATGGAAGAAATAAAGAGGACGTTCGAGGAGCCCAAAGAATTAAGACTAGGAAACACATTACAAACCATAAATGTATAATGAGTTAATACTAAGTTAGGATAGTCGGAATGTCAGGGGGAGGGGTTGAGAATAATTGGCGGTTGGGTGGGGGGATGGACATTTTATTTTATTTTATTTATTTATTGATTTATTTTTTTAATAATCGGTTTTTTTGTTTGTTTTTTTCTTCCTCGTATACTGGTTATGGTCCGCTACAATTTAAGGTAAAAATTATTTGCCAGCGGTCACGAGCAGTTTTAGTTAATTGATTGAAACCTAATTGCAAATAGTTCATGGGACGAAGGGGGGGGGCTGGAGATAGGTTTGAAATAGTAATAAGTTAGAATGTAAGGAGTTGAATAGAGTAGCGTTTTTTTTTTTTGTTTTTTTTTTAAGGAATATGCATTAGATTGGTAATATGAGCATAGGTTAATGATAAACGGGGAGGAAAAATTTTGGCAAAAAGCATGAGTTAATCTGTAGCAAATAATCTGGTGAGCCAAATAAACGGGATTATTATTTTTATTTATTTATTTATATTTTTTTTTTATTTTTTTTTTTTGCGAATAGGGGTATAAAGTAAAAGTTAAAGACTGACTGAATAGTTTTGAGCGGGGGATTAATTCATGTTAGTTTAGAAGTATTAGTATAGGACAGATTTAGCGGGAGATTCGCGTAAGTCTAGTGAAGTGTAAATCATGGACACGGACGAATATTAAAATAACATCTTACCTCGATACCGATTCCGGAAGTAGCCGGGCAAATTTATTTCATTGTAAATTTACAATGAAGGCACGAGGCCTTGAGTTTTTGGGGGAAGGGAGCGGTTTTCATTGGCTATGTAATCTACGGGAACCTAGCTAGCCACATTCGTCGACCCATTCAGCAGTACAGTATATAATCATTCATTCATCACCATGTGCGCAGCAATCACCAAAATACCACAATTTCTCAATGAAAGAGGCCTATTTAAAATCCCGAGTGCAGTGTATGATTTTATTTACAATATGATTTTTACAGTAAAAGTATGTGATGGGGATGGGAGAAAAAACCCCGAAAACGAAAAAGACGAAACCAAGGAAAAAAAGATTCTCCCCGTTTGGTTGCCCTCCCATCCCGCCGTCGATAAAATTGGAGGCCGACTGTTTTCCGCGGCGAAAGAACCGAAAACAAGCCGGACCTACCCTAGGTGGGGCGGGAATCCTAATCTACATGGCTAAAAGAAATAAGGGGTCGGGCGCGGTATGGGTCAATATAAGCAGGTAATATGATTTTTATACATATGAATTTTCAAGATCTTCAACAAAAGCGGACTGGGATACGGGTTGAGATAGATAAAATAATAGGGATGGGGAAGATCTTGAGAACTAACGACTAGATAACAGGGACGATGACTCACAACATACTGCTAACTAGGTTTCAAGGGGAAGAAAAAGAAATACCTACTTACTCGGGCTGGGGTCCCTAAGGACCCGTACCGTAGACGCCATGGGTCGGCAGAGGAGGGAAGGATGACTCCAACATTGCCCCCTTTCTTACAACCAGGCTCGCTGCATTCACCCACCTTTTGCTGAATGTTATGCGATCCAAGCGTTTTCTATCGCATCTGATTTTGACCCTCAGCTGATGCCGAAAATACAAAACCAGATCACGATGAGAAAAGTTTGCATCGTCATACAATCCCTTGTTTCGCGTCGTCCAGATCACCATTCGAGCCACAGCTTGGATCGCGAGAAACACCATACGCTTCTCACCGTGAAACGGAGGAAGAACGTTGTCTACGACGTAACCAACGTCGAGCAGCACGAGCTGTTTGGGTTCGATGCGAGCCGTCCACTCCCCGACGTGATCCCAGAACGGGCGAACTCGCTCGCAGTAGTAGAAGGCGTACTCAGCCATTTCTTCCAAGCCACTGCCGCAACGAGTACAATCGGGCATGTCTGCCAGGCCCGCTCTGAAGTTCAAGACGAGAAGGGGCAACGTATTCCGTACAAGTCGCCAGGTGAGCGAGAACTCGGAGTTGTTCAAGAAGCTCGATCCTTGCACCTAATTCCAATGAGAGCGGATCTCCTCCGCCGTCCAGCCGCGCCGCTCGCTAAGAGGATCCGAAGCGGAACCCACCACTAGCTCTCGATACAGTTCTTTTCGAGGCCGTGAAAGGTCACTGGACCCAAGAAGGTTACGAAGGGCCTTTCGGCACTCGCGGACAAACAGTGTTTCGCCCAAAGACTTACGTTGGCCTTCAGCCTTTGGGTCTGACTTGAGGCGAGGAAAAGTCCGACTCGCCTTTCGTCTCCACACTGAGTTCCCTGTCAAGGATCGGCCCAAGTATGCAAGTCTTTCAGCAAGCCAGTGGCTCTGCAGATCAGGCACACCTAGGCCCCCGTTGCGTGTACGGAAGTAGACAGGCAAAACCGGATGAGCTAAAGATGATATTATATAGCAGAGGAGTGTAGAATGCCCTGTTTTCATTGGCTGTTTCCTAAAAGACAGATGTCTATAAGAACGGCCGAAGTCCGGCTTTTTATTTATTTTTTCTTTGCTTTGGTAGAGGCACGAGCGTAGCACGTCGCGATCACGGAGGCGGCTTGGCTCTTTCAGAGTCAAGCAGGGGTTACTGTCGGAGCTGATATGATGCAGAAATAACCCGAAATCGGCAATGAAGACAGCGCATCACTGAAGACCTCCCTGATGCATCTAAGATGTATGATTGAAATACATAAAGGTGTGACGGCAAATTGACTAAAATCCCAAAACGGGACTTTATTTTTCGCACGTGTGAAGACGGGGCAGGTTGGCACTTGATCCCCTACAGAATAAGTCCTGTTCAGAGTTTTTCTCTCCGGCATATAAGAACTGGCATATTACGTGAGGGAATAATTTAGGGCCAGACTGACCACCGCTGGCAAAGGGGTTCCAAATTTCACACTATCACACACCCACCAGGCCGCTTAGACAACAGAAGAATATGGGCCTACAGGTTTTAGTCGTAATAATATTAATATTGTAGTAGTCGGCAACTCCGGTTTCCCGTGTGATACTTTAGGAATTAATAGGACAATTCTAAGCAAGATAACATAAGGCGAATAGAAGCTGAAAAGAAAGCATGAAGTAACAACATAGACCACATGGTAAGACGAACATAATTTCCTTTACTACTTATATATATACGTTCAGAGTGTCAAAACATATAATTGGACAGTCCATGAATATAAATGTCTTTTCTTGGCTTTTATCCTTCTTCAACTTGAGAGAGAGAGAGAGAGAGAGAGAGAGAGAGAGAGAGACAAACGAAATTTGGGTATAAAGGAAAAATGTCCCCAAAGTTACTTATCTTATTTTCGACGGGGTTCCACTGGAGAATTTTTCTTCTTTCACGGGCTAATAGACTTTGTTCTGTTTTTAATACTGGCTTGAAGGATTTGGAGTCCTTCGTGTCTCAGTTAATCTTTTGTCTTCAACCCGGAGTAAAATGGCTATGGTCCGTCTGCCACGAGCCTTACTGAAAAATTAACTTTCTTGTCCTTTACTTCCGCTGAGGGGAAGGGAGCCCCACTTCCGTTTTGGGGTCCCAGCCAATCATTTGGCTTCTCTCTCTTTCCCCTTCCGATGTCCGGCAACCTGAGGTTACTAAGTGCCAACATCTGTTTATCCCCTCTGTGACCCACATTCTCTCTTAACGGTCACTTTTTGACTGCTAGATAGTGCTAATTCAACACGGGAGGATAGTATCAGTCTTACCTCTTCGTCTCCGTGAGCTATCACGTGACAAAGGCGTATATGAATTCAGGGTTAATTCTAATATTGTGAGACTGATGGCTTATATTTTTAGTTATTATGCACTAAATGTAAGTGATAGCATTACATTATATATATATATATATATATATATATATATATATATTGTTACGTGGGGTAGAAAATAGGAGAAATATATTTTTATGTACATTACAAATGTGTTTTATTTGTCCTTATTATTCCGAGACGAAAAATAAAGTTGGGAAGGAAAGGCGCCAAGCATATCCTTTCTCATCACACATAATTTGCTCGGTAGTTCACGAGGCTAAGAGAGGAAGAGAAAAGAAAAAATAGAAGACGGCAAGAAATGGAATTGCAAGTCAACCCCTTTCCACTATTTACCCATTTCAGCTAGCCTTGAACTTTTGGACTGAACATTGGGTGACCTTACCAGCAACGTGTCCAGCTCTAAGAGTCAGTGAGAGACCCTTTTTCGGCACTGGCAAAGGACAGTAGTAGTAGCGGTCCTGACTTCGAGGCGTTAACATCCATCCAAGAGCTCCGTTACAATACACCCGAAATGTGACTAAGAAAAAGACAGCAGAAACCTAACAACTCCCCGTGGCACTTAAGTTCAAGCTTCTTCAAGAAAAAAAAAGGGAACGAAAGAAAAAAGATTATTAACAAGTCCTAAACCCTCAGTGAGTTTCATATTTCTTTTGCCTCCATGTGTCTACCTTGCAAATCTGTTTGAGTTGTGATTCGTCTCGGACTTCATAGATACATATTAACGTTAGTTTTCCATCCCCTTTTGTTCTTAAAGCCTTTTTTAATTCTTGTTTTTCCCTAATTAAGTTGTAAATGTTATAATAAATTTTGTTGTTAAATCTTCAAATTGTGTTATGATGGTTTTGTGAGTGCTTGTTGCTTATTCCGCTGTGATTTTCCGAGAGTCTTCGATTGGAGAAATTCCCTTTCCATAGTTCACCCTTTTTTTATCGAACCTTAGGACATTCTTGCAATTCTCTATATTTTTTAAATTATTCTCGTTACGTGCCAGTTATCGAAGTCCCAGTGAAAGCCGGTTCGTAACAATATATATATATATATAAATATATATATATCGAAACGATATATATATATATATATATATATATATATCGAGACGATATATATATATATATATATATATATCGAGACGGATTTTGACAGTTAAGGCAGCAGGTTTCAATCCACACTCTAGCAGTCATTGGAAGAGTTTGTCTCGCAGACGGCGCAGGAGGTTGGTGTCCCTCAACTATCGTGTTACACATCTTTTGGGTTACTAGATATTAGTATTACATTTTCAAATGCACATTTCGTTTTACTTTGTTATATTTTCAGATTCTCCAATGGTTTCAAGCACGTCAAAATTTCGAGGATGCCTCAACAAGGCCAATTCTTTCTGCTACGTGTGTGGGGACTTCACAACAGTTGCGCAGCGTCGAACCATCACTTCCCTCCTCAGAATCACCTACTTTCACAATTTTGACAGTAAAATTGGTGATCAGGACAAGTCTTGGGCTCTACATATCTGTTGTAAACTCTGCTACAATGGACTAACTGCATAGTTTAATTGCAAGAAAGCGGCTTTCAACTTTGCAGTCCCGATGGTTTGAAGAGAGCCGCAAAACCACGCAGATGATTGTTATTTTTGTTTAACTAATATATCTGGTTTCAATGCATCTTCTAGGAAAAAGATCAAATATCACAACCTTCGATCTGCTTTGAGACCCGTTACCTATTTTGATGATCTCCCTGTACCTACGCCTCTAGTAAATAAGGATCTCCTTTCCTCATCAGATGAAGAAATGCCTTCAAGGGAGGATTCTGCCGAGTCAATAACTTTGAAAGATATTGAGTCTACATATTAAGGAACAAGTGGCAATGAGCAACACTGCATCACGCAAGAAGACCTGAATGATCTTGCTCGTGATTTGAATCAGTCAAAACAGCAGTCAGAGCTCTTGGCTTCTCGGCTTAAACAGTGGAACCTAGTCCAAGAAGATGTAAGGATCACCAGTTTCAGGAATCGAAACAAATCAGGTCATTGGTCTTCTTATGGGTATGCAAGCGGGCTTCACAAAGTACTGTTGTTTTCTCTGTCACTGGGATAGTCGAGCCCCAAGGAGAATCCTTTGGTGGACATGAATAAGGTGCTTCTTCCTCCTCTTCACATCAAGCTTGGTTTGATGAAGAATTTCGTAAAGGCGTTGCACAAAAATGGTGCTGTTTTCCAACACTTGTCTACTGTGTTCCCAGGTCTTAGTGCTGCTAAACTCAAAGAGGGCATCTTTGTCAGACCTCAGATCCGAGAAGTGCTGAAGGATACTGATTTTGAGGAGTTTCTTAACTTAAAGGAACTGAGTGCATGGGAAGCATTCAAGTCAGTCTGTAGTGGCTTCCTTGGTAACACACGCGTACCAGATTACCAAGACTGTATTGAGAAGTTGCTAAAGTCTTACGAGGATATGGGGTGCCGAATGTCACTCAAGATTCATTTTCTCTTTTCCCACCTTAACTTCTTCCCGCCAAACCTTGGAGCAGTGAGTGATCCTATTTACCCAACCCCTCAGCTCGGGCAGGATATGACACAAGGTCAATTTTTAAAGCGGAGTTTAGCAGGTTTGAATTCAGAGTTTTTCCTTCTCCTAGACTAGTTGCCTCACCAAGGCTGAAGAACCTAGTCTGCCCTACTATTTACCCATAGCTGGAGGGAGAATAATTGGATTCATACCTTTCCCAAGGGTATGGAGCAGTGAGTGATGAGCATGGAAAAGATTCCACCAAGACATTACGAAGATGGAGAGCAACGATCAAAGCAAATTGAACCCCGGCATGATGGGAGACTTCTTCTGAATGCTCTTGCGTGACATGGGAGGCAAAATACACCAGATCTTCTAAGAAAACACACTTTTCACTGTCTGTGGTACTATGAATTGTGTTATTGTGTCATCCAAGTATATGGATTCAATCAGTCTTCTTTATCTATCCTGTTTTATCCGTTATAAGCTGCTGCAACTCTTGAAATATCCACTTATATTCTCTGTTTATACGAAAATGAGACATTTTAAAAGCCAGAAAACTAGAGGTGACAGAGCAAAACTATTTATAAATTTGAATTCAGCACACCCAAATTAACAAATACACCTATCCCCATTCTTGCCTCAGACCAATAATTTATTTTTGTAAACCAGTGTAATTTTTTTTTTTAAAGAAGATTTTTCTTTGGTAAAAATATTAACTTTTCTCTCAATCGCCAAGAATTTCTGAGGAAATGAAAAACATTTCCCGTGAGTGAAATCACTTGATTCTTTCAATTCAATAATCGAAAAATTGTTCGATCTGTCATCAAGAAAAATATGATTGTTTTTGTCACTGACAACTATTGATATAATCAAACGATGCATAATCCATTCATTCTCACATTGAATTAAATTATCAGAATAATCCAAATACCTAGAACCAATCATTTTATTTTGGAGTTCTTGAAGGAATTTCTGCTAAAATTCAGAAAATTCCATCTGCAATTGCAATTCTCTCAGCGGTTCGTTTATTTTTTCATGCAATTCGAGGGATGCTGATGCCAATTTCCTTGTCACGAATTCCACACCAAAAACAATATTCTTCTCTTTTGACCCTTTTTTCAGCAATTGGTGCAAATCAAAGACCCAAATTTCTAATTTTTCAGCATTTTTTTTTCTGTTTCATTGTAGAATTTCCGCCGTTTTCTTTACGTGTCCATTTGTTATCCGTCACAATTTCTCACACATTTCGTGTTTTCTCTTTAAATTCCTCGATGAAGTCTTCGTAATTTTGCCATAATTTTTCGCATTTTAAGTTGGATTGTTTTTCTAATTCTTCACTTAAATGTGTAGACACACTTACTGTAAGGCAAAAATAGAAGATTAAACTTTATTAATTTTTTGTTGATTTTACGTTTTTGAAGAGAAAACCTTTAACTGCTGCAACAACAACAACAACAACACACACACACACACGCACACACACACACACACACACACACACACACACACAGATATATATATATATATATATATATATATATATATATATATATATATATATACACCAACACGCACACATGCACAGACACCTACACACATACAGGTAGACACAATAATAAATAGATAAATAGAATAGAAAGAATAGGAAATTTCGAGAAAGAAAAAGAGAGAGAGAGAGAGAGAGAGAGAGAGAGAGAGAGAGAGGTGGGGAAGAATAGTGTAGAAAGGTAAAATGAAATACAGCTGTTTCTAATCTCATACCACATAGACGCGCATGCGCACGCAGACATATACATAGACAAGCGTATGCGCATGCGCATACGTATACATACACGCGCATACGTACTCATTAAAACGTTGTTTTATTCTTTCTCTTTATAATTTTATTAATAGTACAACAGCCACATACAAACTAATGAAAAAGAAAGGGTGCTATTGAAAGAGAGAGAGAGAGAGAGAGAGAGAGAACAAAAAATGAGAGAAGAGTCGCCCTCGGTTGCTGTAATGGTTAATAAGCTAGATTAGCAAAACTTCACGGGTGGGTTAGATTCTCATTGAGAGCCCCATTCATACGGTCTTATGCTACTTCTGAGCTAAAAACTTTTGTAAATTAATATACAATGTAAGGAAATATTTCATCAACATAAAAACTTATCAATTTATTTGATTGTCTAACAAATTGATCAGGATAATTTCTTACTTGGACTTTTTACTTTGATTCCGAGAAAAGATTTTCCGATATTTTGTGATTTTAAAGGGGCTAAAAGAAAGGACGATGAAGTGGGGGATAAAATAAAGATTTTTTTTTTATTAAATTAAAGAGGCATTAAATTTTGTCTCTTTTTCTTTAGATATTGTGAAATCGATAAAGTTTTTGCTTTCAGTTTATTCCGTTCTAGTTTCCCTGTTTTCTTTAATTCGAATGAAAATTAAGAAGGAAAAACTTTCATTCCTTCTTACTCGACTGATTATTTCAAAATAAGCACAACATTTGGGAAAGGGCTGTGACGTCAGAAAATTATAACGCATTTCATTGGAAGAGATTTGTCATTCCATTAGAATGATCACGTGTTACATTGGACAGAAGCAGTAAAGGAAATGAGAGTTAAAAAAAGAAACAAGAGAGTGGGAAAGAGAATCACTGTAAGACATAGTGAGGGAGAGAAAAGGGTGGGGACTGCCAGGGTATCGTCTGCTATTTCAAATTCTAAACGACTATATTAGAAAAAAGTCCGAAAAAATTCGCTTTTTTAACCAGAAATAAAATCTTATTTTAAATCTGATTTCTATTAATATTACAGAAACATTTAGTTTAATCAATATAAAATAGAAATTTGATAAGAAACAAAATTTACTTGGCCAAAATTGTAACTTAAACATTTACTTTCGATTTTTTCTTATTTCCCCTGCGTGAACCCCCCCCCCCGACACACATACACACATACACACAGTCAAACACATACATACTTATATACACATATAAACGAATATGCACATGCACACATATATACACTAACACACAAACACGCACACATACACTCACAGACACACACGAACACACACACATACACATACACATACGCACGAACATACGGAAGCACACGCAGAATAATGACACATTTACTTCCTCCTTATGAACACGCACCCACCAACATAGACACCCGTCGATAGGCACATACACATTGTGCTTTTAACCTTTTCAGTTAGATTTTTTAAGCTAAAATAAAACTTGAAATATACCATTACTTTCATAGAAAGATTCACACATATTCAAAGATTAGCACAAACGCATACATAAAACCGGCTCATTGGTATAATGGTTAGAGTGTTCACCTGTAGCAGGGCCGATAAGGATGACAACTCTACTTGGTTTAGAAATGTGAATAATTATTATCAAACAAGATAATAAAGAGACGAACGCAAGGGTAACAGTGTAACAAGAAAACGGGCGCAAATTTATTGAATGGGGTTGAGGAGACCGGGATGTTCGACAGAGCCGCTTTCGATTCGGGTGAACCACTAGAATTGGGAGGTTCTTGCTTCCTGGTCATCTGCTTCGTGTTTGTCCCCTGGCTGTCTGCTTCGACGATTCTGAGGGGAATCGCTGGATATACTCCAACTCAAAGCTGGAGATCTCCTTCCCTAAACAGGGCTGAGTCGGGGAGCAGGTATGTTCGAAGATCAATCTCAAGTTGTGGGATGACAGGTAAAGTGTTATAGTGGTGAGCGTCCACCACACAAAGTGGGGTTTCATACAGAATCACTCCAAATGACTTGATCAACCACAAAGGAGGGATCACTATATGAGCGTATCGCTTAATGAGGCGCGAGGGTGATCTGAATGCAAAATATCCGTGGAACGGATATTACACTTTGATCCTTTTATTTTCCCAAAATTGTAAAGCTTACAAAGTTTAGGGGAGCAAGAATCCCCAAACCTTTTGAGGGAGAAGGGTGGATGAAGACTATGATATCTAGAAAGTCCTAGCTAGTCACATTCACTAACCCAGACACACTATACAATGAAGACAGTCATGCATCAACAAGCACGCAATGTTCACAAAAATACAGCATTTGTTCTATGAAAACCTACTTTAAACCGGGTGAAATGAATGATTTATTTACAAATGAAGACATAAATACAATTAAGCAATGATGGGGAGGAATGAAAAAAAAAACCCACCAAAATAATTGGTAAAAACCCCATTTGGTTACCTTTCAATCTTCTCGTCTATGATGTGGAGATCGACTGTTTTCCAGTATCCAAGCGGACTGAAAACAAGCCGAACTATCCCTATGGAGGAATGGATCTAAACTAATGGTATAAAAGGAACGTGTGGGAGGGCTCAACGAGGAATGGGTAGCATGAATAACAATAATGTGGGTCCAAGATCCTCAAAAACGTGGGACTGGATGAAGGTTAAGGTGATAAAAAATGGGGGATCGGGAGTGTTAGTGATAGGCCCAATCATTTACCTCATACAGCTAACTAAGGGGTAGAGGGGTACAAAAAATCCTACTTACCGAGGGTGGGGTCCCATGCGCAGGAAGAGGAGGGAAGGATGACTCCAAAGTTGCCCCCTTTCATACGACCAGGCACGCTGCATACACCCACCTTTTGTCGAATGCTATGCGGTCCATTCATTTTCTATTGATCTAATTTAGACCCTAAGCTAATGCCTAAAGAACAAAATCAGATCACGATGAGAAAAGTTGGCACCGTCATACAATCCCTTGCTTTGCATGTCCAAAATCACCATTCTAGCCACAGTTAGGATCGCGAGAAACACCACACGCTTCTCACCCTGATGCAGAGGGTCAACATTGTCCACTACGTAACCAACGTAGAGCAGCACGAGTTGCTTGGGACTGATGCAGGCCGTCCATTGTTTAGTGTTAGGTTAATCGTTTTCTATATTAAAGATCATTTAAAGATAATTTCTGTAGTAAAATACACTGCTAATGTATTTTCAACAGTAGAAATAATTGAAAATCCATTTCTATAAAGAATAAAAGATTACTCATTTTCTTTCGTATCAATCATTTTAAAATAATTTCCAAAGTAAAATTAAATGCATTTGAATTTTCTTGGTAGAAATCATTTGAAATTTATTTTTGTAGAAATTATAAAAGGCTAAAGAGTATCTATAATAAAAATTATTGAAATATAATTGCAATTGCAAAATTCTTTGCTAATGTATTTTCTATAATAGAAACCACTGGAAATTCATTTCTATATAAAAAAAAATAAATGTTTCATATCTTTTTAGTTCTCTAACAAGATCTAGATATCTATCTCAATTTTTGATTTCTTTTTTTTACTCTTTGGTCTGGCGGGAAGGCATTCTGTAAAATTTGGCAGGTTCTCTTTGTTTTACTGACTATCACGAGGTCTGGACGTCTGACTAGGATTAGGTAATCCATTAGTATATCAGAATCAAAGTGCAGTAGTTGTGTCTCATTCTTCAGATGGTATTCTAATTTTAGATTTTTCACTTGTTCTTATGGTCAAAACTGAAAGGAGTTAAAGAAAAAGAGAAAAATAGAAAGAGAAAATGGTAGAGGAAAAAGTGAAAAAGAAAATGCAAAAATAAAAGAATATGAAAGGAAAAGTGGAAAAGATAAATAGGAAATTTTTAAAAAATTGTTGAGGAAGTAGAAATGATAAAAGGAAACGATAGAAAAAGTGGAAAGAGAAAAAGAATATGAAAGATTGTGAAAGATAAAAAGAAAAAGATAATGGGAAAATTAATGTTAGTTTCAAAAATCGTTTGTTTGCACACAGTTAAATGTTTCAAGTATTGCTATGTAAGAGTAACAATTTAAATTCAGTTGTTGGTTTGGAAACATTTGCCTAGATAAATATAATATGTAAGATATTAGTTTGTTGGTAATTTTATTTTTAAATAAGTCTCAAGTAATATGTTTGCACACTAGAATTGCTATTACTTCTACACAGTGAAATGGTTTCAATTATTGCTGACACGACTAATTCTATTTAGTATAAATCATTTGTTTGTCGTGAAGTGGTTACAAGTATTGCTATTTAACACAACTAATTCTATTCAATATTAATCATTTGTTTGCACATAATTAAATGATTCCAAGTATTGTTATGTTTTACTGATAATTCAATTAAACAGTGACGACAATGTTTTGGATTAAGAACCGAAAACATGTCGTCCACTCACTACCCAAGGTATGGTGTATTTCTCTCAGCTTCCCACTAGACAGGACTTGATACAAGGTCAATGACCCAAAGGTCGATTATATTGGGTGTCGAGGGAGGGTTCGAGCCGAGACTCGAGCCCTGCTGGACTATGCTGATCATCAACCCCAACCTGAAGGTGGCTCAGCCGAAGCAGGGAATGTTTCGGCCTCGAATTTGTCTTTGATTTTAAACACAGCGCCGAGCTGACACCCGGCAGGCATGTTATAAAATTGTCAAAAAATTGGAAAAGAGGTAGGGTGTGGTCGGTGTAGGGGTAGTGAGTAAGTGCAATGGACCATACCATCCAATATATGTGATTGTAAACTAATTATGTACAATAATAGATTATACGATTCTCTCTCTCTCTTTCTCTCTCTCTCTCTCTCTCTCTCTCTCTATATATATATATATATATATATATATATATATTTACGATGAGATCTTATCTAGTTTACAAAGCAAAATTAAAAAAAATTTGATTTTGACAAGTGTGTGATAACTTCTTTGAATTACGACTGATTTTTTTTTCAGTTCATCCTTTTAGAGACAGTAGTCGGGACCGTCACATCCTCTACACTCTGCTGGGATAATACTCTTGGGTCTTAAGCGGGCTCTTTTGCTTTGACATAGTTCTAAGCGACAACCTAGTAAGTTGATAAAGATTTTCTGAAACGTATACACCTATTTGACTGTTAAATAATATTTTCCCCAGAACCGGGTAGGGTCCAGTTGGCATAGAAACATTAATTATTCAACTGGGATTTTCCAATCTTGGTCAATGGTCCAACCCCTTAGTGGCAGTAAGGGGCCTAACCCACCCATCAACTCCAACCTTTTTTTCGGCATCTGTGACCTTTACTTAGCCCTTCATGCTTACCTTATAATGCTGAGTGTTAAGCAAGGTGTCATTGTTGCATACTCATTTGCCGTATCATAACGACTCAATAATAGAGACAGGCGCATGCAGAAAGACGCAGGGATAAACGACGCATGAAGGATAAAAACGCAGGAAGAAAGACGCTAGAAGGAAGACGCAGGAAGACTTCTTTAACAACATATTTACCTCTCGCTTAATTGCAAGGGTTCGAAAGGGTTGTTCAAGGGTTGCATGTGAGAGGGAGCTGGAGACCGAACATAAACTGTAATATCTTGGCCCCACTATTATGACCGTCACGTTGTGTCTTTCTTGTTCTCTAGGGCTGCCCAACCGGGGGCCTAGGGGCTCACTCGTCAGGGCCCAAAGGCCCCTTCAAACCTGATGTGGTTTTCCCTACCACATTTCGTCTATAACTCCGTCTGGAACTCTCCTGGCAACTGCTTCTTGGACTCGAACTCAACTGATTTAAATAATAATTCAACGCCCACACGATCGCCCACTGGATCTTTGAAATCGAATGTTTAATCGTCATCAAGCGGAAATAACTGCCATGCAGTTCAGAGGTCACTCTCTTCCGGTGCATCATTGTAGTGGCACCGTGGGACCTTCACCTTGTCCCATATTATAAGCCTTAATCCGCCCACGCGATCTCTTTCGATTACTGGCCATTGAAATGTGTCACTTCCTTCCGGTGCATCACCTTGGAATAGCATTCTTGGGCTGGGTCGAAGGTCAAAATATAACATCATCAAGTACTATATTTGAGTCTTTGGTATAAACAAATAAATAAATGAATAAATAAATAATACCTAGTTTTTAGTTCTCTTTCTCTGTTCTTGATCTCCAATTCTCTTTGCAGAATTGAAGCAAATCTCTTGATCTCGTGTGGCAATTCTTCTAATTGAACTTGACTCATTTTTTCGTGAAATCTTTTACATTGCTTATTCAGATTGTTACTCTTCCCTGCATTTATTATGAGTGTGAATTTTAAATGAATCTATACATTTCATTCCACTGGAATAGCTGAGAAAACTAATTATTAATTGAAGACAAACCTTCGAACACAAGAGAGATAAAGTAGTCATTACGAAAACGTTTTTCATCTCCTTTATTTTAAATTGGATAAGATCATTTGTTTAATGGAATATCAACTTGGCTGGCTTATTTAATGCCAAAGCCCGCAGAAGATCATTTCTCAAAACCAATCTTATATTCGTAATTAAGTAAAGAAATTTCAAATGTTTCATTTAAAAACATGAAAAAAGAAAAAAGTCCAGAAATTTGCGACCAAAATTGTTGTAGGTGATATTGTAATATTGTTGGAATTATTTTATTGTAATGGGAACATCTTCTTGGAAGGGACTTTCATGGGTGTCACCGCGGGAAAGAAGTGAGGGGATTTTTTGGAACTGACACTGCCTGCTGAGAGAATTACCTTTTCTGCTCGACCCATGACGCTGTGAAGACGTTATTTTATAGTTCTGTGAATTCTCACAGGATGTGCTGCTTTTTTAAACCTTGCTGTTCCCTACTGTTAAGGGAAAATAGTGAATTGGAGGGAAATCCTTCAGAGGATTTTGCTGCTGTGCTTGACCTCCCTTGGAGAAATATGCTGTTACCTATATCTGAGAATTTTTGTTGTCTCAACCTTAACCATGAGATGTCCATTTGAATTTGCTGTCCTATAGAAGTGCTAAAAGAGTTGCTGAATGAACTCCCATGTGTTTGCATTATTCGCTGTATTCTTGACGGAAAAGTGAACAGTTTTTTTCCCAAGAGATATTTTTCGCCTCAGAGACTCTTCCAAATCTTTTTTCCATTCATATCATCTTCTTTGTTCGTTGCAGTCATAGAAGCTCCTTGTAATTCATAAATGACCCAGTGTATTTTCGAAACAATTTGTATCATTGTTATTTGATTCGTTTTTTTTTTTTATAAAAATTAAACCCTTTTAATATATACAACACAGAGAAAAGAAAATTTCACGACGACATGAATGTTAAAATTGATATTCTTTTATAACATAAAATAAACGAGGTAAATGTTCATTAAACGTAGCAAATTTACGAATGTTTGTTATGTATTTGTGTTTGAGGGCGTGTCAAATAAAATGTTATGTTAATGTAAGTGTATTTTGTATTTCAAACAAAATTCAATAAAATATGATTTTATTTACGCGTGTGAACTAAAAAGTACATTGCAGCGAAGTATGCGTTTGTCTATTGGCTGAATGTGTTTGGCGATGTCGAAATCCAAGAAAAATGGAATAGTTTGAATAATGATATATATGCTAATTTCGATATGGCTAACGTGTTTTCTATAGCTGTAAGTTCTCCCATGTTGGCTGTTGTCTCTAGCTGTACGTGACGAAATGTCTGAGGCTGTGCGAGCGCGTAAGAGTGAAAGCTGTCACGCTGAGAGTGAGAGTTTGAGAGAAAGAGGCTGTCAGAAGCGTGAAATGTATATAGGTCCCTTTATCACCTGACCGGCTCCAAACGCAAGATTTATTTTTGCGTTAGACAAATTCAAAACGCTCGGACGTAAGTGAAACAAGTGGCACGTTATTACATTGTCCAATCAAGTTTCCGAAACTAATTAATTTATTGACGCCTTACTATTCTTTCTTTCAAGAACAACTGAGTCTTGGATCCTATTTTCCAGAATGTTCTGCTCCACGTTTTCCACACCGACCGTCTAAAAATAAAGGAGTTTAAAACCTATAAAGTTTTTTTTTGACCTGTCAATTCAGTAATTTCTACCGTTGAAAATTTTTACTTGCCTTAAAATGTGTCAAATAAATTAGGTGTTCTTCATATCCACAGCAAATCTTCCATTGCTGCATTCTTGAAAAATCACAAAACTCTTTCTTCAATTCTAAAACTGATTTTAAACATAAAAGAGAAAGAGAGAGAGAGAGAGAGAGAGAGAGAGAGAGAGAGAGAGAGAGAGAGAGAGGGAGGAGAGAGCAGTGAAGACGTACATTTGTGCGTGTAGTAGCTATTGAAAAGGGAGCCTTCAGGTCACCCTCGATTAGAGTATCCAATTTTACTTATCTTTACTTTTACTGAATAACAAATGGCAAAAGAATGATTTCATTCTAGAAAAAACACCTCATCCATTTCCTTGTTTGTCTGCTCGTGTTTTTAGAACTTGATTGCCGTTTAATTTATTTCCTTATGAATTGTAAGTAGGAAAAATATTGCCTGTTTTGATTTTTTATATTGAATGATAAAAAAGATCGTAAAAGTTTTTAAAAAGAGATGCTAAGTGTTCATTTTAATGACTCATAAAAGTGAACGCTATTTATTTTTGAAAATTCGAAATAAGAAAAAAATCTGTCAGAATGTTTTAAGTATTTTGAGTAAAGCGAATAGGAGAAGAGATGGTTTCGCATCGTAATGCCTTCCTAATTATACAATGAATATTTTAATTCTTAGATAATGAGTAAACAAGCTACAATTAACAAGAAAAATAAAAATCGAGGATAAAAATTCCGTAGAGTATTTTTTTCTTTCAGATATTTTTTACGTTTAAAGTGGGGATTTTATTGTTAAAGGTTTTGTCACTGCAAAGTTTTTCTTCCTTTGTGAATCTGTCGTCCACTCGCTTTGGGGTGGGTTGCAGGGGTAGTTGGATGGAGTCTGGAATTGACAGGACACAATTCGGAATGTCTTAACGTTATTTACAGTGGAAGAGCATACTAGAGAAGAACGTTGGTATTATTATTATTATTGTTCACTCATTAGAGCTTTTCACATCAGCGATAGCCGATGGTTTTTCACTGAAGTCTGAGTGACACCAAGTCTCCTCAAGTCTCCAGGACTCTTCTTAGTATTCTGGGAGTTCTAAACAATGCTGTCATTTGGATGGTCTCCACTCGTCCACCAACCTCCAAGTCCTCTAGTCCCTTTAGTAATCCCTTAGTTATTGTTCCAAACGCGCCAATTACAATTGGTATGATTGTCACCTGCATGTTCCACAGTTTTTTCAGTTTCTTAGCAAGGTCGAGGTACTTATCCTTCTTTTCACATTGTTTCAGTTTTATTCTGTAGTCTGCCGGGACAGCAAAGTCGACTATTTTGCAAGTTCTCTTTTTTTTTTGTTGATTATTATTAAGTCTGGTCTCCTGGCTAGGATTAGGTGATCCGTTTGTATATTAAAGTCCCATAGGAGTTTATGCGAGTCATTTTATAGGACAGGTGCTGGGTTGTGCATATACCATTTGTTAGTGTGGTCCAATTTAAATTTCTTACACATTTCCCAGTGAATCACCTTACCGACCCAGTCGTGTCTCGCCTTATACTCTCGCTGTGCTAATTTGCTGCATTCGCTTATTATACGATTAATAGTTTCATCTCTGTCACCACATAGCCTGCATTTGCTATTTTGTTGCGTCTTATCAATTCTCGCTTTGATTTGATTCGGTCTTATGGCGTTGTTTTGTGCTGCTATTAGGAGAGATTCTGTTTCTCTCTTAAAGTTTCCTTTTCTTAGCCATGTCCATTTTTTGTCGTGTGAGATATTGTTTTTTAGTCGTTTAAAGCGACCATAGAGTTGTTTTCCTTCCCATTTTTGTTTCCTAGTTATGGTCATTCTGTTGTTCATAGTGTTGTCAGTTTCGTGTCTGATGGCTATAATGAGTCCTCCTTCGTGTTTTTGCATATAGTTTTCGAGTCGATGTATGGATGTGTCAACGCTGTCTTCAATGCTGGCAAGTCCTCTTCCTCCCTCTTTTCTAGATATATATAGTCTGTCAACGTCGTCTCTGGGATGCAATGCCTTATGCATTGTCATTAGTTTTCTTGTCCTTTGGTCCATTTGTTTAAGTTCCTCTAGGGTCCACTTGAGAAAGGGTCCGGAATATCTAACGAGAGGTACAGCCCAAGTATTTATTCCTTTGATGAGGTTTCTGCTATTGAGTTTTGTCTCGAGTAGTTTTCTGGTTCTTCTGAGGTATTCTTTCTGGATTTTTTTTCTTTCATTTTTGCTTGTTTGATGGTGTCAGCCTCCAAGGTGCCCAAGTATTTGTATGTTTCGTTTTCTGCGAGTGATTTTATCTTATCCTTGTTTGGTAGTTCCATCCCGTCAGTTAGATGTTGTTTGCCACTTTTCATTACAAGCATTGCACATTTTTCTATGCCAAATTCCATTCCTATGTCCCGGCTGTATATTCCAACTGTGTGTATTAGGGTTTCCAGTTCTTTTTCATTTTTTGCAAAAAGTTTGATGTCGTCCATGTACATTAAATGATTAACTTTTTCCTGTGATCTGCCGAGTTTGTATCCGGCTGTGCATTTTCTGAGTATGTGGTTAAGTGGCATCATGCCAATTATAAATAATGAGGGTGATAGAGCATCTCCTTGGAAGATCCCTCTCTGGATCTTTACTTCAGCTAATTTTCTTCCTCCTGCTGTCAGTTCGACTCTACAGGTTTTCATAGTTTTGTCGATGAAGTTTATGACTTCGTCTGATATTTTGTACATTTTGAGGCTGTTTATTATCCAGCTATGCGAAACCATATCATAAGCCTTCTTGTAGTCAATCCAGGCCATAGCTAGATTTTTCTGTCTCGTCTTGCTCTCATCTAGGATGTGTTTATGAGTAATTCTGCTGTGCCTCTGGATCCTTTGCAGCATCTTTTCTGTTCGTCAGGGAACAATCCGCGACTTGTTAGAGAGTGGTAAATCTCTTCCCTTATTTGTGCTGTTAATATTTTCCACATCATTCGTAGGCAAGTTATGCGTCTGTAATTGTTGGGAGCCATTCCTTTTTTTGGGGTCCTTTTCTATCAATGTGGTCCTTCCTTTAGTCATCCACTCGGGTAGGTGCGCTGTTTGTTGGCATTTGTTCATTTCTAATACTAGTCTGTCGTGAATTGAGGTGAACTTCTTGAACCAGAAACCATGTATTCCATCATGGCCTGGCGTTTCCAGTTTGATACTTTTTAAGTGTCGTTCTGAGTAAATCAGTGTGTATTTCAGCTTTCGGGCTTTCTTCGAGTTGTTCTAGTTCTCTTGTGATATGGTTTAGTCATTCAGCCTTTTCATTATGTTGTTTTGGTTGCCATATTTTAGTCCAGAACTGTTCGGTTTCTTTCGCATTCGGCTGTTGATGTGTTTTATTGTCATCCCCTCCCAATTGTTGATAGAATTTTCTTTCATTGTTTTGGAATGTCCTATTTTGTCTGCATTTTTTTACCCTTTGTCAATATCTCTTTAATCTTCCTTCTTTTGCTAGTACTTTCTGGTGTATTTCCTCAAGTTGTACTGTAAGTTTTTCCTGTGCTGTCTTTTCTTTCCTATTTATTTCAGCGTTTTTCTTTTGTTTTACCACTTTCAGTTGTTTTCGTAGGTTTTCTATCTGAGTTTCTAGTCGAAATTCCCATCCTGGTTTTGACTTTGTTTTCGTGTTTTTTGAGGGGATCCCAATGTTCTCGCAAACTTATTTTGCTCCAGCATAAATTAGTTCATTTAAATCGATTATGTTATTTGTTGGTATATATGTCAGTACTTGATTCACTTTATTCATCTCTGCCTTAACTGTTCTCCATTCAATGTTTCTTAATGATGGTAAGGTGGTCTTTTCACTGTTTAAAATTCTCTTTAAATTTTTTTAAATTAGCTTTTGTTCTTGTGTTAGTATTAGGTTGTTTTCTTGTGTAGTGTTTTGTTGATTGGGGTTTTGTTGGGTGGGGTTTCCATTTTCCGAAGTTGGTTCATTTTGGATGGGCTGTTTTTGTTTGTTGATATTTGGTGTGTCACGTAATGTATTTCTCCTTTCATGATCATTTATTTTTTGGTGCATTTCAATTATTTCCAGTTCTGAAAACCAACCTTTCTTCATTATCGTTCTAACTTGATCAGCGTGTCTCTGACTAGTTGTCTGAAAAATAGAAAGTTCTTGCCATATCTCCATCATTCTTTTCCTGTATCCTCTTTGTGGAGGGTTACTCTTGAAATAGCAGTGTAGTGCAAGTTGGTTGTCTTTCCTAGTCCATGTTTTCCGTTTAGGTCTCTGGTTGGTGGGGTTCAACGAGTTGTTATTTGTGTACCTGAAAAGAGAACAGCCAACATTCGCAGGATGACGACTAGGTCTCCCATGTTGGCTAACAAGAGAACACCTGCCGATCATGACACCCAAGTCCGAGTGCTGGGTCCCACGTTGTGTAAAATATGAATTTGACATTTTTATCATGGGTGGTATATTGTGGCTATACCAGACCCAGGGGTTGTTTAAATTCTGCGCACCTGACACAGACGTGACCGAAGACAGCCATGGTGACTGAACATTGACAGCGGGTCACAACAAAAAAAAAAACAAAACAAAAAAAAACTAAGTTTAAAGTCCAATTACTTATTCTTATTTCATAAGGTGATCATTCCCGTGTGAACTTCCTATTGCCCGATGGTCAATTTCCTATTGAGCTCGTAGTAATATAAATTTATTTTCTGATACTTCTCTAATAGGAGAAGGGGAACATTGTAATACTTTCAGTACCAATCGAATACAGATTTTCCGGTTAGAGAAGAGTCACACGTGATAGAGATTGTGACTGGGGGCTATATATATATGTTTGGGGAAGTTTTTGTGTGCTTTGGGGGGTTGAAATTGCCTTTCGTCTACACATATTCCAATTATTAAAAAATTACACTAGTCACGGAACTAGGGCGCTAAATTTAAAACAAATCTATTTTGTCTTCTAAAAAATATTCACCTGGAATAAACATTGGTCATTAATTAGCAAGTCTTCATTTAAATTCAAATGTTAAGCAAACGATTTTTACGAGACGCGAAAATCAGTGATTTAAATAGACCGTAACCAAAATTTACCTTTGAGTTGACATTTACAGCAACAGATATGTTTCCTCTGACCTCACTTTATTATTATTATTATTATTATTATTATTATTATTATTATTATTATTATTTACACCTTGAGAGTTTTTCACATCCGTGTTAGCTGAGGTTCTTTCACTTAAGTTTTAGTGACAGTAAGTTTCCTCAGGTATCCAGGACTCTTCTCAGTATTCTGGCAGTTTGTGTGGTCTCTACTCGTCCTCTTATTTTCGAGTCCTCAAGTCCCTTTAATAAGCCTTTGGTGACAGTACCAAGAGCACCAATTATAATTGGCATAAACGTCACTTTCACGTTTCACAGTTTTTTTTTTCAATTCCCTAGCAAGATTAAGGTATATGTCTTTTATATTTTCTTTCAATTTTACTCTATGGTCAGCAATGTCCACAATTTTGCAAGTTCTCTTAATTTTTATTTATTTATTCATTTATTTATTTTTTGTTGATCATTATAAGGTCTGATCGTCTGGCCGAGATTAAGTGATCCCTTTCTATCTCAAAATCCCAGAGGACTTTGTGTGTTATAGTGGATAGAAAAAGAAAACTAAAATTAAATTAAAAATGAATATAAAAGAATGCAGTGACTCCCAGAAGACCCTGAGAAGAAAAGGAGCGTCGCATTCGCAAAAAGGGATCCCTTTCGGCAAAAGAAAGAAACCTATTCTCTTTCAGCAGTGACCAGCGGAGTGACAACACCAAAATATTTCTTGCTGCTAATGGAAGGCATCACGCGTCCGTCTTTAGACGGCGTGTTGGCTAACCTTTTCACTAGTAGCATCCGTCTCTTTTATCAACAACCCACGATTAAAAACACCAAATATTGGACTCCTCAAAATCACAATTAAGACACCATGTAATAGACTTAACAACCACAACTGAAAAACACCGGGTGTAGACATATCTCCTCAAAAGCGACTAACATATTGTGAACGCCTTAAACATCAAATTTGGACATCTATACCCAAATACCACTAACATTTTAATGTTTCAGTCGTTCTTGGTTATAGATGTGTTTAAGGCATTAACAACTGACTGGGGGACGTAACTGTTTCATTTGTTTTTAGGAAGAATTCCCTCACCCACCGAATGGTTATTGAGCCAAAAAATAAAGACAAAATATAAACGATATCTTTGCCTGTTATATATTGACCCTCGACCTAGTCGTCAATCAAGAGATGCACCTGTGTAAATAAGCGGAAGAACAGCGGAAGCAGGTGGATGTTAGAAAATAATATAAACTGGTGCCCGGACGGCTCGAGTCAGTTGGAAACAGGATGCTGAAGTAAGAACCAGCTTGCAGACTGAGGGCTTTGCGGCCCTCAGTGACACATGGTTGAGCAACCCCAGCCAAGATAAAGAAGAAGTGCTGCTATGGTCGAAAGATGAACTTGGGTCAATATAGTAGTCCGTCCTTGTCTCCACTCATTTCTCACACACAACAAACACCACGTTTTCGAAAAAAAAGTGTGACAGATTTATATTTTTATAAAGAAGTGTATTCGTTAGTTATTGAAGTCGTCATTACCGGTTAATGATGTTTCCGCATGTAAGTGTATATTTGTATATGTACACGTGTGGCTATACAACAGACTTCCCATTTTCTTTTCTTGTCTTTTTTCATATAATTCCTTTACAGCCTTCATATCCAAGAAGTTAAAACAGTAAAATAACATGGGGTAAGAACAGAGTAACCCAGAATGGAGTCAGATAGCAAATAAAAACACAAAATTACCTTGAAACTCCATAGTATCCCATTTTCCAGGCAGATGGTAGGTTGTGCATATACCATTTGTTCGTATGGTGAAATTTAAGTTTCTTGCACAATTCCTCGTAGATCACCTTGCCCACTCAGTCGTGTCTAGTCTTATACTCTTTCTGTGCTCATTTGCTGCATTCGTTTATTATGTGACTGATCGTTTCGTCTCAATCACCACATAATGTACATGTGCTATTTTGTTGCGTCTTATTTATTCTTGTTTTGATATGATTGGTTCTTATGGCGTTGTTTTATGCTGCTATTAGGAGAGATTCAGTTTCACTTTTAAGGTTTCCTTTACTTAACCACATCCATGTTTTCTCATATGAGATTTTATTTATTAGTCTCTTTTAACGTCCATCACGTTATTTTTTCTTCCCTCTTTTGTTTTTCTGGTTATTGTTGTTATGTTGGTCCTCGTGTTATCATTATTGTTTCTGGTGGCTGTAATCAGTCTTCCACCGCGCTAGATTTTTCCGTCCGGTCTTCTTCTCGTTGAGGATGTCCTGATCAGTGCAGAGTAGCTCTCATGAACCTCTGTATCTTTTACGGCATCCTTTGTCTTCCTCAAGGAACAATCCACGGCTTGATAGCGAGTAATAAATCTATTCCCTTATTTGTGCCGTTAGTATTTTCCACGTCATAGGTGGGCACGTTATGGGTCAGTAATTGTTTGGGGCGTTTCCTTTGAGGGGTTCTTTTTGGATCAATATGGCCCTTCTTTTGGTCATCTCTTTGAGTACGTGTTCTTGTAGACATCTGCTCATTTCGAGTACTAGTTTGTCCTAAATCGGGGTGAATTTCTTAAACCAGAAACCATGTAGTCCATCATTGCCGGGCGCTTTCCAATTTGATATTTTTTAGTGTTGTTCTGAGTAAATCTCTGTGTATTTCCGCTTTTTGTCCTTCTTCAAGTCTTTCTAGAACTTTTGCCATGTTGCCTATCCATTCGGATTTTTGGTATGTTCTCTAGGTTTCCATATTTTACACCGAATTTCTTCAGCTTCTCTTGAATTCGGTTGTTGGTATATATCTCCTCCAATTTGTTAGTAGAAGTTTATTTCGTTGTTTTGATATGTTCTTTTTTGTCAGTATTGTTTTATCTTTTGTCGATGTCTGTTTAATCTTCCTTCTTTCGCTGGTACTTTCTGGTTTATTTCCTCAAGTCGTATTGTTATTTTTGTTGCTTTTTTCTTTTTGTCTCAATATGTTCCAGCGTTTTTCTTTTGTTTTATCGTTTTTGCCTGTTTTCGTAGATTTTTTACCTGCGATTCCAGTCGAATTTCCTATCCACGTTTTGATTTTTTGTTTGTGCTCTTCAAGGCAATCTTGATTTTCTCACAAACTAATTTCTCTCCCGCATAAATTAGCTCCTTTAATTCAGTTATGTTTTTTGTTGATATATATGTTAGCACTTGAATTATTTTTTCTCCATTTTATGTTTCCTAGTGATGGTAAGGTTGTCTTTTTTCTTCACGATTCTCTTTAAATTTTTTAAATTCATTTTTTGTTTTTGTGTTAGTGCTAGCTCTTTGGTATTTCACAGATAGTCACCTAATCGATGGATCGTAGACTCCAGACCACCCTACCTCGTTTAGACCATCAGTACGAAATGTTCGTTGTAAATTTCTTATAAATTATTTCAGTTAGTAATCGGCTAATGTAACACCCATTTTTGTTTCTTTTTTTTGTGTTTTTTTGGATGTCATCAGGTTGTCAGTATTGTTTCTAATGCCTATAATCAGTTTTCCTCCGTGCTTTTCTATGTAGTTTTCGAATCGTTTTATCGATGCATCAACGCGATCTTCAATGCTGACAAGTTCTCTTCCTCTTTCTTTTCTTTACACATATAGTCTGTCAACATCATCTCTGGGATTTAAGGCCTGGTCCATGTTCATTAGTTTTCGTGTTCTCTGATCCATTTGTTGGAGTTTTCCACTGGGACACTTTGAGAATGATCCCCAGTATCTTAAAAAGGTAATATCCCAGATATTTATCTCTTTTATTTGGTTCCAGTGATATAATTTGGTTTTGAATAACTTTCTTGTTCTTCTGAGATTGTCTATTTTAATTTTTTTTCCTTCATATCCACTTGTTTGATGGTGTCTGCTTCAATATCCCCAAATATTTGCACGTTTCCTTTTCTTTCGTTATATGTCGTTCCCCGCTTTTCATTATTATCATATCACACTTAATAATGCTCAATTCTATCTATATGTCCTGACTGTATATTCTCACTGCCTGTATTAGGATTTCTAATTTCTTTTTCTTTTTTGGGAAACAGTTTCATGTCGTCCATGTACATTAGGTGATTGATCTTTTTCTTGCTATTTACTGACTTTGTATCGGCCTGTGCATTTTTTGAGTATGTGGTTGAGTGGCATCATCGCTATTACAAATAGTCATAGTGATAGCGCATCTCACAGGAATATACCTCTCTGTATCTTTGCCTCAGAAAAGCTTTTTCTTCCTGCAGTAAATTCCACTTTCCAGGTTTTCATGGTTTTCTCGATAAAGTTCATAACTTCGTATTAATATTATCATTATTTACTCCTCTCATTTTCAAGTTATTCTGTCTCTTTATCAACCCATCGGTGACAATACCAAAAACACACATTATAATTGGCTCAATCGTTACTTTCATATTCCACAGTTTTTTCGATTCCCAAGTAAGGTCGAGGTACTTATTGTTATTTTCGTTTTCTTTCAATTTTACTCTGTGGTCCGCCAGGACAATAGAGTCCACAATTCTGCAAGTTCTCATTTTTTTGTTGATTATTATAAGGTCTGGTCGTCTGGCCGAGATTAGGTGATCCGTTTCTATCTCAAAATCCCAGAGGAGTTTGTGTGTCTCATTTTCCAGGGTTCGTATGGTCAAATTTAAGTTTCTTGCACAATTCTCAGTGGATAATCTTACTCACCCAGTCGTGTCTGGTCTTATACACATTCTGTGCGAATTTTTTTTTCATTCGTTTATTATGTGATTGATCGTTTCGTCTCTGTCACAACATAACCTACATTTGCTATTTTGTTGCGTCTTATCTATTCTTGCTTTGATATGATTGGTCCTTATGGTATTCTTTTGTGCTGCTATTACAATAGATTCGATTTTTTTTTAAGGTTTCCTTTTCTTATCCACGTGCACGTTTTCTCACGCGTGATTTTTCTTATTAGTCGCTTAAAACGTCCATAGAGTTGTTTTTCTTCCTATTTTTGTTTTCTTCATAAAGGTGCTATTTGTATTTTTTTTCTTTTTGGGCGGATCATCAACGGGTCGGTGAATTTCCTTTTTCTCCCTGACCAACGTTTTTCAATTATTGATTGGGAAGGATCTAAATCGAACATGTCGAAAATAGTGTCTATTGGCTCTTCTTCTGTTTGTGGTACGTCGTTGGAGTAGTTCAAATGGCGTTTCTGTAACTGGTTCACCAATTCTTTTTTTTAATTATTCCACGTTCCCAATAGGACGTGTTATTTTGATATTTTTTAAAGTAGATTATTTCTCCCGGGTTGAACCTTTTTTTAGGCGCTAATGTGGTCTTTCGAAGCTTATTTTGTTTCGAGAGTAGCTTAACGAAGAATTCCACATTCGATAATATGCCCATATTCACTAATCGCTCTAGCTCTTGATTTATTTCTTCGGTTGCCGCGAACGGAACGTTTCGTTTCCTTCTAAAAATGGGGTGGGTATTTTCCTTCAGTTCAAATTTTGCCTTAATTTTAGTACATTTGCCAAGACCGGCTGAAAATACTTCGGGGAAACTACCTTTTAATTCCATCTTAATTTTTTCAGCTTCGGCCGTAATGCATTCTACTTTTCGGCAAAACGTATTAATTGGTTGATCCAAGAGATTAAATTTCTGAAACCAATCCGACCCAAACAAATTTTCTGTGTTCTTCCGTACAAAGACTTTTAATTTTTTGATTATACCATTTAGAGATACTGGAATAATTATTTCGCCTTCAAATTTTATTTTGTCTCCTGTTACCGTTTGCGCCGTCTTGATTGTCATCTTCATTATTGGCCTATTTAATTTTCTTCAAATTTCTAAGTTCATTATTGATAGATCAGAGCCAGTGTCTAGCTGAAATCTTACCGACCTATTTTGTACTTTGACTGTTATGTATTTACGAACGACTTTGTCTAACTCGTCCTCGCTTTTTGTATGTCTGACTCGGTTTTGAATTAATTTTTGTTTCTACACTGTCCGAATTTATCGCAGTTTTGGCATTTTTTTTTAACAATGGTGACAGTCCTTGGCCCAATGTAATTTTCCACAGCGGTAGCAAGCGCTGGGTGTTTTGGGGGGAAGGGGGGGTTGTGACTAGTCTACCTGTATTGAAGTTTTCGGTAATCATATGTTTTTGAGTAATCTTGTTTTTTTTTTCTCTTTTACTGGAGAGTATGATTGAGATCTACATTTGACTTTCCTTACGTAAGCAACACCAAACTCCTCGATATTTTTTAGTCTTTTCTGACACTCCCTATCCTCTGGCAGTCTTCAGTTTTTGAAATGTGATATCGGGTTCGTTCTCTAATTTCGACAAAACTCTGCGTCTGATTTCTACGTTCTTTGCTGACGATAGGCCTTGTGCGAATATCAGACATTTGAAGTTCCATCTTTTGTGGAATGAAGACGTTTTGGAGCTGAATAATTCTGACAGTAATTTAACTGTTTCTAAAAAGCCAAGTTCGCAAGTTTTTTTTTTTTTTTTGTAAGATATAATCTACGAACTTGCTGTGTTCCATAGTTCCTTGCTTTCATAGAAGTAGCTAGACATTTTTACATCAGTCTAATCGGCACAGTCGGAAATGGAGATATCTTCATATCTTCTGTAATATGCCTCGAAGGTCTTATCTTCATCTGGTGCGTAGGCAAATGTTTCGACAGCATTCCACACAGCATTTGGAGTGAAAATATTAGTACTATCTGTAGGCTGGTTATTACTTAAAGTTTGAAAAAGTGCTTCTTCTTGTTTTTGTAATTCAAGGAAGAACCGTCGTTGTTTTCCTCATTTTCTTGTTGAAGTTGAAGGAGTTTTTCCTCATTTTTTTGTTGAGACTCCATTTGAAACCTCATCATTTGCGCAAACATTCCTTTAAGGTCTTCGATTTTTTTAGAAAAAAAATTTCTGTTCAAAATATCTTTTTTTTTACTCTGTAAAGGGGAAGTTTGTTTTTTTCTTCAGTAAATATCCCCAGAAATCAAGAATAATTACTGTGTGAATGTGTGTGTTTTGTACAACACAATACTGTAAGCGCCGAATTAAATTTTTCTCTCTGAAGTGGTGGGGTGAAGAAAGAAAAATATGAAAATCACTTTTTTATTACGTGACAATCTCCTTACTATGGTTCTATTAGTGTTCGTGAAAATATACTCTGTGTGTGTGCGCGTGTGTGTGTGTGTGACTAACACAACTAAAACTACAAAAAGGGTTAAATAATAAAAGTGCCCTATTCATGTTGACTACGTATTTCTAAATGTTCGCTTTTTTCTGTGGTTGGACGAAATTACAGTTTTCGAGGCTGGAAGAAGTCTCACAGACAAGGTATACTGAGAAAAGGAATGTTTGCATGGCCTATCCATTTTGTGACGTTTGACGTCTGTTGGTGAATATGAGAGAGTGATAGTATTCTCTCTGGAAGTTACACTGGAGAGAGTGTGTTAGCCCTGCAAGTGAAAATGTGAAAAAGAGAAAGAGAATTTGAAGACGAAGTATTTATAGAAAATACGTGACTTGAAATTGGCTCCAAAAAAACGCGGGACGAAATTCAAATGGGACGTAGTTTTAAGCATTGATCACGTGGTTCTCCTGGCCGATGGTTTCCCGAGACTGATTGTTTATGTGCGTCCGCCATCTTTGTTTCGGGAACAAGTGGCATACCGCCCATTTTAAATTATAGGAGTGTAAGTCCTATACATTCACAGTCTTTAGAACTCGATTTCTAATTTAAAAAATACTCCCCCAAAGCTCTCATTTTCACTTTGTTCTTTTCGTAGAAATTCTACTCGGTCTATGGTCAGTGTTTTCATAGGTTTGCAGTAGTCCTTAAATGCTTCGATAACCATTTCGAACGTTCTTTCGTCGTCATTTTCAACAGTTTTTCCTTTCGTATTCGCGACTATCAAACTCTGGTAAATTTTTTAACCTTTTCTTCCTAAAAGATAAATAAACTCTTTTTCTTCTTTACAAAATTCATAGTTTAAGCTGCGTAGTCTTTGCCTTCCCCTTCGAATTTCTGAATTTCAAAAAACAGGTTCACTTCTTCAAGCCATTCTTTAAAAACTTTCTTTGGGTTGATTGACATCATTTTGTAAATTAACCCCCCCTAAAAAAAAAAACAAAAAAAACAAAGCAGAGTAATACTTACTCAGTTTATCTTCGAGTTCGTTTCTTTTGGCCTCATGTTATTGTGTGTCTATTAATGCATGTCTTTGTTGCCCCCATCTTGTCCGACAAGTGTCCCGCAGTTAAAGGCCCCTTCAGGCCGATACAAAATTTGAATCGCTTATGTATATAAGTCAACCAACACCACCTATTCTCCAGATATCAATTAATGGCGAAATTTATTTCAGAAATCATTAAAGAACCTAAATTAGCTCACTGCAGGAGTAACATACCTACTACCAAAAACAAAAGAAACTACAAACGCAAAAAACAATCGACCAATCATATGCATTCCAACAACATATGATTCTAGAGGACAGAAAAGTCAAATTCATAGAATGTAAGGATATCTTCCCATTTGAAATGCAAAAAAGAATTATCTGACAGCAAAGATCAACTCCTGATAAAAAAAATGAATTGCCGATCGAAACAGAAAAATACTAGTTTGACTTGGATTGACCACAGAAAAGATTTGATAGCGCACCCTACGAGTGGATTCTAAAAGTTCTAACTATTTGAAAGATATCTTCAGTTATGATAACATTCCTAAAATTTAATGTGGAAAGCTGGCATACTAACTCAGATTAATCCATGAAAAAGGCATAATGAAAACTAAAAATCTGAACATTAACAATGGAATCTTCCAAAGACACCCACTTTTTCGTCCTTTTTTTGTATAGCTCTATTACCTCTCCCCATAGAACTTCAAAACACAGACTATGGATATAAAACTACAACTAAAAAATAAACCACCTCTTCTATATTAAAAGAAATATAATACGAAACCTTACATTTAGCGCTCCTCAAACATCGCCTGATAAGGGCTTGTGTGATTGGTCAAGAGCACTTGTCGGCAACCAATCAGAGCACACAAGACATTCGACATTAGGTTCTATTTTAGGGTACAAATACAAACACAAGAGAAATATCGTTTTCTTAAAATGCTGAAGATCGTCCAAGTAAGATGTTAACACACCAGTGATTTATAAAGGCCGCCGACAACATAAAGTCGACCACATAGAAGTAAAAGACATTTAACAACCCAAGTGACAAGATAAGTTCGTTGGCATATTAGTTTGTAACCTATTAAGTTCACTTAACAATTCCTTAACCACTCTTGCTCTTCATTAATTTTTACACTTAGCATTACGTTTGTAATTAATATTGTTGGGAATACATCGTTTTGTTGAAGTGTTGTGTCCTGTTTTCCTTGCCACTACATTTTATGCTTATTTTGTCCGTCTAATTGCTACAATATTGACTATTTAAAGTTAAATGCAAAAAATGATGACGATTTAGAAGGTTTTCTTAGCACTGTAAAAAGTGACGACATAAGGATACAATTTGGTCTCGACAAATATGCGAAAGTCACATTTAAGAAAGGGTCGTAAGTAGAGTTTAAGAATATCACTCTAGATATAAACACGGTAATTACAGTTAGAACACAATAAAACCAATAAATATTTAGGAATTAATGAAGGAAAAAATATGAATTGTACTATAAATAAAGGAAAAAATAAAATAATTGTATTGGTTGTTATATAACTGATATAGGTTTCTTCTGATTTATCGTACAAACAAAATAATGGCAATTCCAATTAACAAAATTGGAGAGCACTCACCGGATGTTTATGTGTGACATTTTCTAGGTCAGGTGATACCATTTGTTCGTATGGTCAAATTTAAACTTCTTGTACACTTCCCTGTGGATTACCTTGCACACCCAGTCGTGTCTAGTCTTGTACTCTTTCTGTGCTAATTTGCTACATTCGCTGTGATTGATAGTTTCGTCTCTATCACCACATAGCCTACATTTGCTATCTTGATGAGTCTTATCTATCCTCGCTTTGATATGATTGGTTTTTATGGCGTTGTTTTGTGCTGCTATTAAGAGAGATTTTTTTATCTCTTAAAGTTTCCTTTTCTTAGCCACGTCTAGGTTTTGTCGTACGAGATGTTATTTATTAGTCGTTTAAAACGCACATAAAGTTGTTTTTCTTCCCATTTTTGTTTCCGAGTTATTGTCCTTCTGTCATCTATCGTGTTGTCAGTATTGTTTCCGATGGCTGTAATCAGTCCTTGTTCGTGTTTTCCTATGTAGTCTTCGAGTCGTTGTGTCGATGCGCCTATGCTGTCTTCGATGCTGGCAAGTCCTCTTCACCCATCTTTTCTTGATGCATATAGAGTGTCAACTTCGTCTCTGGGATGTAATGCCTTGTTCATAGTCATTAGTTTTCTAGTTCTTTGGTCCATTTGTTGAAGTTCATCTCTGGTCCACTTCATAAAGGCTTTCGTGTATCTAACGAAGGGTACAGCCCAAGTATTTATCCCTTTGATAAGGTTTCTGCAAGAGAGTTTTGTCTGAAGTGGTTTTCTAGTTCTCCTGAGATATTCTTTTTGAATTTTGTCTTTCACTTCCTCTTGTTTGATGGTGTCAGCCTCCAAGATGCCCAAGTATTTGTAGGTTTCGTTTTCTCCAAGCGTTCTAAACTTGTTTTGTTTTGGTAGTTCCATTCCTCAGTTAGATGTCGTTTGCTACTTTTCATTACAAGCATGACATATTTGTCTATGCCAAATTCCATTCCTATGTCCTGACTGTATATTCTAACTGTGTGTATTAGAGTTTCTCGTTCTTTTTCATTCAATTTTCACATGAGTTTAAATCTATTTTAAGGCGGTATTTAAAAATGAGTTCTTAAATATATTTATATATATATTAAAAGGGAGAGTCAGGGAAAGAGAGAGAGAGAGTAAAGGAGAAAGACACAGAGAAACGGATGAGATAGATAGATAGATAGATAGATATTCCCAAAGAAAGATCTTCAAGTTATTTTTTGCATCTTCTTTGCAAGTTCAGAGACTTCTTTATTTATCTTTGATGAGAAACTTAATATGAAAATAAGACAAAAAGTTTCGTCGAGTGGAGGGTTGGAGAATCTCTATAGCGTAGTGGTTAACGTATATCGTTGTTAGCAAGTTTGAACACTAGTCATGCTATTCCGTTCATTTTAGGACTAATACCCTTGATAATTGTGTAAACATCCTTATCCTTTAAGTTATGGGTTAAAATGTATTTAATATCTTTTTACAAGGATGGCTTTGGCATTAAATAACCCATCAAGACTGATATGCCATTAAACAAAGAAACCAAAGCAAAGCAAAACAAATGTATTTCTCGGTATGGGAAGGGCTTCACGCCCAAATACTGGTCGCTGTATGTATTATGGTGACCTATCAACACGATAATGAACTCTTCCACCTTCATAAATACTAACCCTATTTCCTCTCGGTGAGACTTCCTCCAAGCAGAGTGGAGCGTATGCACTACTCAATGGGAGTCGCTGGGCTGGGACACACTTTGGTCGGTACACGGATCTGGTCGGGTGTGTCATGATTCTAGAGGCAGTCGGTTGAGGTGCGCCTCGACCTGCATCCTCGAGCCTCAGGAAGCCATCCCCCCTGGCTCTAACCTTTGGAGGGGCTAGGTCTATCGCCTGGCGCCTGAGGTGCCTCCTTTCAGGGGAATTCCGACGGGGCCCTAGGCATTTTTAGAGCCACCGGACGTTTCTATCCTACGGTCCTGCGCCTGGACCCTACTAAAAAAGTTCTTCTGCCACACTTGTCCGGTTGGTGGGACGAACGACAATTATCGACTTCCTCCCAGCAGTCGAACTTGACAGTTTTCGGACGGACACTTCTACCCGCAGTACTAACACTCTTATTTTGTATATATGTTCTGTTCTTCAATACATTTGTTCCATCTACTTTCACTTCTTCCCTGTTTTCTTTCTGGTCCCTAAAAGGCTACAATAGTATCACAATTCTTCGACTTCAGTCGATAAGTTGTTAATAATGACACGAAAATGCAAGATTAGTGATGCATACCATTCTGATATGTCCACGAAAAAGACTTAATGTGTTTCGTTCAAAAATAGAATAAATTCTTCACTTATAAGTAGATGTTAAAATTATAATTATGATATTAATATAAGACAAAAATGTTTGACCTCGAAATAATCGAAGTTGACTTGAGTTTTTTGGGGGGTTTTTTTGTCGACTTACTGTTTATTTTTTTTTCATTGTTGATCTTTTGTTATTATTATATTTTCCTGATTAAAGGAAAGATAAAAAAGACTTCGCCTCTATTATCACATAACCTACATCTGCTGTTTTATTACGTCTTATCTATTCTCGCTTTGATATGGTTTGTCTTTATGGCGTTGTTTTGTGCTGTTATGAAAAGGGATTCAGTTTCACTCGGAAGGTTTCCTTTTCTTAGCCACGTCCATGTTTTCCCGTGTGAGATGTCAGTTGTTCGTTACTTAAAATGTTCGTAGAGTTGTGTTTCTGCCCACTTTTGTTTTCTGGTTATTGTCGTCCCGCTGGTCTTCATGTCGTTAGTATTGTTCTTCGAGTCGTTGTATTGAATTGTCAACCCTTTGAGACAGTGAAGTATCCAACTTTGTGGAACCATATCTTAGGCTTTTTTGTTGTTAATCCAGGCCATAGCTAGATTTTTCCGTTCCGTTTTACTTTCGTTGAAGTTGTGTTGTTCTATATATAGTAGTTCCTCTGTGCCTCTGGTGTTCTTGAAGCATCCTTTCTGTTCCCCGGGGAATATTCCGTGGCTTATCAATGACTAGTAGATCTTCTCCCTAATGTGTGCCGTTAGTATTTTCCACGTCAACGGTAAGCACATGATAGGTCTATATTTGGTTGGGGTAGTTCCTTGAGGTGGTCTTTTCGGATTAGAATGGTCTTCTCTTTGGTCATCCATACGAGTATCTTAGTTTTCTGTATGCATTTCTTCTTCTTCTTCTT
>OY757945.1:41612691-41715191 GCA_963585895.1 Sepioteuthis lessoniana | reverse complement strand
TGAACATCAAGTGGTTAATTTTTCTTGTGATTTACTGAGTTTATAACCGGCTGTGCATTTCCTAAGGATGTGTTTGAATGGCATCATTGCTATCATAAAATATAATGGAGATAGTGCATGTCTCTGGAATATGCCTCTTTGGATCTTTACCTCTGCTAAGCTTTTTCCACTCTCTATGATTGCATGGTTTTCTCAATAAACTATACGATTTTGTCAGTTACTTTATACATTTTGAGATTTTGAGACAGTGTAGTAATGTTGTATAGCCATTCAATAACCATGACCATTGATCAACTATACAAACACATAATACATATACATGTTCATGCAGAATACATACCGACACAATGAATAACAGACGAGCGAAGCCTTCTTTAGAAATATGTACCTCTCACTTTATTGTAAGGGTTCGAAAAGGTTATTCAAGGTTTTATGGTGAGAGGGAGTTGAAGACCGAACAGAACTGCAATATATTGCCCCCCACTCTTATGGCCGTCAGCATTGTGTCTTTCTCGTTCTCCAGGGCTGCTCAACCGGAGGCCCAGAGGCCCACTCTGCTGAGTGATGGCTTTCTTTACTGCATCTTATCAGCAACTTCTCTGGACCCCAACTCATCAGGGAGCCCCGAGGGCCCCTTCGGCCTGGTGTGGCTTTCCCTGCCAAATTTCGTCTCAAACTCCAACCTTACTATCTGACTTCTGTCTTGACTGAGTTATATAATAGTTCAACGTCCACTTAATCGCCTACTCGATCTTTGGAATGGCATGTTTGATCGTCATCAAGCGGAAATAACTGTCATGCAGTTCACAGGTCACTCTCTTTGGGTGCATCAGTCTATGAGTTTACCATGGGAATTTTAGCTTGTCCCATTTTTTTAGCCAATTTCCGCCCACGCGATTTCCTCTCATAACTTCCGTTGGAATGTGTCACTTCCTTCCGGTGCATCACTTTGAATGGCATTTTTGGCCGGGTCGAAGGTCAAAATACAACAGTACCCAATTTTATGTGACTATATCGTAAGCCCTTTTGTAGTCAATCCAGGTCATAGCTCGATTTTTCCGTATCATTTTACTTTTGATGAAGATGTGTTGATCTATACATAGTAATTCCTCTGTACCTCTGGTTCCCTCGCTGCATCCTTTCTGTTCCTCGGGGAAGATTCAGCGGCTTATCAATGAGTAGTAGATTTAGTTTGTATTTTCCACATCATCGGTAGGCACGTTATGAGTCTATATTTGTTTGGGGCAGTTCCTTTGAAGGGTTCTTTTTGGATTAGAGTGGTCTTCCCTTTTGGTCATCGCTTCGGTTATCTCAGTTTTCTGTATACATTTATTCCTTTCCGTAAGAAGTGTGTCGTGTATGGAGGAGATTTTTTAAAACCAAAATCCGTGTATGCCATCAAGGCCAGTGGTTTTCTAGTTTGCTATCTTTTTAAGTGTTGCCTTGAACTCGTCGGTGTGTATGCTCACCTGAGAGCCTTCTTCGAGCATTCGCAACTCTGTTTCCAAGTTGTTTATCTATTCGGCTTTTTTGTTATGATCTTTCCGTTCCCATGTTTTGCCGTTTTGTCTATATTGTTTGGTCTTGTCTCTATATCTTTTTAGTCTTCCTTCTTTTGCTAGTATTTTTTGGTTGGTCACCTCAAGATTTTTTTTGGAGTCCTAGTTGCCGTGCTTTTTCAGTTTCGTCCGAATCGTTCTTAATGTTCCGTTTTAGTATTCCTGCTTGTTGTCGTAGTCTTTTTATCTGTGATTCAAGTCCCTCCTGGGTTTTGACTTTCTGTCTGTGGTCTTCAAGTGAACCCAGATTTTTTGACAGACTAGTTTTGTTCCTGCCTATATTAAATCGTTTAACTCCGTGATGTCGTTTTTTGTCAATAAGTCGTTTACTTTCTCGGTTTTGGATTTGACTATCGTCCAGTCTTGGTTCCTGAGAGAAGGCAATTGGGTTTTTTTTTCGGACATGATTTTTCTAATGGTATCTATATTATTTTTCCCCCTTGGGTCAGTGTTTGCGTTTGTGTGTTTGCGGTTTATGGGTCATTGTAATGTAGTGTTTGATTAGAAGTTTTTGACTTTCCTATATTTAGTGTCTCGGTTACTGTGTCAGGGTTGCGTTGATGTGTTTGCCTATATATTTGTTAGTGGATTTCCAGTATATCAAAGTCAGAAAACCAACAATTCTTTATTATTGTCTTAACCTGGTCAGCAAGCCTTTATTTTGTTGCCTTAAATCTATCGAATTCAGTCCAGATTTCAATCATTCTTTTTCTATTTCCTCTTTCTGTAGGGTTGCTTCTAGAATAACAGTTTGTTATAAAGCTAGTTGTTTGTTATCTTCCCTAGTCAATTTTCTACGGTATGGTCTCTGGTGTTAGTGGTCGATTTGTTCATCGCTCGTGTACCTGAAAGAAAACAGCCGTATTATTATCATTATTATTATTATTATTATTATTATTATTTACTCATTAGAGTTTTTCACATCAGCGTTAGCTGATGGTCTTTCACTGGAGTTTGAGTGACAGCATGTCTCCTCAAGTCTCCAAGACTCTTCACAGTATTCTACCCATTTTATATAATGCTGTAGTTTAGATGGTCTCCACTCGTCCACCAACAACCAAGTCCTCTAGTCCCTTTCATAATCCTTTTGTTACTGTACCTAAAGTACCAATCACAATTGGTATAATTGTCACCTTCATGTTCCATAATATTTTCAATTCCCTGGCAAGGTCGAGGTACTTGTCCTTCTTTTCACATACTTTCAGTTTTATTCTGTGGTCAGCGGGACACCAAAGTCGACAATTTAGCAAATTCTCTTCTTTTTTCTTTTTTTTTTTTTTTTGCTGATTATTATTAAGTCTAATCTTTTAGCCGAGATTAAATGATCCGTCTGTATAAATATTGGTTGTGGAAAATATACAATATAGTGAGGATGTCACAGTGTGGTTGTGTAGTGTCAGCAAGAGGTCACTCACAGCAGAGCCAGATCAATGCACCGATATCTCAGTCGACCCAGCTTATTAAAAGCTGAGGTTGCCGACATGGCAGCAGGTCGTGTTTGAGATCTTGCAAACAAAATGAAATGAATGCGAAAAATTTTTTTTATAAAAACGTATTAGATTTCTTTTTCAAAACACCATAAAATAAAAATGTTTGATCGGGTCTTCAATTTGTTTTCCCCTGCAAAATGCTGTACATATAAAATGCTGTCCGGGGCCTCCAAGACCTCGTTTGGTCAGCCACTACATACAATGTCACAGTCTGAACGTGTCTTTAAGATACGAAAATATCAATAGTGGCCAATATATACTAAATGACTTAATGTGAACATATTGGGGTGGAGATATATATATATATATATATATATATATATATATATATATATATATATATATGTCTAATCATCAGTCAGTGTGGGGAGTGGTGAAATATTTCGATTAATTTTTAAAAGAATTAAGTTGGTAATGATCTATTTAAAGTTTTATCTTAAAGTAATATCAAATAAAAAAAAAACAATTTTCTTTCCGAAGGAAAAAGATATTTTTTCTTTTAAAATTGATGTAGGATATTTAATCAAAATTTCAAAAATACTCGACTAACAAAAAATAAAATAGACAAATTATGTGATATAATTTTCTTTAACACCCCTCTCACTCTCTCTCCCTCTCTCTCTCTCTCTCTCTCTCTCTCTATATATATATATATATATATATATATATATATATATATATAATTTTGTCCTTGTCTGAAGATGCAGATCTAACATTTTAAGAAATATTATAAGATAAAATTTGAGCAATTTCTAAATGCGTTCTTTAATACAGTATATATATATATATATATATATATATATATATATATATATATATATGTGTGTGTGTGTGTGTGTGTGTGTGTGTGTGTGTGTGTGTGTGTGTGTACATGTATATATATATGTGTGTGTGTTTGTGTGAGCACATATATATATAATATTACACTCGATATTATTTTCTTTTAAAGAAAACAAAATGAAAAATTGTTATTTTCAATTTTATATGGACAAAAATCAGTCGATCTTTTTTTATTTTTATATAAACGTTTATGTCCGGCCTTGGATATTGTTTTTAACTGTGTCAAATAAACAGAATTTATGTCCGGGTTAATCCTGTTTTTTACTTTTCGGTGGGGTCATTTCAGAGAAAAATCCGCAATTATCTTTTCTAGGAGTATGAGTTGAAAAACAAAGTTTTTTTTGTTTTGTTTTTTTTTCTTTCGTAACTTTTTTTTTCTTTTTTTGGTGGGTGGTTCGACATTCCAATCAGGGTTATGAATATGAGATAAAATACTAAGCAAAATATGCAAAACGAAAGAAATAGAAAGAACAAGAAAGAAAGGAAGCAATGTATATTCAAACAAACAAACAAACAAAGCAGCAATGTAAAATGGAAGGATACAATGTCTCAGTCTGGACGTTTCTTTAATGTACGTAAATAAATAGTTATAATGGTCAACATTTAATAAATGAGACAATGTGATCACATTAGGTTATACTTACATATACCTATGTCTCATTGGCAGCGACTGTGTGTGTATGTGTATGTATGTGTACGAAACCTTTCGAGAAATAGTTGGTAATGATTCATTTAAAGTTTTATTTTAGTTAATATCAAATGAAAAAAAAACATATCTTCCAACAATATTCTTTTCAAGGGAAAAGATTTTTTGTTTTAAAATTGGTGGAAGATATTTGATTAAAATTTTTAAAATACTCAATTGACAAAAAATGAATAGACAAATGATGTGATCTAAATTTATATTTAAAAAACTCTCTCTCTCTCTCTCTCTCTCTCTCTCCTCTCTCTCTCTCTATCTCTCTCTCTCCCTCTCCCCCTCTCTCTCTCTTAAATATTTAATTTAAAAATTTGAAATAAGAAAAAAATACATGATAAAAGGGCAAAACATTTTTCTGTTAAAATTCAGAACCAATAAACTCAACACTTGAATGTATTTAGTTGCCTTAGGACGTATTAAATTAATAAGGGTCGGGTAGGCGTGCTTCATACCCACTGCAAAATGTTCTTCAACAGAAATCTATATATGAATATATTCATGAACACACACACACACACACACACACACAAATATATATATATATATATATATATATATATAGAGAGAGAGAGAGAGAGATAAATTTAGGTAATAACAGCACAGGTAAATTTGGCATTGGTAAAAATGGCACGATAAAAATAGCACAAATATGTTATACCGTATTTGATGACATATAAGACTTACGGATATATAAGACGCATCTTAATTTCAACAGGGCGAATCCAAAAACATATTAGTTACCAGTTTAGATTACCAAAGGTATATGGGGGGGGTGTCGTCATTTTTCCTTACTGGCGTTGGAGAAAAAAAATCGTAGCCATCTGGATCTCATTCTATTTTAATAAACGTTTTTCTTAAAAATTGAATTACTATGACATAACTAAAAGACACATCAGGTTAATTAGCCATGCATTTATCATAACTTGTTAATTTGGCATGTGCGACATGAACCAGTATCTCAGTGGTAGAGTTTCAGCTCTCCATTCTATGGTTGCTGGTTCAATCTCAAGTGGAGAGATCACGGTATACACTGCTGAGATTTAATAAAGTCTAAACAGCTGTCTTGTGGTTCCATATGTCACACGTTGTGCTTGCCAGATTTTCTGGTCAAATTAACCCCCACATTATCTGCCAGTTCCCATGTGCCCGAAAAGGGAATCTTAACTAGGACTTATTTTGCGATGGATCAAGTGCCAGACTGCCCCGATTTCACACGTGCGTAAAATAAACTCTCGTAATGAGATAAATATTTTAGGCACCGTCACACAGAGCTATTTGTTGTACATTTGAACCTGTAAAGTAAACGCGTTTTCCATTTTCTAGATGTACTGCTAAGTTAACAATAGCCGGACTTCAAGTATTGGAAATGAAAGAATTCGCCACACAGCTTCATTGCTGCTTATTTATCTTCCAGTTTGATACTGTGCGATTTCATCGATATGTATGTTTGTATTCCTATGATTTCTTTGTGCTTGCGAGCCAAAAACTGCCATATCGCTGCCTTTATTCACATACTTACAAATGTATTTGATTGACTAAACTGAGTTACAGTATTCCACATTTATGTGCGCTTTGTAGGCTTTTGATAGCAAATGTGAATATGGAACAACCCACCGGTTATCGACTTCAATGTCACCATTTCGCATTTGTATGGTTGCTAATTTACCGCCATCTTCAACTGACCTCCTTCTATATAAAGGATATCCATCAGTTCCTGTAACTGTGTTGGATACTAATGCTCGAGGATATCGCTTAGAGCTTTTTCCATCTATCATGCATGGTGAATTTGGATTCAATATACCACAAGGTCCATGTATCATATGTTTGATTACAACTTCATGCAAATCTTCATCATCAGGTATTTCAGCACATATTAGATTGTCGATTTCGTTTGGACTGATTTTGTTACAGAGCCAGATTAGTATGTGTGAGTGTGGTAATCCTTTGTTTTACAATGAAATCTATTAGCGATTTCAGCTTCTGTCTGAAAACACACGCTGTGATATCATGCCTATCCACCGATGATTTTCCAGGAAGTAAGACTTGTTGTATATCATCCCAAGCGGGGTTGCAAGTGAATGTAATGAATAGGTCAAGGCGCCCATAGTGACGAACGTATGCAAATGCATCTTGAGTGAACTCGTGCATGTGACGTGGATAGCCTAAATATGAAGATGGCAAAATCGTTAGTCTTCCAACATTGGTTGTATTACCATCATTTACAACTGCATCTCACAAATGAACATATTCTACAGAGCGAAGTTTGGTCTGATTCAAACGGATGAATAGCAAACGTTCTGTTTCAATTTTTGCATACATATCTACGACGTATTGGTGGAATAATTGGCGGTATTTCAGAATGTGATTGTTTTCATTCTCTCGAACCATTAATCGGTATGAATAATAATTCATTGCGCTGCATGTCTCATTTGTTTCTTCACCACTAACTGGATTTATCATGTTAACATTGAAGTGATATCCATCAGCACCATCCCAGAAAATGATTGGATATTGCAGGGCATCGTAGCATCGACGAGTTTTTGCAATTTTTGTCAATTGATCATTTCTCCTAGGAAAAATAATATCCCTAGGTTGAAATTGATCTCCAACTATAACAATTGCCACTTTATCTATAGTTGGAGCATTGAATCTTCGCACGTGTTCTGCAGCAGGCGTTTTGTCAGCATGAATAACAATCTTGTGTTTATCAGATGGCATCATTACAGTTGCAGTTTTGAATAAATGCACTAAATTGTTTTTAGTATAAAGCAGCTCTTGCAGTTGGGCAACAATTGACCTTTTTATACCGGTCGAAATTCCACAGCGTGCTTTCAATTCATCATTATTATCACCGATGAAATACATTTGTAGGAATTTATGTGGACCATCTGGGAACGGAAGCAGAGATCCAACTTTATGGTAAATTTGACCTTTCACTTTAAAAGTTGGCATGAATTGAGCTGTAATGATTTCTGCAGCGAACAACGTCATTTGGAAACACGAGTTATATTTCCTGATGTTAGATAGAAAATGCTTTGATTCAACAGTATACCCAGCAAGCAAAGTTTTTAATGGTTCTGGTGGTTCTTCAAGATGAGGTAGTTTAATTTTTCCGACGACACAACGCATTCCTTTTGTTTCTCCTGTAAATTTCAAAGCCTTGCACTTCAGTCATAGTGCCAATGAGAACATGGCGGCTCAAACTATAATCCTCAGCAGGGTAGAATCAGAATGCAAGGCGATTCAAATCCCGTGATTGTTGAGCATGAAGTCGTGTTTGACGCTGATCTGCTGTTTATCGTCGAGAACGAAACAGATATAAAGATGCATTACGTGATTGCTGTACCCGCAATCGTGCATCCTCAAGTCTGAATGCACGTCGCTTTTCTGCTTCATTGGCACATATTTGGATTATTCTTTGTATTCTATGGTCATTCGCTAATGCCTGTTCTTCCTGATTTTGACTGACAACTACTCGTCGCACTACTTCCACTCTGCAAGTACAACGACCTAAGTTTGATCTTCTGCGGGGCATCTTTTAACTAAAAAATCTTTGAAGGAATGTGTGTCGTTGAAAAGAAAACTTTTTAAGGAATGTGTATCGTTAAAGTTAAACCAAAAAAGAAATGTTGAAAAAAGAAAAGAACATATTTATTAAGCAACAAAATAAATGGAATATCAATAATGAAGAAAAAATTTAAGAAAAAGGTTTTAGAATAAAAAGAAATTTACTTACTACTGAACCAACGAAATATGGTTTAAAGTTTATTTACGAAAGAAAACTTTTTAAGGAATGTCTTTCATTGAGGTTTAACAAAAAAAGAAATATTGAAAAAATAAAATAAAATATTTAGTTAACAATTCGTTACTACTGAACGAACGAAATATGGTTTAAAGTTTAGTGTCTTATCGATAATAATAAAACGAAAGAAAATTATTAAGAAATGTCTTTCGTTGAAGTTAAAGAAAAAAAAGTAATGTTGAAAAAATAAAATATTTAGGAAACAATTCGTTACTACTGAACCAACGAAATATGGTTTAAAGTTTAGTGTCTTATCGATAATAATAAAACGAAAGAAAATTCATTAAGAAATGTCTTTCGTTAAAGTTAAAGAAAAAAAAGTAATGTTGAAAAAAAAAATTTAGTAAACAATTCGTTACTACTGAACCGACGAAATATGGTTTAAGAAAGAAAACTTTTTAATGGATGTCTTTCATTGAAGTTAAATAAAAAAAAGGAATGTTGAAAAAAGAAAAGAAAATATTTAGTAAACAATTCGTTAGAATAAAAGGAAATTTACTAATTCCTGAACCAGCGAAATATGATTTAAAGTTTAGTGTCTCTGTTTAAGTTAACCAAAAAAAGAACGAAAAGTGATAAAAGCAGAAAAAAATTCTCGTGTAAAATTCTTGGAAAACGAAAGTAATGTTTACTTTCATTATTTGCGTTCGGCTTTTCTCGGGGAAAAACGACTTATTGAAAATATTTTTTTCAATTATTGTAATATTTTTGGATATTAAGTATATAAAAACACGCCCGTATTCGAATAAAATACTCTCACAGAATTTTAAACCAATTAGTGGTGTAAAACTGGATATTATCGGTTAGTAACCAACATTTACATTTTTATTTATATATATATATATATATATATATATGTGTGTGTGTGTGTGTGTGTGTGTTTGTGTGTTACAAAATGATCTTTAGTGTATGCATTCTTGAAAAATACAAAATTTCAAAACTGATTTCAAAATTCAGATAGATAGATAGATAGATAAGGGTCTTGAAAGATACAAAACTAACATTATTCCATTTGCTTTGAATATCAACAAAAAGAATAAATATTTTTCGCAGAGACAGCAAGTCTCCTCAAGAGCCATTTTCAGTATTCTGGCCGAATTTGATATTTAAAATTTAGTATTCCTGCTTGTTATCATAGTCTTTTTATCTGTGATTCAAGTCTGAGTTACCACCTGGGTTTTGACTTTCTGTCTGTAGTCTTCAAGTAAACCCTGATTTTTTGACAGACTAGTTTTGTTCCTGCCTATTTTAAATCGTTTAACTCCGTGATGTCGTTTTTCGAGATATTTGTCAATAAGTCGTTTACTTTCTCGGTTTTGGATTTGACTATCGTCCAGTCTTGGTTCCTGAGAGAAGGCAATTGGGTTTTTTTTTCGGACATGATTTTTCTAATGGTATCTATATTATTTTTTCCCCCTTGGGTCAGTGTTTGCGTTTGTGTGTTTGCGGTTTATGGGTCATTGTAATGTAGTGTTTGATTAGAAGTTTTTGCCTTTCCTATATTTAGTGTCTCGGTTACGGTGTTAGGGTTGCTTTGATGTGCTTGCTTATATATTTGTTAGTGGATTTCCAGAATATCAAAGTCAGAAAACCAACAATTCTTTATTATTGTCTTAACCTGGTCAGCAAGCCTTTATTTTGTTGCCTTAAATCTATCAAATTCTATCCAGATTTCTAGCATTCTTTTTCTATTACCTATTTTTGCAGGGTTGCTTCTGAAATAACAGTATAAAGCTACTTTGTTATAAAGCTAGCTGTTTTTTTATCTTCCCTAGTAAATTTCTTACGCTATGGTCTCTGGTGTTAGTGGTCGATTTGTTCATCGCTTGTGTACCTGATCTGAAAGAAGAATTATTTGTGTACCTGGAAGAAAAAACAGCTATATTATTATTATTGTTATTACTATTTAATCATTAGTTTTTCACATCAGCATTAGCTGATATTCTTTCACTGGAGTTTGAGTGATAGCAAGTTTCCTCAAGTCTCCAGGACTCTTCTCAGTATTCCGGCCATTCTCAATAATGCTGTAGTTTAGATGGTCTCCACTCGTCCGCCAACAACCAAGTCTTCCAGTCCCTTTAATAATCCCTTTTGTTACTGTACCTAAAGCACCAATCACAATTGGTATAATTGTCACCTTCATGTTCCATATTTTTTTTCAATTTCAACGGCAAGATCGAAATAATTATCCTTCTTTTCACATTCTTTCAGTTTTATTCTGTGGTCAGCCGGGACAGTGAAGTGGACAATTTTGCAAATTCTCTTTTTTTTCCTTTTTTTTTCTTTTTTTTTCTGATTGTTACTAAGTCTGATCTTATGGCCGAGATTAGGTGATCCGTCTGTATGTCAAAGTCCCATAGGAGTTTATGTGTGTCATTTTCTTGGACAGATGCTGTGTTGTGCATATACCATTTCTTGGTATGGTCAAATTTAAATTCTTTGTACATCTGCCAGTGTCTCACCTTGCCCACCCAGTCGTGTCTAGTCTTATACTCCTTATGTGCTAATTTGCCGCATTCGCTTATTATGTGATTGATGGTTTCATCTCTGTCACCGCATAGCCAACATTTATGATTTTGTTGCAGCTTATCTATCCTCGCTTTGATATGATTGGTTCTTATGACGTTATTTTGTGTTGCTATTAAGAGAGATTCTGTTTCTCTCTTAAAGTTTTCTTTTCTTAACCAGGTCCAGGTTTTCTCGTGTGAGATGTTTATTAGTCGTTTGAAACGCCCATAGAGTTGTTTTTCTTTCCATTTTTGTTTCCTAGTTATTGTCATTCTATTGTCTATCGTGCTGTCAGTATCGTTTCTGATGGCCGTAATCAGCCCTTCGTGTTTTTCTATGTAGTCTTCTTCATCAACACTATTTTCAGTGCTGATAAGTCCTCTTCTTCCATCTTTTCTTGATACATAGAGACTGTCAACGTCATCTCTGTGATGTAATACCCTATGTATGGTTATTGGTTGTCTTGTTCTTTAATCCATTTGTTTAGGTTCATCTCTGGTCCACTTCAGAAAGGGTCCTAAATATCTAACGAGGAGTACAGCTCAGGTATTTATTCCTCTGATAAAGTTTCGGTTAGAGAGTTTTGACTCGAGTAGTTTTCTAGTTCTCCTGATATATTCTTTTTGAATTTTGATTTTCACTTCCTCTTGTTTGACGGTGACAGCCTCCAAGATGCCCAAGTTTTTGTAGGTTTCTAATGTTGTCTTGATTTGCTAGTTCCATTCCATCAGTTAGATATCGTTTCCCACTTTTCATTAGAAGCATGGCACATTTTTCTATGGCAAATTCCACTCTTATCTCCTGACTGGATATTCTAACTGCGTGTATTAGATTTTCCAGTTCTTCTTCATTTTTTGCAAATAGCTTGATGTCATCCATGTACATTGAATTATTGATTTTTTTCTTGTGATTTAGTAAGTTTGTATCCGGCTGTGCATTTTCTGAGTATATGGTTAAGTGGCATTATGGCAATTATGAATAGTAACGATGATAGAGCATCTCCTTGAAAAATAGCTCTTTGGATCTTTGCTTGAACTAAGCTTCTTCCTCCTACTGTCAATTCCACTCTCCAGGTTTTCATGGTTTTCTTGATAAAGTTTATGACTTCTTCTGATATGTTGTACATTTTAAGGCGATTTATTATGAAGCTTTGCGGAACCAAATCATTTGCCTTTTTGTAGTCAATCCAGGCCATAGCTAGATTTGTACATTTTGAGACAGTTTATTATCGAGCTTTGCGGAACCATATGATATGTCTTTTTGTAGTCAATTCAGGCCATAGCTAGATTTGTGCAGAGTAAACCTAATTCAAATCTATCAAAGTATACAACATTTTTAAGAAAACATATTAAGAGTTAACATTTTTTTTTTGAGAGGTTTGATTTTGACAATGGAAAATAGCCATTGTATATACCTAGGATCTTAGGGGTTTCTTTTTACGTTCTTAAATTGCAAAATAATTATTTGAATATAAATACTTTACAAAAAGCCATTGTTAAAAAAGCTGTAAAATATGAGGGTGACGGTGATACCACTTGTAGTTAGTTAATGCGCTTGGAACGGTCCCCAAAGGCTTAGCGAGGGAACTGGAGGAAATAGAGATCAGATGGTTGGTTGGTTGGGTTTGTGGCATTTCAACCTTTGTAGGTTATTTAACGCCAAATCCATTTTAAAATAAATAATCAGTTCTATTTCAAGTAAGGTTGCCAATGGCTTGGGTTTTAGAAAAGGTGTAGGTCCTGTGAATCATTTGGGGATCCCCCGAGAGAGTCCTCCATGATTGCAGAAGGCAACTAGGAGGGGATCGTACCTTGCTACAAGTAAAAATGACCTACCTAAATAAAATAAATAAATAAATAAATTGCTAACTATTGTTGGGTTATGAAGTGAAAAAATAATGAAAGTCGCAAAGTTTTTTATTCTTTTTAGAAATAAATAAATATTTGCGGCCAACTGTTGGATGATAAAAATCTAACAAATGTGCGAGAAAGGGGGGGTGCAACTGGCGTCCACTTACCAGACCAAAATAGGATGCAGTAACTTAATACTGAACCACAGAAAAATAAAAAATGAGCCCTCATGTGCACACTCAAAAAGTGGTCAGACTCAGACCGTAGTGGTTCCATCTAACGCTCACAGGCAGCTTGGGTGTTATCTCCCCGAGTGTCAAGTAGAGTTGGTATAAAGTGTGGAGAAATAGACCATTACCATATTGGTAGGTACCATAACAGCCTTTGATCAGCTGGAAAAGCAAAGTCCACTATTTTCTAAGTTCTCTTTTTTTGTTGACTATCACTAAGTCTGGTCGTCTCAAAATCTAAAAGAATTTGTTTGTATCTCAAAATCTTAAAGAATTTTATGCGTTTCATTTTCTAGGACGGACTCTGGGTTGTGCATGTACCATTTGTTCGTATAGTCAAATTTAAATTTCTTGCACAATTCCTAGAGGATCACCTTGCCCATTCAGTCGTGCCTCGTCTTATATTCTCTTTGCACTAATTTACTGCAATTTGTTTATTATGTGATTCATTGTTTCGTTTCTGTCACCACATAATCTACATTTGCTATTTGGTTGAGTCAAGTCTATTCTTTCTTTGCCATTGTAGAGTTGACGACCGTAGTCGAGGACTCCCCAAAGGGTCCCTTTTCAATAGCTATTACACCGAGGTGTAGGGGAGGGTGCTACTTCTTTTCCTGTATTGCTCTATTTTACCCTTAATACGTACCTAATATTGCCGGGTGTTAAGCAAGGAGGTATCAAGTACCATTTTAAAAGTTGTTGATATGGTCTTCCGAACCAGTGGCGAACACTCTACCCACTAGGCCAACGAGCTTTGACATGGTGTTGTTTTATGCTGCTATCAGAGGAGATTAGGCTTTTATCTGATAGTTTCCCTTTCTTAGCCCTGACCAAATCTTCTTGTTTGAAATTTGTTTGTCTCTCGAACTGTCCATAGAATTGTTTTCCTACCCATTTTGTTTTCTGGTTATTTCTGTTTTGTTATGTGTATTATCTATATTGTTTCTGGTGGCTGTAATCAGTCTTCCTCTGCGCTTGTGTATATATTCTTGTAGTCATCATATCGATGCATCAACGCTATCTTGAACGCTAATCCTCTTCCTTTTTCTCTTCCCCTCGCAATACAAAAACATAGGGACAAAATATATATATGTATTGGTTGTGGAAAATATACAATATAGTGGGGATGACTCTGGGAATGTCACGGTGTGGTCCTTTAGTGTCAGCAAGAGGTCACTCACAGCAGAGCCAGATCAATGCACCGGTATCTCAGTCGCCCGAGTTTATTAAAAGCTGAGGTCGCCGACATGGCAGCAGGTCGTGTTTGAGATCTTGCAAACAAAATGGCATGAATGCAAAAAAATTTTGAATAAAAACATATTATATTTCTTTTTTTAAAACACCATAAAACAAAAATGAATGATCGGGTCTTCAATTTGTTTTCCCCTGCAAAATGCTGCCCATATAAAATGTTGACCCAGAACCTCGTTTGGTCAGCCACTACATACAATGTCACAGTCTGAACGTGTCTTTAAGATACGAAAATATCAATAGTGGCCAATATATACCAAATGACTCAATGTAAACATATTGGGGTGGATATATATATATATATATATATATATATAAACCTATGTCTAATCATCAGTCACTGTGGGGTTGGTGGTGAAACATTTCGATTAATTTTAAAAAGAATTAAGTTGGTAATGATCTATTTAAAGTTTTATCTTAAAGTAATATCAAATAAAAAAAACAATTTTCTTTCCAAAGGAAAAAGATTTTTTTTTTCTTTTAAAATTGATGTAGGATATTTAATCAAAATTTCAAAAATACTCGACTGACAAAAAATAAAATAGACAAATTATGTGACATAATTTTCTTTAACTCCGCCTCTGTGTGTATATATATATATATATATATATATATGATTTTGTCCTTGTCTGAAGATGCAGATCTAACATTTTAAGAAATATTCTAAGAAAAAATATGAGTAATTTTTAAATGCTTTCTTTAATATGGTGTATATATGTTTGTATGCACATATATATATATGTGTGTGTGTGTATGTATATATATATATATATATATATATATAACACTTGATATAAAACTTTTAAAGAAAACAAAATGAAAAATTATTTTTTCAATTTTATATATACAAAAATCAGTCCATCTTTTTTATTTTTATGTAAAAGTTTATGTCCGACCTTGGATATTGTTATTAATTGTGTCAAATAAACAGAATTTATGTCCGGGTTAATCCTGTTTTGTACTTTTCGGTGGGGTCAATTCTGAGAAAAATACGCAATTTTGTTTTCTAGAAATATGAGTTGAAAAACAAAGTTTTGTTTTCTTTTCTTTCGATATTTTTTTTTTTTTTTTTTTTGGTGGTGGTGGTGGTGGGATTTATGAATATGGAATAGAATACTAAGCAAAATATGGAAAACGAAAGAAATAGAAAGAACAAAAGAGAAAGGAAGCAATGTATATACAAACAATCAAAGCAGCAATGTAAAATGAGAGGATACAATGTCTCAGTCTGAATGTTTCTTTAATGTACGTAAATAAATAGTTATAATGGTCAATATTTAATAAATGAGACAATGTGAACACATTAGGGTATACTTACATATACCTATGTCTCATTTGCAACGACTCTGTGTGTATGTGTATGTATGTGTACGAAACCTTTCGAGAAATAGTTGGTAATGATTCATTTAAAGTTTTATTTTAGTTAATATCAAATGAAAAAAAAACATATCTTCCAACAATATTCTTTTCAAGGGAAAAGATTTTTTGTTTTGAAATTCGTGGAAGATATTTGATTAAAATTTTTAAAATACTCAATTGATAAAAAATGAATAGACAAATGATGTGATCTAAATTTATATTTAAAAAACTCTCTCTCTCCCCCTCTCTCCCTTAAATATTTAATTTAAAAATTTGAAATAAGAAAAATCCATGATAAAAGGGCAAAACATTTTTCTGTTAAAAGTCAGAACCAATAAACTCAAAACTTGAATGTATTTAGTTGCCTTAGGACGTATTAAATTAATTAGAAGGGTCGGGTAGGTGTGCTTCATACCCACAGCAAAATGTTCAATAGAAATCTATATTTGAATATATTCATGAACACACACACACATATATATATATATATATATACACACACAGATGAATCTAGGTAATAACAGCACAGGTAGATTTGGTATTGGTAAAAATGGCACGATAAAAATAGCACAAATATGTTATACCGTATTTGATGACATATAAGACTTACGGATATATAAGACGCATCTTAATTTCAACAGGGCGAATCCAAAAACATATTAGTTACCAGTTTAGATTACCAAAGGTATATGGGGAGGTTTGTATTGTCATTTTTCCTTACTGGCGTTGGAGAAAAAAATCGTAGCCATCTGGATGTCATTCTATTTTTCTAAACATTTTTCTTAAAAATTGAATTGTTATAACATAACTAAAAGACACATCGGGTTAATTGGCCATGCATTTACCATTACTTGTTAATTTGGCATGTGCGACATGAACCAGTAGCTCAGTGGTAGAGTTTCAGCTCTCCATTCTATGGTTGCTGGTTCAATCTCAAGCTGGGAGATCACGGTATACACTGTTGAGATTTAATAAAGTCGAAACAGCTGTCTTGTGGTTCCATATGTCACACGTTGTGCTTGCCAGATTTTCTGGTCATGGTAATTCACTTTCCTTTTTATCTCTTGCCACCTACAGGCGAGTTAAGTTCAGATCAAAAAACATGGCAGACAGCTGTCTCGGCACAAGTGTACTGTCTTCCTTAAATCAGATACTTACAGATTTGGACCAATAAATAGAAAAAAAAGGGTTTCAGTTATACTCTGTTTATTTTATTTATTTCTTTTAATCATCAAAATGGTCGATTGAAAATTCAGCAACTGACAACCATTTTTAGTTTCTTTAAAATCTTTTAATCACCAAATCTGATACATTTTTTTCCAAGCCGGTATTTATAGTTACCCTGGGAAAGATGAATGAAAATCTTCCTACAATTGGTTTGATTTGGTTGGGTTTTAGACCATTATCAACCATTGTTTATTTAAGGCCAAATCCTCTATATACATATTATATATAATTGGTAAATAGTTTGAAGATAAGATTTTAATCGAGCCAGACCTCATTTGTTTGCTCACAGGTAAATGGTTATACACATGATTTGTAAGTCAATAGTTTGTAGGCAATCTTATTTTTAAATGAGTCAAAGCAAATTTATTTGCACAAAAGCATTACAACTTTTTTTTTTTTTTGTACAGTTAAATGCTTTTTTATCATTAAGGGTTTTCGGACTATTGTCTTCATCTTCATTGTTATTTCCACAAAGTTTTGGCCGATATGTCTTCCGGCCTTCTTCAGGTGTCTGTCGAACTCGGGAACCTACACAGAACTTCGAACTACGTCCTTTATTGAATCCACGGGGGTCGCCTGTTCTGATTCCGTTAACCATAACCGGGTACAAGTGTTAAAAATTCCTTGATTGTTATTCCCCTGCAGGACACAAAACGCAACGGTTATAGGCGTTGGTTCCCTAAGCTTCTAAGGAGACAATAATCTGGAGGTTGCAGGTTCAATCCTGACTGTAGGCAAGCAACAAAAGAATTCCTAACACTTGTACTCGGTTACGGTTAACTGAATCAGAACAGACGACCCCTGTGGATTCAATAAAGGACGTAGTCCGAAGTTCTGTGTACGTTCCCAAGTTCGATAAACACCTGAAGAAGACCAGAGGACATATCGGCCGAAACGTTGTAGAAATAATCCAAAAACCCTTAATGATAAAAATCCTCAAGATTCGTTTCAGAAATTCATGCAACAGCTAAATGGTTTCAAATATTTTAACACGAATCGTTCTATTTCGTATCAATCATTAGTTGGCACTCGCTTAAATGGTTTCAACTAGTGTTATCTATCATAGTTTTATTTGCACACAGTTAAATAGTTTCAAGCATTGCTATGTAACACTAACAATTCAATTTAAGCACAAAGTTAAAGAGTTTTAAGTTTTGCTAATTAACACTAATAATTCTATTCAACATTACTCATTTGTTTGCACACAGTTAAATTGTTCCAACTATTGCTATGTATAATTAACAATTTAATTAAACATTCGTTATTTGTTTACACACAGTAAAATGATCAAACAGTTCTATTTCTAATAATTTGATTTAATATAAATCATTTGTTTGCACACAGTTTGAAAGAGTTCTATTTGATCTATAGATAGGACCCGATCAGAGTGAAACGGAGAGGATTGGCAAAAAGGGGTACAATGAAGCCTCGTCATCAGATTATGTAATGTCATATCTAGAATACCCATCGGGGAGGTGTCTTATCCTCCATTGAGATACAATCTGTGTATTCTAAAGCCTCAGCTGACTGAGCGCTTCCCACATTGGCGTCTGACTGAAGAGTGATGGAAAACACAAAGCAAATATGTTGAAATAGAAATTGGCACTTAGTTTTAGAAGACTACAATAGGATATCATTGATAAAGTCCCAATATTAATAACAATATCAAATGATTTCCTAAGAACAAAATTTTCCCTAAGAATTGATTTAATTATTTTGTGGTATTTTTCATTTAGATGAAAAAATTAAAGAAAGATTAAAATTAACAAATAAATAACAGCTGTTAGAAAGGGCACTGGACATGCATTATATAAGACAAAGAAGGTAATTGTTTTTCTTAAGATTTATTCAATATAACAGTGGTCTAGTTAAAGTGAACATTCTTTAGTATTTACAGTGAACTGATCCAGGAAAGAAGACAACTGTTACACTTCACCACATTCTTCCCCTTTTAGTTTTTGTCTGTCATAAATGATGGAAATTGTGTAAATTTCTTTGATGAAGTCCGATAATTTTTATCACTTAGAGTATTGTCTTCATCTTTATTGTTATATTCACAATGTTTTAGTCGATGCATCCTTTGGCCAGGATAGATGCTCGGTCAGTGGATATAGGCATTTGGTTAAAAATGCTTCTAAATGAAATCATCAGTAAGTTCCAGGTTCAATCCCAACTTCAGGTAAATAACAAGAAATACTTCCTATGGTTTAGTGCATGTACCCAGTCATAGTTAACAGAACTAGAAAAATCTACCACTGGATTAAATAAAGGGTTTGGTTTAAAGTTCTTTGAGGACTCCCGAGTTCAACATGAAACATTTGAGAAAGGCAGAAGGATGCATCAACCAAAACGCTATGTATATAACAATAAAGATGAAGACAGTAGTCCGAAACATCTGAAGAAGGCTGGAAGACATACCGGCCGAAACGTTGTGAATATAACAATAAAGATGAAGACAATAGTCTGAATACTCTAAGTGGTAAGTGATGTAGTTATCCAAATGACTGGACATTTTGCAGTTATTTGGAACATTGCAGAAATATATCCCTTGCTTCCAAGAGCTTTCTGTCACACTGATGTAAACATTTTTCTAGACCTTCTTACATCTTGACAGTGGCTTGGTAGTAGATAACAATTGCTAGGAGACAATTTCCACCCAAAGAGTCAGACAAAGGCTGCTGATGAATGTGTCATGTTGTAAATTTCTTTTTTACTACCTTGTTACATGTGACATTGTTTGTTTGGTGGGCGATTTAATTCCAAAGTCAGTCAGTCCTTTTATTATTTTTTTTTTTTTTTAGCAATCATAGCTTCCAAGAACTTTTCTTAATACTAATAATTTATCATATTTACCCAACCCCTCCGCTCGGGCAGGATATGACACAAGGTCAATTTTTAGGCGGAGTTTAACAGGTTTCAATTCAGAGTTTTCCTTCTCCTAGACTAGTTGCCTCATCAAAGCTGAAGAACCCAGTCTGTCCTCCTATTTACCCATAGCTGGAGGGAGAATAATTGGATTCATACCTTTCCCAAGGGTATTAGTGCTATGTGAAATGCAATCAGTCTCGTCCAGGATTTGAACTCGTGTCACCGTGTCCATTTCCTATGACGATAACCATTACACCACAGGCACCTCCAAATACTAATAATTTATCTACAATTATATGATCCCAAGTATTACTAGTAATAGTAATAATTTGTTTGCACACAGTTATCAAGTATTCCTATCTAATACAAATAATTTGTACAGTTATATGGTTTCCAGTCTTCCAATCAAATACAAATAATTTTCAAACAGATATATTTGATCAGTTTATTGAACAGTACCACTCCAGATCATAGTGGACGTAGGAGTAATGGCAATGAAGGAGTACTCAAGAATTCAAGGCTCCTCACTAGATTCAGTTTAGTGTCATACCCAGAATGGCCCCATTTTGGAGAGGGGCTAACTCCTCTGCAGATGACACAGTTAACCTGTTCTCAGCCTCACCAATAAAGTAGACATCTGATGTTTTCTGCACGAGTAGAAATAACTTTTGAGTTTTTACACTGAATATTTTGTGGAATTTAGTCGCTTTGGTTTTCTGTTCACTGGTGTTTATCATTTACTTCTCTTTATTAATATTCTGGTTTATTTTTTCTCTTCATATAATTTGGCTACTTATTTTCTACAATTTGGATAACACAATTCCTATATATTTACATGAGAGAGAGACATACAGGAATCCATTTTTAATGCTCTCTCTCTCTCTCTCTCACACACGTGTGTGTATAATAATGATAATAAATAAATATATATTATATTTAATCCATGGAAAATATTCTGCAACCCTAGGTTTCATGAAGTTTTTTGTAAAACAACAATCATCAGGCAGTTAAGAAGACAGGATGAATTGAAAATCAAAAATGCCACAAAATACAGACAAAATCAAAAATGCCACAAAATACAGTCAAAAACCATTAGGATTTCGTTTGTGTGTGGTTGTGTATGTGTTATAGTTACATGTGAATGTGTATTTTTAGGCTAAGTCAGACCAGGAACGTAAAGCTTTGAGTTTAGCGAAAATGGATTCAAGTGTATATTAATATGTTACGTTATTTCTTTAGGTGACTATGGCTATGGAACAAAATATCACTGCATGTCGGGGAGAATGAATAAGAATTTGATTTGTGAGCGTGTATGAATGGTTGTGCTATGGTAGACTAGAATTATAGTGTGTATAAGTAAGGTTATATGGTGTTGTAATATGTTGGTAATATTTAGGGGAGGGAATTGTATTATTATAATAATAATAATAAATGATATATTGCATAAATATTATATACTATGGATCTCATAGGTGGTATGTATGTAATAAACTAATAAAGGGGTTAAATAATAGTGTGTTTGTGTACGAAGATGATAATAACTGAGGGGTAGGGTGTCATCATTGAAAAATTAAAGAAATTGATTAAAGAACTAGATGGTGGGTTTGGGTGGCAGTTGGAAGGTTAGGGTTGTTATTTAATAGTTATGTTTTTCGTTGATATGTGGTAAATACACTATTGTAGAAAAGTATAGAGTGAATTTGGTAGGTAACATGAATGTAGAGCATTGGAGCCTATTTTTAATGCTCATAAAAAGTTTAAATGGTGGAGGTGTGTGGATATATTGTGTAGCAGACGTGATGGTTGGAGGAAAATGGTACTTACGGTACTTCAGGTTTTTATATATTTACTAACCTACTATCTACCAGCATTCACGGTTACCAGGAAAAAAGAAAAAACCCCTGCCAGGAACAAGAGATAAAAATATCTCGAATCACTGCCTGGGGGAAAAAAGAAAAAATATCATAGGACAAAAAAAAAGAAAAGGCCAACGCCGTCACACCAGTTGAAAAAAAACAAAAAACAAAAGATAGGCAGTCAATTGGTCAAAAGAAAAATAAAACCCACCATAAAACGCTGCAATGCTACAATTACATGAGTGCTCAACACGAGTGGAGCCAATTACAAAATTAACTTAAATCGCGAGTCGGAATTCTCCTACAAAAGTTTCACCTCAACGGATCATCAGGGAGTCTCACATCGACCGGTCAGTGCAAGACTCCCTGATGATCCGTTGAGGTGAAACTCTAGTAGGAGAATTCCGACTCGCGATTTAAGTTAATTATATATATATATATATATATATATATATATATATATATGTGTGTGTGTGTGTTAGGTGGGTTGTGTGTGTAGGTTGAAGTGTGAAAGAAGGAGTCTGTTCTCATGCCTACATTTTGAAAGGATTTCAGATTTTTTATTTAGTAGGGTGTTTTGTGATGGATAAGTGATGATAGCTAATTTTTCGTGGGGGCAAAGAAGGCATTTTTTTTTTATGTTTTGTTGTAGGCAGGTGCTTGTTTTAGTATCTCCCAGGTGATTGTGGGAGAGATGTTTGTCTTTTAGTTGTCATATGTACAAGGATAAGGAGGTGTTGGATGTGTAGTTCCTGTATTTGAAAGATTATGGTTGTGGATTCTTTGTTTTATGATGCCCTCCGTTGCACCAATGTAATGTTTGATAGAGTTATTTGTTTTTACTGTGGCTTTGTATATGATGTTTCTATACAGGCCTTTATTTGTTAGGGGACATGTGCTTTTGACCCTACAATTGCATTAGTTGGAGGGATGTGATGTACTGTTGGTGGACGCGATTTTTTTGTTGCATTTTTTTATTATCTGGGCCATGTTGTTTGTGCAACTGTAGTTAAACTTGATGTTTTTATTGAAGATTTTGGCTAGGGGGCGATTATTGGGGAAGTGTTTAGAGATTAAGTTTAGGAAGTCTCTACTTATATTGGATGATATGCATTTATTGTAAGGTGGGTTAAACCAGATAATGTTCCCATTACTGTGCTTAGATTTGTCTTTTGGGGATGTGAATTCTAGTTCTTGCTTATAACCACTTTGTTTTAATGCATCGTAGTATATGTATTTGTTAAAAATATCAATGTTGGAGGAGTTGCTGGATAGTCTACGGCTAATGAATTTTGGGATTTGTTTGGTAATTGAGGGTGGGTGGTTTGAAGATGTGTGTATGTAGATTGGTGTGTCGTTATCTTTTTTGTAGGGTTCGTATGTGCAATTAGCTAAGTTCAGTGTTACATCTAAGAAATTTACTGTTTTTAGGTTTGTGTGTATGGTGGTTTTAAATCCCAACAGCTTCAGTGTGTTGGATATTTTTTTTCTGTAGTTGTCTAGTTTGGGTCCGTTTGGGTTTCTAATGATGATAAGGCCATCGTCTCTGTATAATCCCATGTCGATGTTGATTATTCTTGAAAGTTGGGATAGGATTAGGGCCAGCTCACACACCTCCACACCATCGAAGCTGCCCATGGTTACATCAAACAGATGGTTTATTAAGTTTTTTAATCCATGGTTTGCTGTCATGGAAGAGGAGCGATTTGCGGCAGTGCTTGATGATCCTGATATCATATTGCTAATTCTAGGGCTCTGTCAAGTGTGTGTTCGGTGGTGATTGAGGGGTAGAAGTCTGTGATATCAAATTGGATGAAGTTTGTGTTGTTTCTGGGTATAGCTATGAACCAGTTGGTGACGGCTTTGGTGTTCTTCCATTGGTTAAGTTGTAGTTTGTTTGCGAGTTGTGTATTTATATTATCCAGTATGTGCTTGCTGATTTTTCCTATTTCAGATTTTGAGGGGTTGATTAATCGATATGTAGGATTGGTAGTGAAGTTTGGTTTGTGGTCTTTCATTGTTATGAAGGCTGGTTGCTCAGCTATAGAGTTTATTTTGAGGTCTAGGTTTCATTTAATGGCTGTTTCCTTGGCTTCCTTATTTATGTTGTTGGCGAAATTTGTAGAATATAAATTGGTGGTTTTGTCAGCGAATATAAATATTTTATTTGTGTATTTCTTTTTTATAATTTTTTCTGGAAGTTGTCTTGGTGATTGGTGAATTTGATGTTTTTGACCATATCTGTTAGATCATTTTCGAATGCTTGCATATCCTTGCTTATTGGAGGGCATTTCCTTGATTTTAGGTTGAAATTATTAATGTTATCTTGGTTGTTGATACCTTTGAGGTAGAAGTGGGCCTTTATCTCATTCTTCTTAAGCTTTCTATTTTTTCAGTGAGTAGGAGCTTGTATGTCAAATGGGTTGGTATCGGTATAGTCTTTAGAGAATATGCAGATTGATGTGTTCCATTTTATACAACGAGAGTGCTCAACCAATTTGGAAGCTTAACTTTTTATGAGCATTAAAAATAGGCCCCAACGCTCTACATTCATGTTACCTACCAAATTCACTCTATACTTTTCTACAATAGTGTATTTACCAAACATCAACAAAAAACATAACTATTAAATAACAACTCTAACCTTCCAACTGCCACCCAAACCCACCATCTAGTTCTTTAATCAATTTCTTTAATTTTTCAATGACAACACCCTACCCTTCAGTTATAATCATCTTTGTACACAAACACACTATTATTTAACCCCTTTATTATTTCATTACGCACATACCACCGATGAGATCCACATTATATAATATTTAGGCAATATTTCATTGATTTATTATAATATTATTATTATTACAATAATACAATTTATTATGCATATAACTATTATTTAACACACTATTATTTAACCCCTTTATTAGTTTATTACGTACATACCACCTGAGATCCATAGTATATAATATTTACACAATATCTCATTTATTTATTATTATTATAATAATAATACAATTCCCTCTCCTAAATATTACCAACATATTACAACACAATATAACCTTACTTATACCCACTGTAATTCTAGTCTACCATAGCACAACCATTCATACACACTTACAAATCAAATTCTTATTCATTCTCCCCGACATGCAGTGATATTTTGTTCCATAGCCATAGACACCAAAAGAAATAATGTAACGAATATACACTTGAATCCATTTCCGCTAAACCCAAAGCTTTACGTTCATAGCCTGACTTAGCCTAAAAACACACATTCACATGTAACTATAACACATACACACATATGCACACACCCACATACACTCACACAAAAATGAAATCCTAACAGTTTTTGTCAGTATTTTTGATTTTCAATTCATTCCATCTTCTTAACTGCCTGATGATTGTTGTTTTACAAAAAACTTCATGAAACCTAGGGTTGCAGAATATTTTCCATGGATTAAATATTTATTTATTATCATTATTATATAATAGCTCTTTCGTAGATATTGAGCACTCACCATATTATATTGCATTTGGTTTGACACCTAACCACAAAGTGATTTAGTGACAACCAATACTCCTATAATATATATATATATATATATATATATATATATATATATATTATAGACTGAGCTCTTTAGCTTTGGTATAGCAAGCAGCCAAGAAAAACTGAATGAAAACTAATTATACTCTGCTTAAAAAATTAATTTTGTATTACAACTTACCTGTGGCAGAGGCATAGAGTAAATAATAATAATATATATGCTGAAAAAGTCTGATTTTAGTTTGTTTTTTTTAATTTCTCCTATCTTCACACAATACTAAGCAGAATTAACCTTGTGGCAGAGGCATTGAGTAAATAATAATATATATCCCAGAAATGTCTGATTTTATTTTTTTTTAAATTTCACCTGTCTTCACACAATACTAAGCAGTTTATATTCAGAATTAAGTAGAAACAGTAAAAGTTTTTTGCAGAAAGCTGAAAGCAACATTTTTGATTGTAAAGTTTTAATGTAACTATTTTTGATTTCAGAGAAACTTCAATGATTCAAAATTCTTCTGTGACATTTATGTTAACAATTTATTTTCATACTTTTAAATGTTTACAATGAGGTAAAAGATTACTATATATATATATATATATATATATATATATAACTGTTTGGAACAATAGGCAGTTTCAGTTTGCATATTGATGATTAATAGTGTCAATTTATTTTTATAATTATGACTTCTAGTATAAGTTGATTGTTTTTCCAATAATCAATAAAGAATATTAAAACAACCTTTGTCCATGACATTTAACTTGTTGAGAAATAATGCAGCCAATATGAATATTTATCTCTCTCACTTTTGGTTTGGTTTCTTTGTTTAATGGCATATCAACCTTTGTAGGTTATCTAATGCCAAAGCCATTCTCCTAGAAGAACAGTAGTGGTACTATTTAACCCATAGCTGGGAGGATAAGGGGGTTCAATACTTTTCCCAAGGGTATTTGCCCGAAAGTGAACATAATAGTGTGACTGGAGTACGAACTCACTTTCTACAATCCCGCAGTCCATCACTTTAACCATTACACCATGAGGACACCTCCTTTCTGAGTTTTGACACACACACAGAGTTTGCCATTTAATCTAAGTCACTGAATAATCAGAGTATCAATTTATTCTAACCCAATTGTAAAAAAAAAAAAAAAAAAAAAAAAAAAAAACGTGAATATATGTATAATAATTTCAGTCACATATCTAAACTAACAAAGCAGTTATCAGAACTAACCAATGTGTAATTGCTTAGAGAATATACATACACACACACACACACACACACACACACACACACACACACACACACACACACAAGGAATGTGTGTGTGTGTGTGTGTGTGATACAAATATTTATTTACTGTTGACATCAAAATTCACTTGTTGAATAAAAGTTAAATTTGTAAAAGACATCATTCCATCAATTACATTTTGGCCAATGTATTTCCATAAATGAAACAGGTAAATGAAGGAGGAACAAATAATAAATAATAAAGAAAAAAACTTGTCCAAATAATTTATGTAGTAATGACAATACTTCATATTTAAATTTTATCTACAAAAAAATATGCCAGAGAAGGTCAAATATAGATTACCTGATTTCAGTAAAAGAGAAAGTATCATTTTATTTCCCTCCTCTCTTCACCATTAGTAAATAACCAAGATAAAATTATTTATTCTTCAGGGGTGGGATCTCCCTTCCAATCAACTTGTAAGTCTGATGTACTTCAGAATCTTGTCAAGTGAATAATAAGAAAGGATTAGATTTTTCCTGACAATTGGAGAAGAGGGTCTGATTGAAAAATCAAGAGGCAAACATGATAATAAAGAGAATAGTTAAGTTAGATTAGATAAGCAGTTATAGATTCATGGTAAGAGAGAAACTAAGAGGCAGTGAAAAAGAAGAGATGAGAAACATTGAAAGAGAAAAGAAAATATGTAATGTAGAAAAGAGAAAATAAATGAAATGGTATGAAACAATTAAACAAAATTGAAAGGGCAAAATGAGATAAAAGAAAATTAAAAAGAATGAAAACACTTGAATGAAATATTCATGAAAATGAAAGAAGAAAAAAAATAAAGTGCAATGGTAAAAAGAAAGAAAAAAATGTAAGGAAGGAAATACAATGAAAAATACTTTAAGAAATCAGAATAAATCAAAAAAAAAACAAAAAACATTCAATAACCAACTCCAAAAAGCTGCAAAGGGAGAGAATTTTTGCCAGAAGAGAAAATCATTTGACTGTTGGCAAATCCTTTAAGGGTTGGTTTAAATAAAATGGGGATTTTCACCAATTTCTTTGGGCTGAAAAAAAAAAAAAAATGAAACAAAAATAAAGTAAGATATTTAAAATAGATTTTAGAAATTAAAAATAATTTCAATCAAAAATAACAAAATAAAACCTCATCTTAACAAATGATGCCTGAAATTAGAAATGTACATCTAAACACTAAACAATTACTCACATGAACACACAACCAAAAAAAAGATCCATAACTCAATATCACAATGTCGAGGTAAAATATAGCTGTTTATTCAATTTAGTCTGAATTAAAAAAAACTTATAGTATGTCAGTAATCCAAGTAAGTGGTTTGTGGGCATGTGTATAAAATCTATATAAAACAAGGATTGTTTTAAATAGATGACAAGAAGTTGTTTTGTTTCTTAAAAAATCTTAAAGCAAACTGAGCAGCTATAACATTGGTTTTGTTTGGTTTATTTAACACTATTTAACCCTTACAGATTATTTCATGTTCTAAATTATATAAATGATTTGCACACAATTATATAGTTTCAAGTATATCTATTTAATAATAATTTATACACAATCACAGTTTCAAGTAACTATTCCTATTTAAGAATAACTAGCAGAAATACCAGTTATTGACCGAGTTGGTTCAAGAAGAATGTTTCGGAGCAGAATATCTACAAGCACTTATAGCCAGGTTTCAACCCAAAAATTATAATATAGCCTAATATACTATTGAATTCAATACTTGTTTATCCTAATAAAGATATTGTTAACAATCATGTAGATAATAAATCTATATCCATTCTTGTGATTCAAAAGAAAAAGAATGCCAAGTTGGTGCAAAAGAGGTGCTTCCTTTAAACCAGATATAATCATACAAACTTCTTATTCTTTATCTCCATATTTTGGTTTATAAATTGAAGCAGCCATCACAGAGACTGCAGCTTTTACATGTAATATGCAAGGAAATAAAAGCTTGAGGAAAATTATAAAGACATACATATTGCCATGTTTATTAATGAATCACAACAAACACTCACAATTAAATATATATTATCATAGTAATGTAACATCTTCATTATAACTATTTATGATACTTAAATCAAGTATGATGCTAGCAAATTTTCTATCAAGGACATGGCAGCAAAAAGATATGTTTTTAAAAATACAGAAAGTAAAGCAATTAGAAAAGAAAAATGACAAATAATTAAATCTCTGAAACACAAGGATGAATCCAATCAGTTAACACTTGAAATATGTGATTCAGCATTTTCCCCCAGTCGCCAATAATCAAATTGGTACACACTCCCCTATAAAGATCATGACTTCCTGTAAACATCAGTAATATGATTTTAATTTCATTAAAATCAGAGTTATTTGAATTTTCACAGAGAACATTTACCCACCCCCTTAAGCCCCCTCTAATTGCACTGGAAAGTGAATTTCATATAAAATTTTACAAGAAAGAGGTAGTAGTCAAACTGTCAAAGGGGCTCTGCACTATGTTATAAAGGGGATAAAGATATTATTGTAAAATGGTGAAATTTTGGAAATCAAATTTACTTAGTGCCTTGTAGTTATGTTTTTATTTTCATTGAAACCAGAGGTATTTGAATTTTCACTGGGGCCATTTGCCCCCCCCCTAAGTTCCCAATCCAACTGGAAAGTAAATTTCTTGTAGCTCATTGTCTTTCTTGTAAAAGTTTACATAAGAATACATATTTGGTTTTCATGTATCTATTGATGTAAAGACACACACTGACATTGAGCTTTATTATATAGATGATTAGTTTACACACAATTATGTGGTTTCAAGTATTCCTATGCAATACAAATAATTTCTAAAAAAATTTATTTGACCCATAGATGGGGCTCTAACTGGGTCAGAATAGACCAAGGAGTAACGGCAATGATAGAGTACTCCATACTCCCTAGAGTTCCAGAACTGGAGCCTCATCACTGGATGCAATTTAGTATCACATACACGACTTCTCTCCTATTGGGATGGGGAGGCCTCTGCATATCCAAAGCCTTACCAACAGGAATTTTCACTACATTTGTACACAAAACATTATCCGACTTGCATTGTAAATTCATAACATTCAATGCTTAAGATGACTAAATTCTTTGTCACTCAATTATTCACTCAAGTTTTAGAATCAAACATTACAAGCAAATTGACTGAGCAAAAATATCTAACAAAAAAATTTTTTTTTAAATTTTGTATATTCCAAATTTAAAGTTAAAAAGAAAAAAAATACCAATAAAGAATGGGAACTTACTTTATCACAAAGGACTTCACAGACACAGAGAACACATCTTCTTCACACGATCCTTCAATTATCACCTGAGAAACCAAAGCAATAAATTTAAAATTTCAGTTTTTTCCCAAATAAATTATTTTTAAAAGATTTATTCCAGACATTTTTAGCCCAGGTAAAACTCAACAGTTCCCTTGTTTTTTGTTGTTTTTATTTCATTTCCGAATAAAATATAGCAATCTCTTATTCCATACATTTTCAGTTCTTGTAAAACTCAACAGTTACCTCGTTTTTTTGTTTTTTTTTTCTTTAGGATGAAGTAGATGAAACAGGCAAAATTATATTGAAGTCTTCTTCCTAACAATCCATCTCCTAACTAACAGCTTCCTAGTTGTAATAAGGTTGCAAACAAGCCCTAACACTTCAAGCAAAAGCTGAATGAATCTGTCAATTTTTACACAAGCAAATCGATAGGGTCCAATTCTGCAAACTATTCTGTGTCAAATTTTAATTTCATGTAAAAGCAAGTAAATACTCTCCTTTACAAGTATTTATTATAACATCAGTCCTCCTTTCTGCTTATGACATAATTATCATTTTACTGTACACAGGACACTAGAAGCTCACAATGTATCAGTTAATTTTTAACATATAATATTTCAAATCTATCACAACTGATAATTAAAGGATATTTATATTCTTTATATTTTTAGTGATCAATTAATTTTTTGTATTTTTCTCAATTATATGACCAGTATTACAAACACTACTGTTCATAACAAAATAAGATAGACCCACTGACAGAATGAAAGAAAAAATATGATACATAAATTTGGTAGAGAATTCATTTATTTCTTATAACATTTTGCTCTTTATGGGCTTGTGAAATTTTATGATAAAAATACTCCAGCAAATTTAATTTTCATATTTTATTTTGATTCTGTCATTAATTTTATCCATGTATTTATTCAATCAGTAAATGTAGCTTCATCAGTGATGTATTAAAAAAAAAAAAATATGGACCATATACCTCTCATTGTAGATTATATCAATTCTGAATAATTGAAATCAGATGCATTTTTTTTAAAAATCTCAAACCATTACTGGCCACATTCACTCAGTCCATGTAGCATAAATAATTTTGAGTTTGTTATGTTTGTATCAATACCCATTCTTTAATTATTTGTAAGCCTCAACAGCAGGAAGTTCAATAGACCACTTCACAATGTGAAAAATGATAAATCAGTTACATGGACAACATGCATAGATATTTGTTTGACCAGATTTGGAACCAAGGTACACACACACTGTGTGTGTGTGTATGTATGTATATATATATATATATATATATATGTATGTATGTAAAATGGCTGCCACTGCAAATTTGAGTTTAGTTATAGTATGATATACAAATATCAAGCAATAACTATGCCCAAAACTTTTTATAATTTACTAAGCTTCAATAACATGTATTCTAAAGAAGAGTCTGTCTACATCATTGGATGTAATTGAATTGGTAGACGTTATATCAGAGTATCTTTCTCCTTGATGAATGAATTAACAGATACCTTTAATACCTATTTGATGATCTCCTGGGTAAATGATTGATTAAAAATCTCAGTATTCATCAATCCCAATACTCGAATGGTCAAATCAAGCGTTAATGCTAAAGATGTCTTATACTTTATAGTATGAATGTGCTAGATGGCCACTGACCCTACAAGAGGGTTCATTTACACTTTGACAGGTTATATTTTCCCACCTGCTGGATGTCTAGCCACCCTACTCACCAAGTAAACCAAGAGGAGGGAATTGGTTCATATCTCCAATATGGATCAAGATGATTTCTTACTCCATAAATGTAGCAAAGTGATAAAACAGAAAATATCTTGAAATTATTTAATGCTAGGAGTTTGAGTTTTGATTAACGGCATATCAACCTCTGTGGGTCATTTAATGCCTGAAGGGTTAAATTGATTTTGTCTTTTGTGCATGTTTTAGGTTTTAAGGTATGAGTTTTAGTTATGTTTTATTATATTTGACTAGATTTTGATGAAGAGATTGATTTCTTTTAGGAAGCTTAAGATTTCCTCTAGTTTGGAGTTTTTGAAGAGGTTCTTTAAATTGTGTTTGGCAATGTTTTGGGCGAATTTGTCTAAACCCGTCACAGTTTATGAGAATGTGTTTGACTGTGAGAGGTACTTTGCATGTTAGACATACTGGGGAGTCTAACCCTTTTAGGAGGTATGAATGGGTAATGTGGGTGTGACCAATACGAAGTCTGGAGATTATCACTTTTCTATTTCTTCTATAACCAGCTGGCCATTCACCTATGGTATCTTGAATATGGTGGAGTTTGTTCTGTGTTTGATCATCCCAAGATTTTTGCCATTTCTTAAGTATGAATTTGCTAATAAGTGGTTTTAGGTCGGTGTATGGAATTTTTGTATTGGATATACGTGTCTGGAGTGCTTTTTTTGCAGCTCTGTCTGCCCTTTCATTTCCCTGTATGCCAATGTGGCTGGGTATCCAAGTAAGAATGATGCTATTGTTTTTAGAAAGAGTGTTCATTTTATCTAGTAGTCTTGTGATGAGAGGAGTTGATGAATTTTTGCTCTGTAGAGCTTGGAGGACTGATTTGGAGTCTGAGTAGATGATGAATTTAGAGGATTTGTGATTTGCTATAATGTTCATTACAAGGTTGATAGCTATGACTTCTGCACTATAGATTGAGGATTCATTTGGGAGACGTTTTAACAGTTCTTGGTTTTGGAAGACAGCAGCACAACCAACTTTCATTCCCTGTTTGGATCCATCTGTATAGATGTGGTGATGGTCTGGGAAGTTGTTTCGGATGTTGAGGAAGTTCTCTTGGAAGGTGATGGGGTGTGTTTTGGTTTTAGAAAGTTTGGTTAGGTCTAGCTTTACTATTGGTTGGTTTATGGTCCATGGTGCTGTTTTGGGGACGATTGTGTCATGTATTATTTTTTGGGGATTGATTTTAATTTCATTTAGGAGAGTTTGAATTCTTAAATTAAAAGGTTTAATTACCTTTTCTTTATTTTCAAAAAGGTTTTTGTATCTTGTTTCCATGATACAATTATAGGCAGGGTTTTGGGGGCATGAAATGAGTTTAATATAGTATTGGAGTGCAAGTTTATATCTTCTCAAGGAATGTGGGGGTTCATTTGCTTCTATGTATAAACTTTCGATTGGAGAGGTAGTGAAGGCTCCTAGGGCAATACGGAGTCCAAAGTGATGGATAGTTTCAAGTTCTTTAAGATAGGATTTTCTGGCTGCTCCATATATGAAGCAGCCATAATTAAGTTTTGATTGTATTAGACATCTGCATAATTTGGTTAAGGTTTTTTTTTTATCAGCATCCAGTCTGCGTGGGCTCTGGTTTTCAGGAGTTGGATAGTTTTATTGCATTTGATCCTCAGTTGTTTAATGTGTGAGATGAAGGATAATTTTGGGTCAAGAGTAATGCCCAAGAATTTGTATTGCTGGGTTATGGGTATTTCAGAGCCATTTAATGTTAGAGTGGGTTGATTATGCATTTTGCGGATTTGGCAGAAATGCATGCATTTGGTTTTATTGTGGGAGATTTTAAAACCATTTTTCATGGTCCATTTTAATATTTTGTTGATGCATTGTTGCATTTTCCTTTCTATGGTCACCATGTTTTTAGAACTGTAACAAATGAGGAAGTCATCGATATATAATGATCCATTGATTTCTGGGGGTAGGCAGGTTGTTATTTTATTTATTTTAATCATGAATTGGAGAGTGTATTATTTATTCGTGTTTGGAACATCCGGTCTTCTAAGAAGTGTTTTATAAAGATGGGGAGTCTGCCTTGTAGTCTGAGTCTGCCATATGGCCAGGTTGTATCATAGGCTTTTTCTAGGTCAAAGAGGACTGCGACTAGATGTTCTTTTTTGATGAATGCTTCCCTAATTAAAGTTTCTATATGGACTATTTGATCTATAACTAGTAGAGTTTATGGGATCTATTTGTTTTTGAGGATAGGAATGGTTATAGCTTGTTTCCATATGGTAGGGATGTTACCAGAGATCCAGATATTGTGTATATCTGGATTTGTATTAGAATTTATCTTCAAAATGAAGGTTCTCCAGGAGGATTTTTTAGCTTCGTTGATGATGTGTCGGGTTTCTGCCCTTTATTGTTTGTATTTGTTTAGATTTTCTGATGAGAGGTTTATCTTGAATTTCCTGAGAGTTGCTTGATGTTCTCTTATGTTTTTGCACTCTTCTGTGAACCATGGTTTATTGTGGTTTTGGGGATGGTTTTATTAGCTATGTTAATGAGGGTGTTGGTAAGATGTATTATGGGTTCTTTTTGATTTTTATTTGACTCTGGGATTAGTGTGGTAAGGCATAGTTTTTTGTAGGATTCCCAATTTTCTCTTTTGAAGTTCCATTGTGGAAGTTTTATTTGTGGTTCTGAATTTTTAATTGTGGAATTTTCCATTATTATTGGGTAGTGGTCACTGCCACAGGGGTCTTTGTACACTCTCCAATTATAATATGTAAAGATTGATGGACCACTAAGGGTTAAATCTATGGCAGAAAATGAACCTGAGGATGGGTTGAGGTGGGTCTGAGAGTTCTGATTATAGAGGCATAAATTATTTCTATTGATAATTTTTTTCTAAGATCTGGCCTCTTTTGTTTGTTGTTTTACTTCCCCATATTATATTGTGGCTGTTAAAATCTCCCATCAAGATAAATGGTTTCAGGAGTTGTTCTATTAGATTGTTTAATTCATTTTCATTTATGGGGTCATGAGGTGGGATATATAGTGAGCAGATGGTGACGGTTTTATGTAGGATTGCTGAGACTGTAATTGCTTACAGGGGAGTGTTGATGCTGATTTTATTTTGGGGGATATCTTTCCTAATTAGGATTGATACTCCGCCTGAAGCTCTTTGTCCAGTATCATGTATGTAGTCATATTGTTCAAAGGTTTTTATATTTAGTTTGTCACTATGTTTTTTGAAGGTTCCTTGGAGGCATATGACAGTAGGGTTGAGTTCGGCTATTAATAGAAGTAGTTCATCATAGTTTGCTTTGTAGCCACGGCAGTTCCATTGAATTATTTTATGGGCCATGCTTTTTAATCTTTGTGTGTTTGATGTTTATTTTGTTTAGGTGTAGTTTTGGTTTTAGTATTTTGTTTTTTCATTTGGCAGGAATCAGAAATTTCAAAAGTTTCTAGACTTTTTCACCTGATTTTGAGGCTTTTGGGGAGTTTAGGGTTCCTCTCTTTCGGAGGACTTCCTTGGCTCTCTGTTTCCATCAGTTCAAATTTATTCTCAGTTTCTATTAGTGAGATTTGTGGTTCATGTTTGTTAGTTTCCTTCTTCCAAGGAGATCTTTTTTGTGGGGTTAGCAGTGGGCTTTCAGTATTTTTTTTTTGGAGGAAGATTGTTAGGTTTTGTAGTGATGGGAGGGATGCCTGGAGTTTGTTGTTGTTTGGGTTGAGTTATTGTTTGGTCTATTTTTTGGGGGTCTTCAGTTTCGTTGCTATGTGGGTGTAGGTTCTTCTTTGGATCTGGTCCAGCATGGAGCTTAGTTGTCAAGTTGGTCAAGATTTCCCTTAATAATTCGAGTAGGGTATTTAATTCTTTTAATTAAATTTGTTATATCAAAGTGGGGAGTCATTCCTTGATTTTGGGTAGAGTTGTTTGTGGGTTTGACTATGTTTGCATAGGTAGTTGTGGCTAGAGAGTTTTCAATGAACTTCCTTGCTTCCGGGTAGGATATATTTTTGGTGTGTTTTACTTCTAGTATTCTCTTTTCTTTTCTCCATAATTCACATTCTTTTGAATCTGCTGAATGATTTTGTTTGCAGTTTGCACATTTTGGGGGCTGTTGGCAGTTTATGTGGTTTCCAGTTTCTCCGCAGTTCTTACATATTGGAGGTCTGGTACACTTTTCTTTGTGATGCCCAAACTTTTGGCAATTATGGCATCTCAAAGGATTTGGGATACAGGTTTCTACTTCTGTTATTAGATAGCCAATTTTTATTTCTGTAGATGGTTTTGGAATGTTAAAGTTTAGAATATAAGTATTTGGCGGGATTATTTGATTGTTCCTTTTTATAGATATTTGTTTGGCATTAGTGACGCCTTGTTTGCAGAGGTTATATTTTATTTCATCTAAAGTGCACAGGGAGAGGTCTGGGCTTCTCACAACACCCTTTGACGAATTTAGGGTGTTGTGGGGGTAAACTTTAATTTTTAAGTCGTTAAAGTATTTTTGTTTTAGTAGTAGGTCTGAGAAAGTTGTTTTTTTCCACTTCTATCAGCAGGGTATTGTTTAGTTTTTTTACAGATTTTGCTTTAATAAAACTGTTAAGGGTTTTTTCAATAATGAAAGGAGACAACTAGTAATTGGAATATCCTCCATTGACTCCAGCATGATAAATTTGGGAAAAAGAGTCTGGTCAGATCATCGTCAGAGTCAGATTCTGCCAGCGGATGCTTTAATTTTGGGGTTTTTTTTGCTTGGGTTTTGGTTTTGTTTTGTATCCATGGGAATTTTTGCTGAGTTCACTGACTGTGCTCCCAACCCACCATGGAGTTCTATGAAGGGAAATGCACAAGGGGGAAACCTATTTGCCTTGGCAAATCATAGCTACACATTCAGTATATTCACACTGAGGAAACGGTCCAGCAATTTGGGATCCCTAGGTTTTCATTTCCAAGTTTATTACTCACCTCAAGACAAGAGGGGAAACATAGGTCTTTCTTTAGCGTAATTGACCCTGCAGCCACTGCTTTCTGCTTTGGAGACCTACAAAAGTCTTTTGCAGGCCTCTGAAAGAGGGCTTGACATGAGCAGCTGATTGATCGGATCGGGCCTCTCTGACTGCCCATCTAGCCCAGTAAGGGCCAAAGTGGAGTGTTGCTAATCATGTGGCCACTTAGGCAACTGGGCCACAGACAGATCAGCCACCAGGATCCCGTCTTAAAGCATCATGGGTTGCCACCCACGGCCGACAGGTGTCCTCTGGGGGGGGGGTCTTACCCCTCTACTGAGGTGCAGTCGGTGTATTCTACATCCCTAGCTGACAGGGTGGTAATAGTAGGAATACATTTCAATTGATTTACTTGATATCAAAAGACTGATCATCTACAAAATGTATTTAAAACATAACCACTAAAATCAACTAGGTACAACTTATGAAAAATGCATAAGCCAAGGAAAATAAGATCCCACCGACTTGGAATACTGACTGTCACTCACCTTAACAGGTTCACTGTTTCGATTTTTCATTTCAACTTTAATCTGTTGTAATTTTCCCACAGGACAAGGCTGAAAAGTAACCACACCTGGCTGAAGGATCAGTTTCTTATCCTCACTGTAACTGAAAAAAAAAAGAAAAAAAAAAGAATTATTGAATGAATCAATGACAATTTCTGAAAGACATTGAACAACTAATTTTGTAGTGAGTGTTCCTGACAGAAATGCCAGACATGAATGAAGCTGACTTCTTGCTGCTATTGCATGCTGGAGAAAAGAGTAAGTTACATATTCATGACCTTTCTTTTATACTCAGATAGGTTGCTATGACAAAAGAGGATAAAGTTTTCTACCAGTCATGTGTAGAGTACTGCAGGCAAGGGAGTTAATTCAATGGTGAAGAAACGCAATAAGCAAAGACAAGTAACTGGACAGAAAACAAGAGCATGTGTTCATACAGTATAAAAGATTCTAAAATTATAGTTTTATATCAGGTGGTAAGCAAGTCACAAAAAAGCTTGGTCAGCAAAATTTATCAGATAAGTCAAGGTTCAGTTAGTTGTGAGCCCTTCAGGAAAAGTATATCAAAATCAATGTTGACAGCTTTTCATTAAGTAGACAGGTATGGTCACTGACTGTTTAATAAGAACAAGCTCCCTCTCCCATGATTGATTAGTTTAAACGCTTCATTGGCAGGTGCAGACAGGGATCGAGTTAACTAGAGTTTTCCTGTTTTCCTTTGCTCTTCTACCTAATAAAAAGTAGAGCTGAATACAACAAACAGAAAGAAAAGAACAAATCTGCTTTTACTGATACTTCTATGATACTAGCTTACTTTACTTGTTTAATGGCATATCAACCTTCATGGGTAATTTAATGCCAAAGCCATCCTTCTAGAAGAATAGCAGTGATGCTATTTAACCCATAGCTGGGAAAATAAGAGAGTTCATACCTTTTCCAAAGCCAACTGACAGAAATTAATGATAAAAGCAATGTTATCTAAGAGATAAAAAGATATCAACATGGTTAGTAGGGTTTTATAGCATATCAACCTTTATAGGTTGTTGTTGTTAGGGTTTTATGACATATCAACCCTTGTAGGTCATTTAACGCCAAATTCTGTCTATATATACATATTCAACCAAAGATTTCAAAACGAATACTTAGGTAGGTAAAATTTTCTATTAGCAGGATTCATTTGTTTGCACAAGATTAAACAGTTTTAAGTTGTCATATTTTTTGGTACAACTCTCAAGAAGGAGAGAATGTCATCTATTTTGACGTTCTCGAACAGATCAGTTAAGCTATTTTACTTTGAAAAATCGCTTTCTGATAACAGCGAACGCTCTGCATTCTATAAGAATGTGTTTAACCGTGCAATTTGTCTGGCAGGTTAAACACTGTGGTTGTGGTTCCAGTTTCAAAATGAAAGCGTGAGTAAGCCTTGTATGAGCAATTCGCAATCGGGATATAACAACTTGTTCTCTTCTTGATCTTATCAATGCTGGTCTTTACTCTCCCAAGGTGGGCTGAATTTGGAAGAGTTTATTGTGGATGTTATTGCTCCATTGTTGTTGCCATTTTGTGTGAAGGAATTTATTAATAGTTGGTTTAAGGTCAGTATATGGGATCCTGGATTTATCGGGTGTCAGATCTAAGGTCGATTTGGCTGCCGAGTCTGCTCTTTCATTCCCTCTCACTCCAATGTGGCTTGGGGTCCAGCATATAATTATTTATAGGTTATTTAACACCAAATCCATTTTTATGAAAATAGTTCTATTTCAAACAATTCAGTTTAGGATAAGTATGCAGTTTAAATGTAAGTACAGTTTAATTGTCAAAAACATTTCTCGATCAAACAATTCAGTTTAGCATAAGTATGCTGTTAGTTCTATTAAACCCATAGATAGGACCCTTATCAGGTTTGTAGATTGGTTGCTTTGTTTTATGACACATCAACCCTTTTTGGGTCATTTAATGCCAAATTAAATTTCAAACAATTCAGTTTGGTATAAGTATAGTTTTTGTTTACAAACAGTTAAATGTCAAAACAGTTCAGTTAAATGTCAAAACAATTCCATTTCAAACAATTCAGTTTATAGCATAAGTACACAGTTTAGTTCTATTTGACCCATAGATAGGACCCTATCAGGTGCTACCACTCCAGGCCAGAGTGGACCTGAGAGCGATGGTAATGAAAGGGTACTATGCATTCTTCAAAGCTCCAGCATTACTAGAACCTCACCATCAGATTGTTTAGTGTCATATCCAAGACGCTCGTTTGGGGAGTCTTACCCCTCTGCAGAGAAGCAGTCGGTGTATTCTACAGCCCGAGCCAACTGGGCAATATCAACATGGTGTAGATGAAGTTAAGCGATATTGAAATTACAGACACGCAAGTGGCTAGGAAACATAGCTAAAAGGAAGAATAAGATATGGTTTTAGAAAGTTAATAAAATTGTGCATAAGAAATAACAAGCATAGTAGAAAAAGACCTGAGAGAATGGTATCTCTGAGTAAGACATGTTAGAGGCTAGCATTATCATCATAAAAAGAATTGTGAAAAGTATTTGTGCAGCAATAGACTCAAAATTGATTCTGCTGCTGCAGCTATGCATTCAAAAGCTGAAATCATCACTACATATTAAAAACACGTGCTCAAAACAATGAAAACTTGTGACAACATCAAATTCTTAGAAAAGGCATTTTATGATAGGTAATAATATAATAACTTACCAGGCATTTTATAATAGGTAATAATATAATAACTTATCAGGCATATAGGTAATAATATAATAACTTACCAGGCATTTTATGATAGGTAATAATATAATAACTTGCCAGGCATTTTATAATAGGTAATAATATAGGGAATAATATAACTTACCAGGCATATAGGTAATAATAAAATAACTTACCAGGCATTTTATGATAGGTAATAATATAATAACTTACCAGGCATTTTTATGATAGGTAATAGATAATAACTTACCAGGAAGAGGTTGGGTTTGGTGCTGTAGAAGAAGCAACTGATGAGATCATAGAAGACATAGAAGTGTGGGTGTCCGACATCAGCGAGGTCAAACTACAACGGTCACTAGTCAGAAACTGTATAAAAGAGAGAGTAAGAATACAAATGCTTTTGGTACAGTCACAACAAGAATGTTCATGCCTTGCCAGACATTAATTTATTTTCTTGGGTGGGGGAAATAGTTGATTCTTAAGGAAATATGTCATGATTGTTCACATTTTCATGGAAGACGAAGAAATGTATATATGAGTTTTGAGTTCATGCAGAGTCTGTCTAGAAAGTAATGAGTTTGATTTTCTTTTCAAAACACTCATTGAAAAATTATATGAAAACTTTCACTTGATGTTTGCCTCTCAGAATTCAGCTGAGTAAATCTTATATTATTACAATCATGCGTTTGGTTAAATGTGTCTTCATCATGATGATGTAATAGAACACTGAACAGCATTATACTGTCAAAGTCTACATCAAACTTTGGAACAATGTGACAGAAAAAAAAGATGAAAAAGGATATCAATTTTCATTCCAGACACAGGTATTTAGGTAGTACAAAGCATTTTTAGATGGCTTAGAGTCTGTGGAAGAATTACCTCAATTTCATCAACCAGTTACAGAAAAAAATCCTACAAATGTAAAAAAACTCATCACTTATGATATTTTATATCTGTGCAAAATTAGTTTTAAAGAACTTCACTCTCTATGAAAGAGATTTTGACCAAAAAAGATATTCTTGAGATACCAATTTCTAAAAGTTAAAGTCATATTTGTACAAAATCTTTTTCTCAAATAAACTCATAAATCTTTCCAAATCAAAAAATGTTTTAGTTCTAATATATTTTTCATTTATGATTCAGTTTTGGTTTGGTTTGGTTAGTTTTATGGCATATCAACCTTTGTAGGTTATTTAACGCCAAATCCATTTTTATATAAATAATCTGTTATAATGAAAACAGTTCAGTTTAGCATAAGTACACAGTTTAATTGTCAAAAACATTTCCATTTCAAACTATTCAAGCTGTTATATGTAATAATTCAGTTAAGTGTAAATACAGTTTTAATGTTGAAAAACAGTTCTATTTGAAATAATTCAGTTAAGCATAAGCACGCAGTTTAAGTGTAAGTACGGTTTAATTGTCAAAAACGTTTCTATTTCAAGCTATTCAGTTTACTCAATTCATTTTAGCATAAGTATGCTGTTAGTTCTATTTAACCCATAGATAGGGCCCTATCAGGTGCTACCATTCTGGGCCAGAGTGGACCTGGGAGCAATGGCAATGAAGGGGTACTCCACATTTCCCAAAGCTCCAGCACTGCTGGAACCTCACCATCAGATTGTTTAGTGTCATATCCAGGACACTCGTTGGGGGGGGGGTCTTACCCCTCTGCAGAGGTGCAGTCAGTGTATTCTACAGCCCCAGCTGACTGGGCAATACACAGAGTTAAATGTCAAACAATTTTATTTCAGATAATTCAGTTCAGCATAAGTACACAGTTTAGACGTAAAAAACAGTTCTATTTCGAGCAATTCAGTTCAGCATAAGTACGCAGTTCCAATGTCAAAACAGTTCTATTTTAAACAATTCAGTTTAGCATAAATATGCAGTTTAAATGCAAAAATCAGTATAGTGAAAGAAGCACGGTTTATTTCTATTTAACCCATAGATAGGACCCTTATCAGGTGCTACCCCTCCGGGCCAGAGTGGACCTGGGAGCAATGGCAATGAAGGGGTACTCTGCATTCTCCAAAGCTCCAGCACTGCTGGAACCTCACCATCAGATTGTTTAGTGTCATATCTAGGACACTCATTGGGGGGGGGGGGTCTTACCCCTCTGCAGAAAAGCAGTCGGTGTATTCTACAGCCCCAGCCGACTGGGCAATTATGATTCAGGGTAGGTTTTCTACAAAAATTTACAGATGCATGTAACAAAATTCATTTATATGCACTAGTCACACATTTATAAAAATTTGGTTGGGTCGGGTTTTATGGCATATCAACCATTCTAGGTTATTTAATGCCAAATCCTCTTTATATATATATATATATATATAAAATATATATGATTTGGTTGGGTTGGGTTTTATGGCATATCAACCATTGTAGATTATTCAATGTCAAATACTCTATTATACATATACATTGAATATATGATTTGTAAACACATTTTGTTGATAATATTTCTAAATGAGCCTGAGCTCATTTTTTTGCATTCATTTAAGTGGTTTCAAGTATTTTTATCAAATATGAATAATTCTATTTACTATTAATTATTTGGTTGCACTAATTTTGCTTTGGTTGGGCTCGATAGCATATCAATCATTGTAGGTTATTCAATATATACATATATATTAAATATATATGATTTGGATTGGTTGCATTTTATGGCATACCAACCATTGTAGGTTATTTAATGCCAAATCCTTTATACATGATTTGTAAATACAGAGTTTGTAGATAGCATCTCTAAACAAGCCAGAGTCCATTTGTCTGCACACAGTTTAATGATTCCAAATATTCTAACACAAATAGTTCTATTTAGTATTAATCCTTTTTTGCACCCACTTAAGTGGTTTCAAATATTGCTATCTAACATAAATAGTTTTATTTTCACACAGTTAAAATAGTTTCAAGAATTGTTTCAATTATTGTTATGTTTCAATAACAATTCATTTACATATAGTCAAACAGTTCTATTTCTAACAATTTAATTTAACAAAAGTCATTTGTTTGCACACAATTTAAATGTCAAACAGTTCTATAGGACCCTATCAAGTGCTACTACTCCGGATATAATGGCAGTGAAAGGGTACTCCATATTCTCCAAAACTCCAGGGCTGAAGTCTCACCATCAGATTGCCTAGTGTTATATCCAGTTCACTCACCAGGAGAATCACTCCTCTGCAGAGATGCATTCAGTGTATTCTACAGCCTCAGCTAATTGGGCTATTTATAAAACTGATAGAAAATATACATAAATGGGAGAGATTGCATTAAATATTTATGAAGAATAGAGAGACTGACCCCCTGCAAAAGAAAAGGAATCACTGTTGGTTGCTGGTTACTGGAAGCATTGGCTTGTTGGCAGATCAATTCACAGGCATGGTAACAGACAAACTTCTTGTCAAATAACATTTCAGGATAAAACAGAATATGAACCTGCAGAGAAATCAAGATTGGATGAAATTAAATTAAAATTTTTTTTTTTTTCAAGTAGAATGCAAAACTTGTTAAAATGCCTAAGTGTGTGAAAATTGAAGGCAAAAAATTATTTGTAATAGTCCTAAGCAAGATTACAGAAAATAGTTTTAAATTTTGGTCAATGATTCATGTCTCAGATAAGACAGAAAAATTAAACAAAGTAAATATCACTATGTGAAGTCAATTTACATGGCTTAATAGACACGCAAAGAGGCAAAGATTGTACAGAAATCTCTTCTTTTACAATCAACTTTTATCAGAAAGTATTAGTCTACAAGAGAGAATTTTCCCAATGAGAAAAAAATGGTAATTTGTAAAGAAATGAGATGAAAGACAAAGAGAGATTAATAATTAAAATCATGAAAGTCGAAATCCAAGACATAAGGGGTAGAAAAAAACAAAAACAAAAAAATTTTTAAAAATGTCTAATAGATTTAATTTCTTTTTACTCGTTTTTATTAACAACAATGTCAGTAGCAGCATCAGATATCTAATATTATTTTAAGAAAATTGCAAATAATGATGATTTTCTATTAAAGTTTAAGAAAAAAATGGTTTTAGAAGCTATCTTGTTCTCCTTTCCATTGAATTAAGCCCAATGTTCCTTACTTGACAAAATAGTATGTAAAAAAAAAAAATTTAAAAAAAAATTCAACATTTAAACTTACTCGACATGTCTGACCAGCAAACAAGGTTCCTTCTCTTTGGAATATTTTGAAAATATCATAGCTTTTCATCACAGTTCGTTTGCCATCATTCTGTAATAAGAGAGGATTTGTAGATGTCAGGTTTGGTCCTAGTTATACACATTAAAAAAAAAAATGTAATAAAAAGATAATTGGCTAAGGGGAGCAATGGAGATGATCAGTCATGGGGTGACAAGAAATTCTGAAGATGATCCACACGAAGTAAAGTAAAACTTAAAAAAAAACATCTTTCTTATTCATAAAGACTCTTTCTCCAAATTATATTTCGAGAGATAATAAAAAAGATATTCTCATGTCCTTCTTACAATTTATACAGATGTTCTCACAAAGACAAGAAACAAATGACTGATGCCCACTGCCATCTTGAAAAATGATAATAAAAAATAAAAAAAATTCACAAACAGAAACAAAGTAGTAAAGACATGATTTAAAATTTTACATAAAAGTAAAAACTATAAAAAAAGAAAAAGAAAATTTTCAAAAAATTAAGCAAAAGTTAAACTGCCAAAAGCAATTGTGAGAGTTCATTTGCAAGCAAAATAAAACCCTTGAGAGCATTTGAAGTGACCACAAATAAACCTAACAGTCACTTGTCCAATACTTCTATAGTTTAATTATGCACACCATTTAAAAAAGGAATAAAAACTATTTCTTACTTACTGAAGAAAAATATGGGAAGGAACTTTGATTGCTTAAAGCCCAGTTCACATTAGTTTTTCCAAAATTGGTAAATTCTAAATAATTATCTGGAAAAAAAAAAAAATTATACAATGCACAAGTTATTCAGTCATACTTTAAAGGGTTAAATAGTTTGAAATATACTAAATCATCTCTTAAAGTCTATTAAACCTACAGGTCAATGGAAGACAAAAAAAAAGTTCCATCCTCAAAGTGTTTTCTGCAAAGAGAGAGAGAGAGAATAAATTTGTTTTATTATCAAGGGTCTAGATTCTAGGCCATTGTTCTATGTGACAATTCAGACATCATTAAGACTATTAAACCTAATATCAACCCTTTGGAGACATCTCTTCCAACACAAGCTTCCCATAGAAGAGAACATGACCAAAAGTTGTGACAGAATATAAAGGCAAAATGTCCCACTCTGCTACAAGAGAAAAATCAGAAAGGAGAGATAATGAAGTCAGGCATAGCTGATCAAGTATAGAGAGAAAAGAGGTCATCAACCTGTGTGGAATAAAGTTAAAATAATAGAGCAACATTGGTAGATCAGACAACTAAAGAAATGAGCATATTTTAGGCACCAGTGACCTTCTGAGGAGGTCAAGCTTAGAGATGAACACAACATCACAGCTTTCAATTATTATCTATTCAGGTGTTTAAAAATTCTCTGAAAACTGAAGTATTTTTTTTCTTTTGTAAGATAAAAAAAATGGGTGGGGTGGTAAATAATTTTAATGATTAAGTTAAAAAAAAATAAAAAATTTCTTTTAGTTCAATAAATTTATTAAAATTTAATGACTTTCCAATAAAGCATTTATGTTTGTTTTGACTATTAAAATCCCAACAATAAGAAAAAATACACCTGTACTTACTGACAAGATCACAACCAGATTCTACATAGAACTGAATAATTTCAGAAGTCATTCGAACGTCAACAGCTTCTTCCTCTGCTGAACCCAATGAAGGAGAGAGTGGTGATGTTTGTTCCATAGAATGAACAACAGGAGAGAGTTCAATTGAATCATGATCTGGGCCATGTATAGCAGAAACAGAAGGTTGCTGTGAGCTTGGTGGTAGCAGTTTACTATAATCAGACAGGTATGGCTTCTGACCAGGATGAGAGGAATGGAATGGCTGGTTGGAGTCTGAATTCTGACAAAGTGGAAATTCTACAGTTCTAGTTTCAGGATTGGTTAAAATGGTGGGATTATGAAGACAATTATGGTCTGACTTTGACAGCAAGGGTTGCCTGTTAGAGCTGTTAGGATATCCCTTGTATCTGACAGCAACTTTCTGGAGAAACAAAAAAAAAAAGAAAATAGATTTTTGGTGCAGAAAAAAATCATTGAGCTTGGGGTAGATAAAGGAAATAAAAAGTTTGGGTTTTTTTTAAACAGCATATCAACCTCTGTAGGTTATTTAATGCCAGAAAGGGTTTTTACTGGTTTTGTCATCAGTTTGGCCTTCACTGTTTAGGGTATGGGTTTTTATGATAATGTTTGATAATATTTGGTCAGATTCTAATGAAAAGGTTGATTTGGTAAAATCTTGCTGAAAAGGTCATTTAAAAAAAAAAAAAAAAAAAAAACATCAAGATATCCTCTGGTTTGGTGTTTTTGAAAAAGTTCTTCACGTTGTTTGTCAGGTAATATTTAGGCTGACTTTGTTTAAAACTATTACAGTTTAAGAGAATGTGTTTGACTGTGAGGGGTACTTTGCACATTGAGCATATTGGGATGTCTTCACTTTTTAGGAGGTGCAAGTGGATGATGCGAGTGTGAAGAAAGGAAGAGGAAATAGCATAAACTGTGAAGCCTAGAGCAGAAACAGATGGTCAGGGTGGTAGAAAGAAGAGAAAACTTAAAAAGAAAACAAAGGAGGCAAAATAAGAGAATTATCAGATTTTATTGATATTTTTTTAATCTATTCAGGGTTGGTTGGGTTTTATGGCATATCAACCCGTGTCAGTTATTTAATGCCAAATTCTGTTTATACATATACATATTAAATATGATTTGTTATCAAATAGTTTGGAGGTAACATCTTAAACAAGCCAGAGCTTATTTGTTTGCACACAGTTAAATATTTTCAAATATTTCTAATGCAAATAATTCTATTCAGTATTAATCATTTGTCTGCACACAGTTAAATAGTTTTGAGTATTGCTATGTGATACAAATAATTCAATTTGACACCAGTCATTTGTCTGCAGAGCAGGCTTATCTATTTAGATTTTATTACCTGCATATGTGACTCGGCTGTAACATAGATAAAACCTTCCCATGATTCACTAGGGTATGGAGATACAGAAATTTCTGACACCGCACTGAAATTGAAAGGCAAAGAAGAACGAATTAAATATAAGAAAAAGAAAAGTAAAATCAACAGATGAAAACAAAATTATCCTAATGGTCATATATATATATATATATATATAAAAAAAAAAAAAAAAAAAAAAAAAAAAAAAAAGGAATATCTACTTACTGAGGGTTGATAGTCAATACAGAATTACTGACGGACATTCGGTCAGTAGCCCAAGATAATTGGAAACTGTAAAAATGGAAATAAAAAGAGTTTGGGGGGAAAAAAAAAAGAAAAAAAAAAAAAAAAGAGAATAGATTAATTTCTTATCTAGCATTTTTTTGCAAGTAAATTATTTTGTAAATATTTTTTTTGCAAGTATTATTTTGTAAATATTATTAATTTTTGCAAGTAAATTATTTTTTATTATTTTGTATTTTTTTTATTATCTTTCTTTTTTTATTTGTATTATTTTTTATTATCTTGTATTTTTTTGCAAGTAAATTATTTTGTAAATATTATTTTTTTTGCAAGTATTATTTTGTAAATATTATTAATTTTTGCAAGTAAATTATTTTTTGCAAGTAAAAATTATAAAAACACACTAACTTATTTTATTAGTAACCATGTAAAAGATTTTTTTTATTTAAAAAAGTAAAAATGGACACAATGAAGATATTTCCCAATCCACAGACACTCATTTAATATTCAAGGAAAGGAATGGGAGGGTAATAAATATGCAAATTTCTCATAACCAAAAACAGAAATAGATAAAACTTACTTTAATGATTTATCTCCAAAATTGATAATGGAAAACGTTTGGGCATCTGAAATTATATATATTTAGGAAATAACACAGTATAAGCAAAACAAAAACGGTTTGCATTGGGTTGGTTTCTTTGTTAAACAACATATCACCCCCCCCCATGGTTCTTTTAATACATTTAATTCATTTGCAAATTTTTGTTTATAATCATGACTATATTATCAATGTTTCATTATCATTTGTTATATGGTTTTAAGTATTCCTATCTAATACTAATAATTTATATACAATTATATGGTTGTATGTAACTATTCCTATTTAATAATGATTATTTGTTTGCACACAGTTATATGGTTGGAAGTATTTCTATCTAATACTAATAATCAAGAATGAGACACAGGTAGGAAAGGAACAGACACACATAAGAGGAAAAGGGAGGATGTACATTGGTGAAAGATGAAAGGCACACAGAAGAGATGGAGGGCAAGAGAGAGTGGGATAGCAAAAGAGAGAAAGTAGGAGGATGAGAGAGAGAGAGGGAAGGTAAGTAAGAGAGAAAGAGAGTAGGAAGGTGAGGTAGAGAGCAGGAAGAAGAATGTATGTGTGTGAGAGAGAGAGGATGAGAGAGAAAGAGAAATAGAACAGAGAGAAAAAAAGAGAAAGAAATCAATCTGAATTACCTTTTGACACAAAAGTCAACTGTTCCGGCAAAAGTCGCCATATTTTCTGTTGGTCAGTTGGATCATCTTTAACTGGTGTTGAATATTTCCCATCAGGTTTGTGAACCCCTGAAGATGTCTGTGGATCATCTTTAACCTTAGTGTTGGAAAGGTTCTCCTTGTCTGTCTCCCTGTTGGGCAAATGTTTCTCTAACTTTAAATCTTTCTTCACCATTTCCTTCAGAGGTTTTACAGTTGCTCTGGAGATGGCCTGCTTCTCTTTTATAAGAGAGACATCATTAACTTTACTGGGGATAAAAAGAGATTAACTTCTAAGTGAGATTTCAAGCAATTTATACATCAAATCTTCAGCATACTTTCTTTAAAATCATTGAAATGAAATGCAAGATCCTATTTATATCTACACATCAATTCTCAATACAACATACAAGAAGATAAGAATCTCATGACAAAAATGACATTTCAGGATTTTATCTTCTTTAAATATAACAAAGTCTCACAATCTTTTTGAATAAATTGTAAATGCAAGTGACATATTTGGGAAATGAGAATATAAAAATTGACAAGCTACTAGTTTTCTGTTTAGTTAATGGCATGAAAACTTTTATTCTGGCTGTCAGAATTTTACATTTCAAGTAAAGATACACACTTTATATATAAGGGATGTTCTGAAAGTAATGCCTCCCATTTCCATAGAAACTGCAACAGATAGGTGTTATGTGATTGTTGGGGGAGAACTCAAAAGCTGTTGATCATAGCTTTCCATATAGATGACAAAAAAAGCTGAACATCTTTTTAAAGTTTTAATCTACTTTAAAGCATCATTTTGAGGAGATGAAAAACTCTTTGCCAAAGTCATACTACTGTAGACCCAAAAGGCCAAAGTCATACTACTGTAGTCCCAAAAGGCCAAAGTCATACTATTGTAGTCCCAAAAGGCCAAAGTCATACTATTGTAGTTCCAAAAGGCCAAAGTCATACTATTGTAGTCCCAAAAGGCCAAAGTCATACTACTGTAGTCCCAAAAGGCCAAAGTCATACTACTGTAGTCCCAAAAGGCCAAAGTCATACTATTGTAGTCCCAAAAGGCCAAAGTCATACTATTGTAGTCCCAAAAGGCCAAAGTCATACTATTGTAGTCCCAAAAGGCCAAAGTCATACTACTGTAGTCCCAAAAGGCCAAAGTCATACTATTGTAGTTCCAAAAGGCCAAAGTCATACTATTGTAGTCCCAAAAGGCCAAAGTCATACTACTGTAGTCCCAAAAGGCCAAAGTCATACTATTGTAGTCCCAAAAGGCCAAAGTCATACTACTGTAGTCCCAAAAGGCCAAAGTCATACTACTGTAGTCCCAAAAGGCCAAAGTCATACTACTGTAGTCCCAAAAGGCCAAAGTCATACTATTGTAGTCCCAAAAGGCCAAAGTCATACTATTGTAGTCCCAAAAGGCCAAAGTCATACTACTGTAGTCCCAAAAGGCCAAAGTCATACTATTGTAGTCCCAAAAGGCCAAAGTCATACTACTGTAGTCCCAAAAGGCTCAAAACCCAAGAAGACAGTCTAAATGTGTCTGAATAACCAACAAAAACTCAAAGCAACATTTTTCTGTCTTTTCTGCCTTAGCATGTGACATGTATCAACCAATTAGCACACAGCCTTTTATTTAGTTAGGGTGACCCATAACTCCCAGTTCATCATTTACAGTCTCTGCTTTCCCCTTGACCGAGTTCACAGGAAGCACAACACAGCCATTAGAGTAAAATTTTGGCCACAAAAAGCCATTTTTCAATATAGTTACCAACATTGCCTATGCATTTTGCCTGCTATTAACTAGAGCCTGTATTTAATGCTTGTAAAAAAACTGCTCTAACAGAGGTGATCTACTTTTTTTTTTTTAATAGCAGTGATGTCGAAGACTTTTTCTTTCTTTCAAGGAATATGGTTTCAACTATTGATTTAAATCATTTGTAAACATTAAAGCTTCAAGTAACTATTCTTAATACTTATCATTTATACACAACTATATGGCTTAAAGTATATATTTGTATTTAATATTATATTAATATTCCTTTATTGATACAGTTATATGGTATTAAGTATTCTTATCTCATACTAACAATTTTCAAACAGATCTATTTGATCCATAGATGGGATTCTAACATGTACTACCACTCTGGGCCAGAATGGACCTGGGAGTAATGGCAACTGATGCTTCAGAATCAGTATCACCAATCAATGCAGTTTAATGTCATAGCCAGGACACTCCTATCTTGTATGGAGTCTCACTCCTCTGTAGGGGATTGAGTTGAAATATTCTAGATCCCTTCATAGAATGCAAAATGGACTGTTATAATAAAAAGCAACAAAGATTAAACCAACAAAAAGTTTGTATGAAATTAAAGACTGTGCTACAAGAAGGAGAGAAGATTTCTTACCTGTTCAGATCAGCTTTCTGATTTTTGCAAGACCATCTGTTATCTGCAATAAAAGTGGAGTTCAATTTAATTAAAAAGAAAAAAACCATGAAAGACTAAAATTTATCATCTCGCCAATTATCCTCTGATTTTAAAAGCCAAAATTATTCTGCATCGCAAATATTTAAGAATAAGGGTCTTACAATAAACAGAATCCCTTGTGCAGAGAAAATTAATGTGGACCCAATAAATGAATCTTACTATCCTGGTTTTAACCCACTCATTGGGACAGTTCCAACTGGGTGAGGTCTATATTATTCCCAAAGACAGCAACTGGCTTCTCATCTAAAAGAGGTTGAGTCAGTTTCATTGCTTGATGTGCTCTTCAAAATAAGAAATGTCAATGGAGCCAAGTTATTTTCTGGCCATGCCCACAGTTTTGTATGAAAATGCTCCCATCTTAAAATTGAGCTTGTGTCTTACATCTTGTTCTAGATACTAATGATGACACTAGATCTCTAAAATAAAAGTCTGATTTTCCAAACTATCTTTTCCATAGGATCTAATTTGAAACTTTACTCATCAATATTCGAACATTTTATATATGTGGATTATTTGAAGACAGACAAAAACAAATCAATGTTTCTTAAGAAAAAAAAAAACAAAAAAAAAAAAACTAATAATGATCTTTCAAAAAAAAATAATTAAAAAGTAAGTCTTTTTCAAGACAAAAAAAAATTAATTACTTACTAAGTGTTTTTTTACTTAGTTCTACTGTCAGTTCCATAGTAGATAGATGATTAAAGAATATATTAAGGTCACCTCTTTGACTCAAGGTTAGATCATCTGAAATAATTAAAAGATGATAATTCATCAATTAAGGTTATAAATAACAGGTTTACTCTTACTATATATATATATATATATATATATATATATATATATATATATATATACACACACATGCACACACACGAACAATTCAAATTTTAAGTTTCACCTCCTAGAAGTGGGAATAAATAATCCTTATCATATTCAATGAAACACACACATTTTATTAAATTAATTATATATAGATGAAATATGATATGGAAAGAAAAAGAGTTAAATCAAAAGTTTGCTATCGGCTGTCTAAGAGGGTTAACAGACAAAATAAAATTCTGTACTAAAATTGTTTTGAAGAAACGTCAGATGGGCCAAGAAAAAGGTTAGTCTCAGATTTTGGTTTGAGAGATAAATGAAATCTGACAATGGAATTGAGTGATTCACTTAAGGACCCAGGCGTCACCAAATTGAGAAATAAGATTGTTTAACCAAAGCTTCAGGTGGGAAATATACGAGTGAAATATTTTATGATAAAATATTTTAGGGAAATAATGGAAAAATTCAAAGATAAGAATTTGTCATAAATAAGTGGATTGCCATTGTGATTAACAAGTTCATATGTCATGGCGAGAACAATATCCTAGGAAAAAAAAGTGTTTGAAAGTAATGGCTCAAGATAAGAATATATCATCAATTGTTATGATAAAAACAGAAAATATTAGATATCATTTTCAAGAAACAATAAAAAAGTGTAAATAAATATGCATGCCATAAATGCCAGGGAAATACAATCACCAAGCTCATAATGATAATCTTAAAGTATAATTTTGACAAAATAGGCAGAGTCATCTGGTTAAACAACAAGAAAGAAGGAACTAACTTTCCTTATTTGGAAAAAATTGAGAGAGTATGAGGATAGATTCCTCATAGACTCCTCTTTGGTTGAGTTGGTAATAGGTAAAGACTAAAAGAGGTTGGAGTAACTGTGGAGAAGTTAACAGAGAATTTATGCAGCCCCAAAACCTGTTAGACCTCTTCTGCAGTATTGCAAACTTTTATAAAAAAACAGCGTTTCAATGCTCAGGGTAGAAGGAGCTAGTCAGAAAAGTCAATGTACCAGTAACACACAAGCAGACTGTGTCAGCCAAACGCAGAAAGCCAGTCAGACGAAAAGTATTGGCATCAAAGGCATCATGATACCCACCTCCAACATCTTTTCTCAAACTTATGCTCCAAAATGAATCCGAAAGAAAGTACAGATTCTCAATCACTGAGATGAAGAAAAATTTTCATGAACTTAAACTGGTTATCTGAATTAACTCTTACAACACACGAGAGTTGTTGATAACAAATACCACATTACTCCATAAAGTAGAAAGGGAACGGGTTTTGGTTTTTTCTCAGTATTATATTTTTTTATCATTTCTTTATATAAATATTGTTGGAAGATCACTGTCTTCTGTTCCTTCTATTTGGAGACCAATTTTTTTTTTTTGTGTAACTTATCATTTCTTCCGCCAATGACCAAACTTCAATCTGATCAAATTGCCTTGATCGATTTCTCTATATGAGGTCAAAACACACAGCAGATAAAAAGGTCAGATTGAAGGTTGTAACTTCAAACAAGGTAGTCACCCATGGAGGAATTTCCTATCAACACAGCTTTCAACTAGAGGCAGCCATTTGGATGACAGTGAGGACATATAGTGTTGTGTCAGGGAAGAAACAGGCATATATATTTGGCACCACTACCCATGACCAAATTGCATAACTGGTGCCATGGCAACTATAATGCACTCCAGTGACTAAGAGTTAAATAATTGGCACTGTGACAAGGACAAGTTTTATATATATATATATATATATACACACACATATATATACTATTTCATATCCAAGTCCTGATGATGGTTATTAAAACCGAAACGTTAACGTCGACTTTACATCATGATATATTCACCTATTTGGATTATATTTTTTCCTGCTACCTTCATACTGTCGGATTTTATCCATATTTACTTTCATACTGTCTTTTCGGAAAAAACAAATACCAAATACATTCTTACATAACATTTAACATGGATGATTCCTAATGATCTATACATATGAAAACTTATTTGTTGCGTATTTCTCAATAAACGGGAGGTTTTGTCTCGTTTCTTTGAAAAATCCTGCATTTTCAAATATTTTTCCACGTCCCAAACACGTTCTGATGACTTTTGAACGCTATGTGCATGTTTATCTATCTTTTCATTGTATATTTCTCATTTGCTCCTGTCATCTCAGCAATCACCCATCGATATGTGAACTATTTCATATCCAAGTCCTGATGATGGTTATTAAAACCGAAACGTTAACGTCGACTTTACATCATGATATATTCACCTATTTGGATTATATTTTTTCCTGCTACCTTCATATATATATATATATATATATATATATATATATATATATATATATATAAATAATGTGTATTCATAAAACTTATTGCAATGACAACAGTTGCAGTGCCACTTACAAAGCTATCATCAGATGATCCAAGAATAAAGCATGATTTTTAGCTAAAAGCATCATCACTACTAACCCAGAGTGCCCCAGCATTACCTTACAATATAACAAGCTTTACTGGTTTTACATCAGTTTGGGAATACCAGATCCATATAGATGCAGTTTCTGTCTGATCTTAGAATCTCTAGGTATATTCCTGTTTTTCTGTTAGTAACAAGCCAAGTTTTGTCAGATATGCAGACATTTTATTTTGTTTTTTTAAGGTTTTTTCTTCATTTTAACAACATATTTAAACTCCAACAAAAACTAACTAGATGTACATTATTCAAAGGTTGCAACAAGTTTTTAAATTTTTTTAAATTCAAAAAGTGTTGATTTAAAAAAAAAAAAAATTTCCTCAAGGTTTTCGGACTATTGTCTCCATTTTTACTGTTATATTTAAAACATTTCAGCCGATATGTCCTCTGGCCTTCTTCAGATGTTTGTCAAACTCAGGAGCCTACACAGAACTTTGAACCATGTCCTTTATTTAATCCATGGGGGTCACTTGTTCTGATTCCATTAACCATAACCGGGTATAAGTGCTAAGTAGTCCTGTATTGTAACTCGCCTGCAGAAAGGATTGAACCTACAACCTCCAGCTGATTGTCTCTTTAGAAGCTTATGGAACCAACACCTATAACAGTTCAGAGTGAATTTTAGGGACTTATAAACTTAATGTTCTCACATGACTAGGATTACTACTACTATGTATGATTTTTTTTACCAGAACTCATAGGTTCACCATTGTCACCAGTATTGGCCAACATATACATAGAATACTTCAAAGAAATGGTATTATGATCTACATCACTAAAGCCATCAATGTGGCTTAGATACATAGATGACACATTCATTCTCTGACCTCATCAGAAAGATGTTCAAAAATTACTTGATCAATCCAACCATCTATACAGGTCATTATGGAGAAAGAACAAGATAATAAATTACTCTTCCTTGATGTAACACGCACAGAGCAAGGATTCAGGTCATCTTTGTATCATAAGACCACCTTCACCAGACAGTACTTCAATTTCAACTCCCATCATCCATATAATGTAAAGAAAGGAATAGTCCATTGCTTACAACATCAAGCAAAAGTCATTAGTAGTGATATGGATGCATACCTTAAAGAAATGATTAGTTTAATACATAATCTCCATCGTAACAACTACCCAGAGCATATAACATTGGCTCCAAGAACCCCGGATAGAAGACAATACCAGAAAACTCACCACAGTATGTGTGGCTTATGTCAAAAGCCTAGCTGAAAGGATCCAAAGGATATGTAGTCCATATGACATTAGGACAATATTCACAAGTGGCTCAACTCTCCAGAGGCATCTCTTCCATATCAAGACACCAACAGAATTCAACATGATCAAAAACTGCGTGTACTCCATCCCTCGCAGTTGTGGTAAAGTATACAAAGGCAAGACATGCCATCCACTAAAAATAAGGTTAGAAGAACATTGAAAAGCAGTAGTATGAGGTGAAATTGAATAGTTGGGTATGGCAGACCATATATGGAAAGAAAAGGGAAACCATCTGCCCTAATGGGATAAAGTTAGAATAATTGATAGAGATGAACACTGGAGAATTAGATGCCATAAGGAATCAGCACATATGTTGGGCTACAGTGAGTGAACTGTTGAGTAGACCAAGTATAGAGATGAATACAATATGGGAACCAATAATCAAGGAGGTTAAATTAAAAAAAATAATTGAGAATTGGAATATGAACTCAGATAAAAAAAAAAAAAAAATAAAAAAAATAAAAAATCATATATGGCAGTAATCATAGTGATGTGAGAACATTAAGTTTATAAGTCCTGAAAATTCACTCTGAATTGTCCAGCAGGATACATAGCATAACGGTTATAGGCATTAGTTCCCTAAGCTTCTAAAGAGACAATCATCTGTAGGTTGCAGGTTCAATCCTGACTGCAGGCAAGTAATAATACAGGAATACTTAGCACTCATACCCAATTAGGGTTAACAGAATCAGAACAAGTGACTTCCATGAATTGAATAAAGGACGTGGTTTGAAGTTCAACAAATACCTGAAGAAGGCTGGAGGACATATCGGCCAAAACATTGTGAATATAACAACAAAGATGAAGACAATGGTCCAAAAACCCGAAAGATAAAAATCAAGTTTCATCTTAAAAATTCAGTTTTTTTTTCCAAAATTACATCTAAATTTTTTTTTGTAAATACAACATCTCAAAAAGTTAAGATTTTTTCATCTTAAAACATACAAATAAAAAAGAATAAGAAATTCAAAAGTCATCTATCTCAAAATTCCTTGAATAAATTGAATAATGACTTTATGAACATTTAATTCTGAATAAATTAACATGAACAGATTAAAACAAAAATGAAGATGAACTCAAAAGCTTTCATTACATGATAATATTTGATTTGAGATCTTGAAGTACAAGACAAACATAAGAATCAAAAGGATATCTGCTTACAGCTTTGTGACTCATCTTCATTTGTGAACACAGTATCAAACCATTCAGACCATTTCCACTTGCCCCTTTGATTTGGGAATTTCTTTAGTGCTCTGTAAAGAAGGAAATATTTTATGTGGTTTCAAAAGAGAGAGAAAAATGGGAGGAAAAAAGAGATACTAAGAACAGAAAGGTGGTATGAAAACGAGTGAGAAGGGTGGAAAAATGAGTCAAATTAGGATTTTGTTAGAAACTACAACCAACTTTGCTATTTTGGTTAGTTCTTTCTTTGCATATTACTTTTAATTCAAACTTTATGGTTAAAATTACTTTTGACAATTCAAGTATGCAGGGCAAAGTCAAAATAAACAAATAGCTCCTCATGAAACTAACATCTCATATTCACAGAGACTATTGAATTGGTTAAGGCATTATTCATAAGAGATAGGCTCCTGGAATAGTTTAAGTCTTGTCTGATGGTATTTCTCTTTTATAACTATTCTAATAGTCACGTGGTAGTGAATTTAAAAAGCTTACTTAAAAGCTTTATCAAAAAATGTTTTATTTTCATTGAATTATAATCAAAAAGCATAACTTACTAATAAGGGTTTTAAGATGATCATAATTAAATATAAAATGACCGAGTCACTTCGCCAATGCTCTGGAGACCTGGGTTCAATCCCAGGTCGCGTCATACCAAAGAGTTTAAAAATGGTACTTGATATCTCTTTGCTTAACACTCAGCAATATAAGGTACATATCAAGGATAAAGTGGAGCAATCCAGCGAAAGGAGTAGCGCCCTCCCCTACACCACGGTGTAGTAGCTATTGAAAAGGGAGCTTTCTGGTCACCCTTGACTAAGGTCGCCAACTTTACTTACTTATTGGTATTTGAAGGAGATTGTTTTTTTTTATCAGCTATTTACAAAAGGTTATTGCCTTGTTTACACAGAGCATAGTAGACAGAAGATGGTTTTGGTTCATTTGGAGATATTAACCATAATTCCTAAAAACAGATTTGGCATTGAATAACCCAGAGTGGTTGATGTGTCATGAAACTCAAACAAACAAACAAACTAAAAACAGCTTTTCTAATTAGTTTCTAGAGAGATACCTACTTTGATCATCTTGAGAATGGATAATGTTAACCTTCTCCCAAAATAAACCATATTTATATACAAAAGTGAGCTACTTCACAAAACCAAATCTTCAATCATTCCATTCAAGTTTTGAAAAATGTTTTTGTTTCTGTAAGGTTAATTTTCATATATTTCTTAGAACTGTTTTTATTTAAAAATGTATATTAGTGCAATTTCTTAGATATAAAATTATGATTGGTAAATCTTTTCTGGTTCATTAATGTATAGTTTGTAGGTAACTTTTTAAATGATTAAGAGCTCCTTTCTTTGCAAACTGTTAAATTGTTTCAAGCATTGCAATCTAATACTAATAATTCAGTTTAATATCAATTATTTGGTTGCACATGGTTAAATTGTTTCCACTAAAATAAATTATTAAACAGCCATTTTTTACCCATGAATGGAACGCTAACAGATACTACTCTCCAGGTCAGAGTGGAGATTGGAGTAATAGTAATGAAGGGGTACTCCACATTCCCCAAAGCTCCAAAACTGGAACCTAACCATAAGATAGTTTACTGTCATATCCTGGATATGACAGTAAACTATCTTATGGTTAGGTTCCAGTTTAGGAAGAGGTGGGGATTTAGTTCTGACCCCTCTGCAAAGATACAGTTGGCATATTTTACAGTCCCTGCCAACTGGGCTGGAATAAAACCTGCTTTTTAAAATCACTATGCAAATTAGATATCCCACAATTGTGAAAAATGCTATTTGTTAGTATATATAATACACGTCAAACATTGATCATGCATGTAGATGATTTAACATGAAATGGGTGCAGAAACACATACTAAGAAATTTGCATTATTTTGGTATATGTTTTTTGTTAAAATGAAAATTAATAATGATAATAAAAATAATTTTCTAATTTTAACAAGCATTTTTCCTCATATGCTTAATTTGGGTTACATTTATTCCAACTCAGAAAGGTCAGTATCTCTAACAGCAATGAACAGAGTACATCTAAATTACAATAACGGATGAGTTTCTAGCATGATTCAAACTGACATTCCCTTTTGCTTCAGGAAAACCTGGTTTTCTGTACCAGCTACTTTATCAACTAATCTACAAGAGCAATGGTATCATAGTCATTCAAATAACACCTATAAATTAACATTACACTCTAGTCTACAATTTTTTGGTAACATATTTGTTACTGTTTTACACATTAGTAGTTTTAATGGTATATCTTAGTTTAGTTTTAAAAAATAAAAAGCAACCAACAAGTTTTAAAAAGGGAAATACTATTAAAAATAGATAATATCAGCATGTTCTTGAGACTTTCATTCTTCTTCTATTAAATCGAGTATGACTGTCAAAAGTAAATAAATATACTGACAAGAAGGACTAGCTAACATATACATAGAATACTTCCAAGAAATGACACTAGGATCTACATCACTAAAGCTATCATTGCGGCTTAGATACGTAGATGATACCTTCACGCTCTGGCCTCAATAGGAAGATGTTCAAACACTACTGGATCAAGTGAACTCAATCAGACCATCTATACAGTTCACTAGGGAGAAAGAACAAGACAACAGATTATCCTTCCTCGATGTATTAATAACTCAGACAGAGCAAAGATTCAGGTCATCTGTGTATCAAAAGCCAATCTTCACTGGACAGTACCTAAACTTCAATACTTTTTTTTTTATTTGACAGGCTATCTTTATTATTCTTATGAGTTTCTATTGATGATATTGTTTATTTCACTTCTCATGATTTCTAATTTATTCTTATTCTCCTTTACATAATGAGAAATTGTATCACCTTTTCATTTGTTGTCTTGCTTCTTCATCCCCATGGTAGATAGCTAAATGCACAGGTAAGGATGTCATAGCTGTTTGGTTGCATAACAGGGTTATGGTCTGCAAGAGGAAACACAGAATAAATTATAGGAAATAAGAGGAAAAAATATATTCCTTTATTTACAGGACTTAAACAAAAGTGACATTTTCAGTCAAACTAAATAACATGTCAGCAAACTAAACATCTCAAACATCATAAAACCACCCTATTTTGTACAAGGCAATATTTAGATGCTTTAAACAAACAGTAAACGAATGACCACATGATAAAGCTATTACATTGTGGGGAGTTATATTGTCTCTTAATCCTAGATTTAAAAAAAAAGTGACCAATAAGTTTTAGAGATTTTAAATACCCAATTTATTCTGATGATTCCATTTTTCAAGTTAGCTTTTTGATCATGGATATGCCTTCAAAACTGTCATTTTGGTAAAAGGAAGAAATCCTCAGTTAACATCATTTTTTTTAAGTTTAGAATTTAGATCTGCCTCTAAATTTAATCAGTTTCCACTGTCCTCTTAGCTTCAACACATGTTAACCCTGTACTCAATGGCCCATTACATAACAAAAAGATACATCCTGTAATTTTGAGATGAGACATTATCATTCCAAATGTTTTTTTAACAAGTGATCTTTTACTTCCTTTTATTTAGCCACAATATTTCACCCTTCATTAGTTAAACATTATCTCTTTTAGTGTTTTGAAAAACAATGACAACTGCACTGATTCAACGTTGAACAGGTTTAGAAAATTGAGGAGCTCTTTTAGGGTTTTGAAAAACAATGACATCTGCACTGATTCAACCAACCCATTCTGACAAATGTCATAATGCATATAAAATATGGAATTTCCCATCTTATACAAATTGCTATGAATTTGCACTTAATGAATTATTCCAACAAGTACACCAGCAGCCATATTTACAATAACAATGTTCTAACCTAACTTTTCAGCATATGGAATATATACGTTCAAACCACAATTTAACTACTGATAAATTTAGGTTTGGTTTGGTTTTATGGCATATCAACCATTGTTGGTTATTTAATGCTAAATCCTGTTTATACATATATATCAAATATATGATTTGTAAACACATTTTGTAGATACACACAGTTAAATGATCAAACAGTTCTAGCTAACAATTCAATTTAGCATAAGCCAACAAAGTTAAATAGTTCCAAATATTGCTAAATGAATAACCTTGCATTCCATTTACAATAATAAATTGCAATTTCCATGGGTCTCTTTAATTTTTAAGGTACTGTGAAATTAGACAAGTGGAAAAAAAAAACATCTGAAGATATTGCTAAAATCACAACAGGCAAAGAAATATAATTCTATCATTTCTTAAGGATCACAAGTGCAAGGAGACAGTAAAAATAATCACAATAACTTACGTTTTTTTCAAGAGACTTTAGAATTCCATTCTGTGGATGAATAGCATATGCTTGCTTATCTGCCAAAACACTTTTGTCAGAATCTGATTTATATATATATATATAAAAAAAATAAATAAAAATAAGTATCAATATATATTTTAGAATTGTCATTATATATAGTTTACTATTGAATTAGATGTTCAGTCTTGGCCACCACAAAAATAATTGGTTGGTTGAATAGTTTTACGACATGTCAAACCTTGTCGGGTTATTTAAGGGTTTAATACCATTAGAGTAATAAAAATGAAACACAAAATAATTATTATGGGACTTAAAAAAACAAAAAAAAAAAAAAACCTTAGAACTGATTAAATGTTTAGTTCTCAATATTATAAACAATCAGTATTGCAATATCAAGTGCATAATCATCCATGCATTTTATGTGTATGTATATATATTAAACAGAGACCTTCATGTGAATGAATGCACAGTTGAAGATGGTGACAAAAAAATTGCTAAATTTTGTTGGCATTTCCCTTTTGGGATGAATGATGGCATCAAATAATACACCAGATCCTACTCCTTTGAGAAAAAGAGTAGGATGTTGACTAGAAGGATGACCTCTCTAAACCTAAGCTTGATTAGTTAGATAAAGCTATACAGATACACACCATTCGTGACTATTTGACACACAGTTTCAATTTTATCACTTCAAGTAAGTAAAATGATCTTACAAAATATTTCAACTTTCTTTGAAACTTATTACTTTGCCTGCCAATACAGAATAACATAGAAAATAAAATACATCTATAAGTGTTGTGTAATGTGGAATACAAAATTAGCAATTTTGAACAGTTAAAATTTAAATAACATACAATGAAAGATTTTTACTTGGCTGTAGAGATAAATGAATGTTAGTCGCACTGTCACAAGTGCATATATCTCAAAATATATCGTACTTTCTGTAGTTAATGAACAAATCTTGCAGACCATTACTACACCAAGAACTTATACTTTATAATTGTCTCTTATTTGCACTGTTTAAAAACACATACATATATATATATATATATATATATATATATATATATATATATGGTAAGTTACCTTTACCAGAAAGAATTTTCACATTAATCTGTCATCATTCCATATCCATCACCAGAGTCACCAAATGTTATTCTTTAATTTTATCTGCTTCAAGTCAATATAGTTTTTGTTTGTTTTTTTTCCCTGTGCACATATCACCATAATTTTTATTAATGATCTTCACTCATGACATCTATAAGACTCCATTACCAGTCAAGATATGAAAGCAAATACATTTGGCACCTAGCAAAATCATGCACACCATTGTTATTACAGTTAAAGAAAAGATATGGTGTAAATCTTTGAAACTTACCTTGGTAGATTTGGACACAGAAGAAAGCATCTCTTATCCCTGAATTTCTGAGTGTGAAGTTAGCCGTCTGACTTGAGGTAGCTTTTGCATCAGTTGGACTGATTTTCAAAATTCCACTACGAGGTTCATTTAAAAACACTTCACTGAGGCCTCCATAGCCCAACAGTGGAATCTGGTAAAAGAAAAGGATGGGAGTAGGGAACGTAAAGATATTTCTTAAAATCAACTATTTTCATGGGAGAAAAACCATCAACCTAAAAATGAGTAAAATAAAAGGCACTATTGGTCCAGAAAAAAGAATGTTCCTTGAGTAAAAAAAATTCTGTATTACACTGGTGCTAATAACTTGTTTTTTCTTTTCAATTAATGTATTTGGCATTTTCTTCAATTATTTTTAAAGAGTTTTACAAAGCAAACAATAAATTAGAATCAAAATATATTCAATTATAAATACAAAAAAAAAATGTTGAAAAAATTTTATATTAAAACAAGATATTAAATTGCATTAAAATCAAGGATTTATTTATCCATTATCTTGTTAAGACTAGTTTTGGGATTAAAATTCAAAATTTTAATCTCCTAGACTGGTGACCCCAGGTAATATCAATAGGGTCCCATCTATTATCCCAGATAGATATCAGATAGGATCCCATTTAATTGTGTGCAAACAAATAACTGATTTTAAATTGAATTGTTAGCATTCACTTATATATAAAACACAATTTCATCATATGCAAACAAATGCCTGATGTTAAAATAAATTGTTAGTGTTAGATAGGAATACTTGAAACCATTTAACAAAACATGAACTGAATACTTTCACATATGTAAAAGATTATCATTGATTTTCAATCAGGTTGGTTGGATGGGTTTTATGGCATATCAAACTAAGTTATTTAATGTCAAATCCTCTTTTATATATATATATATATATATATATATATATATATATATATATGATTTGTAAAGACATTTTGTAGGTAACCTTTTTAAACAAGCCAGAGTTCATTTGTTTGCACACAGTTAAATGGTTTCAAGCACTTCCAACCATAATAAAAATAGGAATATAAAACAAGATGTTTGTCAACTTTTCATCACCTGAGCACAAAACAATGATTGATAGTTTTGAGTTCTGTTTGGATCAAGTGCTATTTTCACCTCTTGAGATACCTGGTAATATACTTCTACTCAGCTACTGAACAGGATACTTCTTTTTATAAATCTGTCTTAGTTGATTTCTATCTCCACCATCAGAGAGAGGTATACAACAATATATGAAAGTAGGATTTTACAAGCAAGCAAAAAGGTTGTGATGGACAAACTGAGAACAGTGTCAGCAAAAACTTCCAACACGGCATCTATGTCAATGTGCTGCTTCTCAACAGAAATATTTAGAATGAGACAATTAGTCTTATTACTTAATAAACCAATACTAAAGTGATGGTGGAAGACTTCACTATATTTACAGTGAATCTTTTTTAAATAAATAAAGATTTGAGAGAAATACAAAATAAATTTTGCTAATTGAATATTAATTACTTAAAAACATGTTTCTTGCAGTTACCTTCATTTCAACTCTTATATCCTCAATACCAGACAGACAAGGAGAAAGAGAGAGGTGGGAGATAACATAAAATTCCTAAATCTTTTGAGCTAGAAGGAGTGTTGGAAACTTACCACAAATCGTGTAGAATCATCAGAAGATTTTATGTTTATCTTGCCATTATATATTGATGCTCTTGTAGGGTTGAAGGCTACAGTGACAGAGTAAACCTCATTTGGCTGAATGACTATACTTTTTGAGTCAGAGAGTCGAGTAAATGAATTCAGTAAGGTTGAAAACTGAAATAACACAAGCAAATTGATTTAATGTGTTAACAAAATTTCAAGTTATGTTACATGCAGCCAATAGTTACAAATATGATGTTACAGCTCGCCAAGTAACAGCTAACATTACCTTCTGCCAGATCTCATACATATACAAGATGGCACATTTTCTCCCTCATTTATACAAAAAAATATTAAAACCAAATTTATTTTAATATTACTGAAAAGCTTTTAAGAAATTACTTTTAAAAAAACCAAAAAAAAAACCCATAAAAACAGGTTCTATATTTGCAAAATTTCAACAATTGTTCCCAGACACTTTTTTTGAAGAAAGGATATTTTCTTGATAACTGTTACATATACCAAAGTAATAAGATAATTTTGTTCTTACTGCTTAATAATAATACGACGTTATATCATGTCTACATTCATTTATTCTTGACATTCAAAATTCATTAAAGAAAATTCAAGTGTAAAAGGAAGAGACTGAGGTTAAATGTCAGCTAACATGACTTTCGTTTTCTATAGATAAGTCATGTTGAAAGCATCATTTCCAATCAGATTAGTAAAGTTAAGCACCAATGAGTGTTCAGTTCTGAGAGGGGTGACCACTTAAAAAATAGCTGATACTTGGGAACAACCTGAGGACTGTTTACCAGACTAAGCAAAGCTTACTTAATAAAAACAATGTTTTTAAATGCATACATGTTATCAGTTAAGCGGTAAGTCTGTTCAGTTCTGAGAGGGGTGACCACTTAAAAAAAAAAAACAGCAGATACTTGGGAACAACCTGAGGACTGTTTACCAGACTAAGCAAAGCTTACTAAATAAAAACAGAACCAACATACAATATTTTTAAAAGTGAGACATAAATGTCAGACAAGGAACAATTTATTATCCTTACACCATTTCTACTTTATTCTATTTACAGGATGGAATTATAGCTATATTCATAGAAAATGGACTTGAGGTGCCAAGTTCAAAGCCTGGAGAAGGTTGTTTGTATTTCATTTCACACAATGTCAAGGGAAAGGCATAAATCCATCTTTTCTAATCTTATGGATAAATAGTAGGGACAGACTGGGCTCTCTAATTTTGTATTCATGCAAACTGGTTTAAAAGAAAGAAAAACTGAATTAAAAATCCAAGGGTTTAGGTGAGCAACCCTACCCCATAAAAAAAACCTACTTGCTACTGTAACCACAATACCATCACAGGCATGATGGTGTCAGCCCAGTGCTCCATGAAGAATCATTACAAGTCAAGGGTGCCTTGTATAGTGTAATGTTGGCAAACTATTGCTTGTGAATTTGACTCAGTTTGCATCCTATGATTTTGGCCTTGTGCTAAGCTTGGTAAAGGAGTATCATATTGTGTAGTACATTATCTTGAAATTACTTATTTAAAAAATCATAAATATAATAAATATTTTTTTTTAAGTTATTAAAAATAATTTTCTTCCTATTAAGCATATACAAATTTGTAATGAATAAGCAACTACATAAAGCTAACATATGTTGCATCCAGCAATTGGATAAATACATACATAAAGCTATTATTCTTTCAATGGATGTTCAAGAAAATTTATGTAGTGAATCTTGACAATTAAAGTCTTATTAGTAACAATAATCAGATTCATAATTCTTTACGTGAATTCTGTTTATAAGATTTGTCATTTATTCTATGTATGCATGAGTCTACAGAAAAATAATACCATTTAATAAGACATTCAGAATAAGCTTAGAATGTAGGTCAGTACTTTCAGGTGGGAGTTTCCTATTTTGCTGTTTAAGATTCAAAATTTTAGAGGGAACATTGCATGAAACTATCAGTTAAAATGCACCTAAACATGAAAACTTCATTACCTTGAAAACTTTGGCTTCTGAACGCATTACTAATTCTATCTTTGCAATAGAAGAAGAACTATTTTTCAGACGCAAAGTTATTTCTCTGAAAGAAAAAAAAAAAAAAGCTTTTAAAAAGAACATGAAAGTGAAAATATTTTAGGAAAAAGAAAAAAAAAGACAAAAGATTTCAAAAAAGTTTTTGTAATTCCTTTAAAATATTTATCAAAAAGAAAATAATTTTTCAACCATAGTTCATCCCATTGATAATACTATTGATGCAGATAATAACCAACAGGATATTTTGCTTCAAGAATCATTCTTCAATTGAGAAACCTTTCTATACAAAGAACATTATTAATGTGTCCTATATGAATTTAATGCAGAAAGTCAAAAAGAATATTTAAGGCAAACATTTTTATCAAAAAATGAACTATAAAAAAGTAATAAAGATATTTTCTTTTTCTTAAATATTTATCAGTTATTAAATGCATAATTATGAATTTTGTTATCATTAACAATTTTGACTTTATCATTCATCATCATAATTCTAGTTAAAGTGTCCTGAATATTCATGTAACAACAAGTACATCTAATAAATATCCAATAATATACCCCAAGTCAAGTACGGTATGATCCAAATTTGAATATCATTAACTCAAGAAAAATAGCACATTATTTTTACTATTTGTATTTCATAATTTATTTCATGTAGAAAGAAAAATGTTAGAAAATACTTCTAAAAGTACTGAGGTTTCTGTAACAAAACCTTTCTTTGAAATTTAAGAAAAACAACTGGAAATTTTAGTAAATGTACACATTTTACTTTTAATTTGATTAGGATTAAGGTTTTAGTATAAGTTCAATATATAAAAGGAGGCAAGGTTGGGGAAATTCCTTCAATGAGATTATAAGTGATATTTTCCTTTTCTCTTCAAATCCCTACCCACCACAAAGAAAACTGTTTTAAAATATTTTTGCGTACCCAAAGTAGCAGCCACGTCATAAGTCTATTACTCTTAATCTAAAGAGTATAACTGTCACTTGATATCCTAGATATTGCCTACCTTGGATTTGTTTGATTTTAGCTTGTGTACAAATGTTTTTCGAGTTATGTGTAATTAAATACTGGTAGTAATGTTCTTACTTTGGCTGTCCTAGTGGGACACCTCCAAAATTGATGTTACTCAGGTCAGCAAGAAGCCATCTATGTTGACGAGGTTGAGAGCGGGATTTGGCCATAACCTTACCCTGTACAGGAATTCCAAAAACTGGACCACTTGGTTCCATGAACATCATCATTTCTCTGCAATATAAGACAAATGAATAAAACTAGTAATTGGAAAAAAAATCCTTGCCCCAGAGTCTTTACATGTACTTAAATTACATTTCAGAGTTTTCAACCTGTAACTTCTCAGTCCTTTTCATCCAATTTAGCTTCAGCCATTTTTAGAAAAACAGACAAAAATAGCTAATTTTCATTATATTTACTGAAAAGTTCCTCATTTCTAATCCTTAACAAATAAGTTCTTTTTCTGGTTTCTTTCTTTATTACTCAAGAAATAGATGAGAAAAAGTATATCTCCTATGTTTATATTACACCTGAAGAAATGTAAAAAGCTGAATAATGTACCAGTTGAAATTAAGTTTGAATAACAAAGACAAGGAATTCAACTATCTCAAAAAGAATATTTGAATGTTAATGACTCTTTAAAATAAACAGGATGTGTTAGATTAGCCAAAGCAGATATGCTTTCCAATGATATACAGTACAAAAAAATATTTTCACAATCATTTAAAAAATTTAAACACTTCATACTTAATTGTGATAACTGTATTTTAGGACACTAAAATTTAATATAATTTGCAGTTATATGGCTTCAAGTAATTCTATATAATACTGATAATTTATATGGTTTCAAGTAACTATTCCTATTTAATAATCCTATCAAAATAGAAACACTGTGTCTGTTAGTAACAAAAACATCTCTACAGATGTCACAAATCCCTTAGTCATTTGCCATGATTTTATTTATTATTTAAATCTTAATTAAGAAAATTGTTTTGTGTTATTAATACTGATGGTCTTATCTACATACTAATAACATGCAATTGTGTTTATACATATACAAGCAAATAGCAGATTGCAGTAGAAAAATTCCAGAGCAATCAAAAGTTGATCCTTCAACAGAAATACCTTTTAAATTTTTCCTTTTGACATAGCCAGATGGTAAATTAAGAAATAAGTGATAATTCGGAATGGTTTTACAAACAATAAGACAAGCAACATCTACTTACACATTGTAAGATTTGACATTATCGTCCTGTGGGTGAAAAGCAATATTGACATCAGCCTTTTCACCAACTGGTATTTTCAGATAGCCAGAATCCAGCGTAAAAACTTGTTCATGACGACTAATATCCAGAGCTACATGGAGGTCTAATGTACCAGCATTGCGGAGAGTCACTGTTCGATTAGCTGGTTTACTGATTGAAGTCTCCATTACAATAAGCTAAAAAGGAAACAAATAGTTTTAATGCGATTAGTACAAGACTGTAGATATTGCAATGAGTATGATTACGGAGAGAAACATTTATCAAACAAAAAAAAAAAAAGACAGTGCTGATGTATTCTAAGTTGCAGCAACAGCCGCTGTATCCAAGTGAGTTGTAGTCTTGAAAAAAAGATAGTTTATTGCATTAGGAGAGCATCAAGTTCCATGTTAAAACTTGAGGAATATGTCTGGTTACAGCATGACAAAGCTGGAAAAAGAATTCTTGGTCTGTAGAGTTTGTGTTCTAACTACCCCTTCTACACCAGTGAGATCTGAAGCATGTACAAGCATCAAATCAGGAGATATATAGTTTCATTTTTATATCTATTCTGTAATATTGATAGTGTGAAAAAACCAAGATAATTTGCAAATAAAAAAATATTACCCAAACTGATATCTGGGGAAAAAATTCTATAAAAAAAAGAAAAATTCCATAAAAACATACATTCCACTTTAAAATAATCAACCAAATATAATGCAAAGTCAAAGAAAAAATATCGACAGAATACCTTAAGCTAAAATGTAAAAGTGCTCAATATACTAAGTAAAGTGAGTACCTACAGAGTCAGAAGTAAATCTACCTAGGTTTCACCTAATTAGATCAGGATAATTTTGATGAAAGAAGAGTTGGACTAAACTACATTTTATTGATTAAAAGGCCACCAGACAGAAAAAGAATTTGCATAGATTTATAAAAAAGAAAAAAAAATTGAATAAATAAATATATATATTTTACCTACCATGTAACCAAGATTTCTTATGCCTACAAATATTAAGCATCTCTGACCTTTGGTTAAGTAATTCATCAGGATTGTAGAAAGCTTTAGATAGTTTGCATAATTGGCAATATTTATCATCTGCCTTATATTTACATTTTTTTCACTATCTCCCATTTAAATATAGGATATATACCAAGATTCTTTCTTATTTCCTACACAGATAAACTAGTTCTGTGTCTATATATTTTGTGTGTGAAATTTCTATGATTGTAATATCTTTTTTTGAAAGGTCCTTGTGTCGAACATACATATACTTTTTTATCATAACTACTAACATTACTATTGTTAAGTCTACAGTTATATACCTCCACCTTGTACACTATATATCCATATTGACATTTCCCCTTGAGGAGGCAAGTGGCTTTATTAATGCAGTTGCATTTAGGGGCTCAATACATTGTGTATACTTGAGTTTTTTAGTGATCCTTTTATTAATTAAATTTACCACATTTGGCACACAACTGTAGCTTAATTTAACATTGTTCTAGTTAAATATTTTGTATTGGGTGCTCAACAAAGGAAAGTTTTTCTTTAATAATCTAAAGAATTCCTCCCTTAATTTATTAGCTATGGTCATATTGTATGGTGACGTGAACCATAAAATTTTCCTTGCTCTATCATTCTTACTATTATTTACATCAAATATTTCATCCATGGTTTTATAAACAAGTTTGGCATTGTAACTACTATTTTTTAGTGTCATCTTATAATCGTGTTTGTTTTGAATAAAGATATCAGTATTTTAATCAATAAAATGTAGTTTAGTCCAACCCTTCTTGAGTCAGATATATATATATATGCCATACTTAGTGAATAACTGTATGATTAGCATATACATACACAGTAGTAGTTAATCTCTTTAGAGAGTTGGAATAAAAGATTTAAATTTTAAAAATGCCAACAGTTGAGAAAACTTACATCAGCTCCATTAGAAACGTGCAGTTTGGCTGTCCCAGCTTTAACAACAAGTTGAATGATACCAAGCGGCGGGTGGGTTGATGGAACATCTAACTGAATCTCTACGACACCAATTAGTGATGTGGATTGATTGGGATCTGAAAAAGAAGCTTCAAGTCATTAAAAAAAAACTCAAATGGAGTAGGGGAAGGGTTACTGAATAGTGAAATTCAAAGAAAGTGGCTAGATAAAAATAGCTGTCTCAAAGGCATAGATGTTGGAAGACAACAAGGTTATTAAAAGTTTTCCATCGGGGCAAAAGTAGTAAATGGTTGGTTTTTTATGGCATAGCAACCTTTGTAGGTTATTTAATGCCAAATCCATGTTTATACAAATAATCAGCTCTATTTCAAACAATTCAGTTTCACATGAGTACACAGTTTAATTGTCAAAAACATTTCTATTTCAAGCTATTCAGTTTAGTCAAACAGTTCTAATTCAAACAATTTAGTTTAGCGTAAGTACAGTTTCAATGTCAAAAACAGTTCTATTTCATTTAGTTTTGCATAAGTACACAATTTAGTTCTATTTGACCCATATATAGGACCCTATTAAGCGCTACCACTCTGAGCCAGAGTGGACCTGGGAGCAATGGCAATGAAGTGGGTATTCCTCATTCCCAAAATTTCCAGCATTACAGGAACCTCACCATCAGATTGTTTAGTGTCATATCCAGTACACTCGTTGGCGTCTTACCCTGCTGTAGAGAAGCAACCAGTGTATTCTACAGCCCCAGCAAACTGAGCAAAAAAATGGTAAATGCCATCATTTATGAAAGATGGTAGTCAGTGAAACAACCTTATATTAATATCAGTGCCATGAAAGGGAGATTACAAGTTGTAGTAGTTACAGTATGATTAGGGAATATTCAAAGCAAAGGTGAAGAGAAAATGGAAGCAAGATCATATATAAAAATTAGTTGGCATACATATGGAAGAATGATCTTAATTTTAGTAGATAATATTCCTGGAACATGATTTACCTTTCTGTTTGTCATCAAAATCATGTAATAGATTATTGCAGAAATTTTTTAATGCAATTTCAAACACTGTTACAATGGTTTTATTTATTTGTTTAATGGCATATCAACTCTTAATGGGTTATTTAATGCCAAAACATGATTCATTCATAACTATTTGATTGCAATCAGAAGTATGTTTTCATTGGCCTAATGAGTAGAGTGTTTGCCAATGGTCTGGAAGACCGAGGTTCAATCCCAGGTCAAGTCATACCAAAGACTAAAAAAAATGGTACTTGATGCCAACTTGCTTAACACTCGGCATTATAAGGTAAGAATCAAGGGTAAAATGGAGCAATCCAAGGAAAGGAGTAGTGCCCTCCCCTACACCTCGGTGTAGTAGCTATTGAAAAGGGAACCTTCGGGTCACCCTTGACTAAGGTCGCCAACTTTACTTTTTACTTTTATTGCATTTTTCTTTAAAATGCACTTGATTATTCTCTATAATCATTAGTAGTATGGTTTCAAGTATTCCAATCTAACACCAATATGTATTTAATAATTTTTAGGGAGATTATATATATATATATATATATATATATATATATATATATATATATATATATATATATATAAAAAATTAACTTAAATCGCGAGTCGGAAATCTTCTACTAAAGTTTCACCTTATCGGATCATCAGGAAGCCTAACTCCAACTCTCCAAGTTGGAGTTAGGCTTCCTGATGATCCGATAAGGTGAAACTTTAGTAGAAAATTTCCGACTCGTGATTTAAGTTAATTTTATAATTGGCTCCACTTGTGTTGAGCACTTTTGTAATTGTAACATTGCAGGATCCACGGAAGGTTTTAAGTTTTCTTTTGACCAACTGACTGCGTATCCCTTGATTTTTCAAGGGGTTGGACGAGGTTGGCCTTTTCTTTCTTTTTGACCTATAATTTTTTCTTTTTCCCCCCGGGCGGTGATTCGAGATACTTTTATCTCTTGTTCCTGGCGGGGTTTTTTTTTCAGTTTTTTTCCTGGTACCGTGAATGCTGATAGATATTAGATTAGTAAATATATATATATATATATATATATATAAAAAGGAAGGATTCTAAGAGAAGGAAGGGGACATGAGGAGAGATGATGAAGGCAAATAGAGCAGCCACACAGAACAATCATACATGCACTAAACAGCTGCTGAGCAGAAAGATAACAAAAGTCATCCATCATCTCTAAGCCAGTACACTACCTGTTTCTCTCCCACTAGCACAAACTTTTTTCTCCATCTCTAATTTAGTTGACTGCTTGAAATGGATTCTGACAAAAAAATAAATGTTGTACGTACAAAACAAATGGAAGTGTTTTGTGTTTGACTTCTTATTGTCAGTGAGATTATCACAGTCAGGCTGATAGTTGTAAGGGTATCTTGAGTAGTGCTGTATTGCCCTATCCAATTAGTGTTACTGTGTTCCTTATATCAACTGTAGTTTCCAGAAATAAATTAGGTTTTACTTTCAGATCAATCCTCATAGACTGAGGAAGATAGATGAACATAAGACTTATTTTTAATTAACAACAGTTGTCAGAATTGAAGTGACAGAAGTTGTTAGATAAATGCCCAAAAGGTGATGATAGCAAAGAAAAGGGATTTTAAAATGAATAAGATTACAAATATCTTTTTAAAAGACTGACCTTTCAGGACATTTTTCTTCACTAAGTCACAAACAATATCTAGGGACGTCATGTCTAGCACACAGCCAGTCTGGGCTCCAGGAAGAGTCACACAACAAATGTTATCACTCACTACTGTGTACTTAGATTCAGAACCAGGCATATCTGGAAGGGTTTTGTGGCCCCATCGAAAAACATTTGAAGATTTAGACTGTAAAAATAGAGAAAGTATAAAATTAAATAATGCAGAAAGAGAAAAAGAGAAAGAAAGACAGAAAGCAATTTACAGTCCAATCTGAATAGGAATCATTCAATGCTTCCTAAATAGAAGCATTTATATCATTATGGACCACTCAGCTTGGTTGCTTTTACATGTCAATTCTTGTGGATTTATTTCATGCAGGATTTCATTTTCAAGCAATTATAATTTCAAGTAACTACAGCTATTTAATAATAATAATTTGTTTGCACACAGTTATATATTTTTCAAATATTTCTATTTGATACTAATAATTACTAAAAAAGTTTTATTTCACCTATAGATGGGACCCTAATAGGTCAGAGTGGACTTGGGAATAATGACAACAAAGGGGCACTACATATTCTCCAGAGAACCAGACCAGGAGCTTCACCACCAGATCCAATTTAGTGCTTAAACTAGCACTCCAATCCTCATTGTTGCCATCTCTTTATTGGTTATGGTTAAAATACTTCCTTTTACCTGACACATACAGCTAAGGTAGTTCAATAAAACATTTAGTACTATGTAAAACTATAGAGGGCCAAGCCAAGTCAATATCACTGAAATATTGCCCATAAATTTATACAAAAAAAATCAGAAATATTCACAAATATGACTTAATTATAACACATCTGTGTATAGAGTATTTCTTCTTGTTACTTGCTCTCAATTAGGACCCTGAATATTGTGAACCATTGAATAAATGATGCTAGTTGTGTATTGATTACACTGGTTTACAAAGAAATTGAGGCAAGCACAAAAATACCCGTTTTTACCTAATTTGAGGGTGCTGAATTCAAATTTGAAATCCGTTTTTACTCATCACCTCTAGTTTCTTACATATGCATAGCGTGCATTTTGTGCATATACGGTACATAAAGGCATATATGAATCCAGGGTTAATTCTGATATTGTGAGACTTATGGCTTATTTTTTAGTTATTATGCACTAAATGTAAGTGATAGCATTACATTTTATATATATATATCTCATGACGGATTTTGACAGTTAAGGCAGCATTAGAAGAGGTTGTCTCGCAGGCGGTGCAGGAAGTTGGTGTCCCTCAACCATCGTGTTACACATCTTTTGGGTTACTAAATATTAGTATTACATTTTCAAATGCACATTTAGTTTTACTTTATTATATTTTCAGATTCTCCAATAGCTTCAAGCACGTCAAAATGTCAAGGATGCCTCAACAAGGCCAATTCTTTCTGCTACGTGTGTGGGGACTTCACAACAGTTGCACAGCGTCGAACTATCACTTCCCTCCTCAGAACCGCCTACTTTCACTATTTTGACTGTAAAATTGGTGATCAGGACAAGTCTTGGGCTCCACACATCTGTTGTAAACCCTGCTACAATGGACTAACTGCATGGTTTAATGGCAAGAAAGCAGCTTTCAACTTTGCAGTCCAGATGGTTTGGAAAGAGCCGCAAAACCACACAGATGATTGTTATTTTTGTTTAACTAATATAACTGGTTTCAATGCATCTTCTAGGAAAAAGATCAAATATCCCAACCTTCGATTTGCTATGAGACCCGTTCCCCATTCAGATGATCTTCCTGTACCCACACCTCCAGTAAATAAGGATCTTCTTTCCTCATCAGATGAAGAAATGTCTTCAAGAGAGGATTCTGCCAAGTCAATATCTTTGGAAGATATTGAATCTACATATTCAGGAACAAGTGGCAATGAGCCACACTGGATCACGCAAGAAGACCTGAATGATCTTGCTCGTGATTTGTATCTGTCAAAACAGCAGTCAGAGCTCTTGGCTTCTTGGCTTAAACAGTGGAACCTAGTCCAGGAAAATGTAAGGATCACCAGTTTCAGGAATCGGAACAAATAAGGTCTTCTTATGGGTATGCAAGTGGGCTTCACAAAGTACTGTTGTTTTCTCTGTCTCTAGGATAGTCGAGCTGTATCCCAGCATTACAAACAGAAAGACTGGGGATCTAGAAGCACTTTTGTTCTTGGCGAACACAGCCTCAAGGAGAATCCTCTGGTGGACATGAATAAGGTGCTTCTTCCTCCTCTTCACATCAAGCTTGGTTTGATGAAGAATTTCGTGAAGGCGTTGCACAAAAATGGTGCTGCCTTCCAACATTTGTCTACTGTGTTCGCAGGTCTTAGTGCTGCTAAGCTCAAAGAGGGCATCTTTGTCGGACCTCAGATCCGAGAAGTGCTGAAGGATACTGATTTTGAGGAGCTTCTTAACTTAAAGGAACTGAGAGCATGGGAAGCATTCAAGTCAGTCTGTAGTGACTTCCTTGGTAACACACGCGTACCAGATTACCAAACCTGTATTGAGAAGTTGCTAAAGTCTTACAAGGTTATGGGGTGCCGAATGTCATTCAAAATTCATTTTCTTCATTCCCACCTTAACCTCTTCCCGCCAAACCTTGGAGCAGTGAGTGATGAGCATGGAGAAAGATTCCACCAAGACATTACGAAGATGGAGAGCAACTATCAAGGCAAATGGAACCCCAGCATGATGGGAGACTTCTGCTGGATGCTCTTGCATGACATCCCGGAGGCAAAATACACCAGATCTTCTAAGAAAACACACTTTTCACTGTCTGTGGTACTATGAATTGTGTAATTGTGTCATCCAAGTATATTGATTCAATCAGTGTTCTTTATCTATCCTGTTTTATCTGTTATAAGTTGCTGCAACTCTTGAAATATGCACATATATTCTCTGTTTATACTAAATTGAGACCATTTAAAAGCTAGAAAACTAGAGGTGATAGAGCAAAACTATTTATAAATTTGAATTCAGCTCACCCAAATTAACAAAAAACACCTATCCCCAATTCTTGCCTCAGACCAAAAATTTATTTTTGTAAACCAGTGTTATTGTCATTGTAAATGAACACTGCAGCACAAATCTTCAACAAGGCTGTTTGCATTTCATATAGCGCTAATAACCTTGGGAAATGTATGAATCCAATTAATCTTCTACCAGTTATGAGCAAATAGTAGGACAGACAGGACTCTTTCATCTTGCTATGGCAACTGGTTTAGAAGAAAGAAAACTGAATTAAAACCTATTAAACTCCACTTAAAAATTGACTTTGTATCACCTCCTGCTCATGTGGAAGGGTTAGTAAATGTATACAGAGTAGATTTTATAAAGTGACAGAAGGAAGGACACATATGTCTTTGATAATTCATACACTTTATTATCTTCAGATCAGCTTTTAAAGTGGGAGATTTCATGCAGTCGGCTACATACAATCAAATTTACACAACTTCTCATCACAAATCATTGATCAGTTTTTACTGTATGTGCCTCAGCCAGTCTTCTTTACTGTCATGTGATCACTTCCCCACCAATTATAACCAATTTACAAATGCAGAGACACCACCTATTTTACAATTTTAAAGGTGCATTTTCAATGATAATTGCACTTTTCTTCATTTTGCACTTGGATTTGATTTCATTTTATAGCATATCAACCATCGGAGGTTATTTAATGCCATATATATATATATATATATATATATATATATATATATATATATATATATATATATATATATATATATAGGCCTAGTGGTTATAGTGTTTGCCAATGGCCCAGGTTGAGTCATACCAAAGACTTGAAAAATGGTGCTGGATACCTCCTAGCTTAACACTCAACACACAGGTACACATTGAGGATAAAGTGGAGCAATCCAGGGAAAGGAGTAGCACCCTTCCCTACACCTCAGTGTAGTAGCTATTGTAAAGGGAGCCTTTAGGTCGCCCTCAACTACAGTCGCCAACTTTACTTACTTTTTACTTATTCGTTCTATTTCAAACAATTCAGTTTAGCATAAATACATATTTTAGTTCTATTTGATACATAGATGGAACCCTATCAAGTGCAACAACTCTGGGCCAGAGTGGACCTGGGAGCAATGGCAATAATGAGGTACTCATTAAACCTCCAGCATTACTGGAGCCTCACCATTAGATTGTTTAGTGTCATATCCAGGACACTTGTTGGGAGATATTTTTCCTCTGCAGTGATGCAATCAATGTATTCTACCATCCCAGCCAACTGGGGCATCTGAACTTAGAGATACTGAGATCATCAAAAGGTCAACAAATAGCATAGCGGTCTGCACACAGTGACCCAACATATTTGTCATTCATCATGTAAGAAAAATAAATTTCATACTTACAGCTATAACTAGCCTTAGAGGAATTTTCGCCTTGCTCTTATTGGCTACTGTAATGGGCAGGCAGCCAGTTGAACCCCAGCTCTGCTGACCAAAGTCCAGTTCCTTTGGTGAAAACTGAAAAATAGTATTATATTTAGTATCATCTACAATTCATCTTTATACCTAACAGCATTTTTAAAAAAATGAATCAATCTAAAAGACAAAAAAAAAAGAAGCCCTAAGCTCCTTAGATCTTAGTGCTTGGGTATATCTGTTTAACAGCATATCAATCCCTTATGAATTAATTAATGCTGAAATTTGATAATGTTTGGTTTAGTTGGGTTTTATAAAAATAAAAACCATTATAGGTTATTTAATGCCAAATCCTGTTTTTACATATATATCAAATACATATGATTTGTAAACACATTTTGTAGATACCATTTTAACAAGCCTGAGCATTTTTTTCTTTGCATACAGTTAAATGATTTGCAATGTAACAGTTTAACGTTAGTCATTTGTTTGCATACATTTAAATGGATATACACATATGATTTGTAATTGAATAGTTTGTAGGTGATTTTATTTCTAAAGGAGTCATAACTTATTTGTTTGCACATAAGTATTATTATAGTTTCTATACAGTTGAATGGTTTCAATTATTGCTATCTAACACTAATTATATTCAATACTAATCTTTTGTTTGCAGACAGTGAACTGGTTACAAGTACTGCTATTTAATACTAATTATTCTAGTCAACACTTATCATTCATTTGCACACAGTCAAATGATTCCAAGCATTGCTGTATATTACTAACAGTTCAATTAGACAGTTATTTGTTTACACACAGTTAAATGGTCCAACAGTTCTATTTCTAATAATTCAATTTAACATGGGTCATTCATTTGCACACAGTTTAAATGTCAGTCAGTTCTGTTTGACTCATTGCCAGGACCCTATCAGGTACTACCTCTCTGGGTGAGAGTGGACCTGTTCGGTTTGATCTGGTTTTATGGCACATCAACCATGGTAGGTTATTTAATGCCATTTTTATACATATAAACAGTTCTATTTCAAATAATTCAGTTTAGCATAAGTACACAGTTCTATTTGACCCATAGATAAGAACCTATCAGGTGCTACAACTCCTGGCCAGAGTGGACCTGGGAGCAATAGCAATAAAGGAGTACTCAGCATTTCCCCAAGCTCCAGCATTACTGGAACCTCACCATCAGATTGTTTGGTGTCTTATCCAAGACACTCAATTTGGGATGGGGTGGGGGGAGGGTCTTACCTCTCTGTAGAGAAGTATTTAGTGCATTCTATTGCCCCATCCAATGGGACAACAGAGTTGACCTGGAAGCAATAGCACCGAAGGAGTATTCTACATTCCCCAATGCTCCAGCATTACTAGGCCTCACAATCAGATTGTTTAGTATCAGAATGAAAATAGTCGTATTTCTTAGTCCCAGCCAACTGGGCTTTTGATAATGTTTGATTACAATCATAGCTATTCATATTTAGAACATTCCATGGCAACCATCTTTTCTTTTAAATAACAATTATATAAATTCCTATCTTATACTAACAATTCATACACAATTATTTGATTTCAAACAACTATTCCAAATCAATAATCATTTGTTCACCATATAAGGTCTTAATTATTCCTGTTTAAAACTAATAAGCTTTAAACAGATCAATTTGACTTGTAAATGAGACCCTAACAGGTACTATCTTCTCAGAGTGGAACTAGGAGTAATGGTAATGATGGAGTACTTCCCACTTCCCAGAGCTCCAGAACTAGAGCCTCACCTCCAAATGTTGTTTAAATGCTATACCAAGAGCCCTCCCTCTTTTTTGGAGAGGGGGTTCTTAACTCTCTGCAGGGAAAACAGTCAACATATTCTAAGCCACACCAATGGACCTGTCTTAAATTTTATCTTGACTTTGAATAATTCCTTTGGTAAGGTTTAAATTAACAGTATCAGTTAATTCTAATGACCACAAATATCAGATCACCTTTAGTTGGACATGCTAATCAGATGATGACATGACTAGTGTTCATTTATGGTCATTCTTATGGCATATATACAATTTTAAAAAAATTTAAATTTAAAAAAAATGCTAATTTTCAAAGCTAGCATGCCCTCCCAACTTGTCTTGTGTGAATCTTTTCACTTCTACTTGGCCTTGTACCAGACAAAAGGAAATTCAGTAAATAGCAAAATCCAAAGCCTGCATCTAAAGTCAAGTATAACTTTAAGGGTTTCTGAGATGGGAAGTGACTGGCCAAACAGCTGCTATTTTATAGGGTGTTCCTTTTAGTACAACTGATACAACTACAGCTTGGAAAAAAATTTTCATTTTAATTAATCAGAAAGATGAGATTTCCATATGGTCATTAACCTGTCAATAACAGTCCATGCTTTAAGCATCTTTCAGTAGAAGAGATAGTGCGGCCAAGGCATATGAACTGGTTTATTAATTTCAAAAGGTTGCCATCTAATGAGATGGCATCAACTTGATAAAAACAAATACTCAGTTTTATCCGAGTTCATAGAGAGATTGATGCCTCTTGCTGCTTGCTCCTGGCTATACAGCAGAAATTAGGCTTGAGCTGGTGTATTTGAAGAAGCAGTAAATCATCAGTATAATACTAATTTTCAAAGCTCATATGCTCTCCCTGTTTGAGTTGTATCAATCTTCTTACCTTTATATTTGGCTTTGTGTCAAACAAAAAGTTTAATAAATAGCAAAACCCAAAGCCACCATCTAAAATCAAGTATAACTTACATGGATAGATGGTAGGTCAGCATAACTATTCAATTTCATGTAACAGGTTACATGGTCATCATTGTCATGTGTCTTTGAATCAGGAGTGACTTTATGGGAGCCTGAAGATACTCGTACATCTGCCATGTAAGAACCAGATTCTTTGGGAAAAAAAACAACCTGAGAAAAGAAAAATAAATTGTTGCTATAACCACTTCATAACAATAGTCTTCCTCCTTATTCTTAATCCTCTACACCAACTCAAAGAGAAAATGAATCCATCAAATTCAAAAGTATAAAGAGAAATAATGAAACTCAAACTGAATATAAACATATCTGATGTAATCTCAATAGCTGAGATAAATATATAATGTTACAGACTGATATTGATATTTGATTAGTTTTACAGCATGTCAACTCTTGCAGAGTTATTCAATGTCAAAGTCATTTTTATAAATGATGATATGGTCTCAAGTATCTATTCCTATTTAATAAAATTAAAAATTATTCCATGAAGAATTATAGATTCAAGTGACTATTCTCAATACAAATAATTAGTATTCAGTTATATAGTTTCAGTATTTCTATCAAGTGGCAATTCCTATCTTATTATGATAATCATTTTTATTTACACAGTTATATGGTTTCAAGTATTTCTATCAAATAAAAGTAATTTGTACACAGTTATATGGTTTCAAGTATTTCTATTTAATACAAATAATTTGTACACAGTTATATGGCTTCAAGTATTTCTATTTAATACAAACAATTTGCACATAGTTATATGGTTTCAAGTGTTTCCATCAAATACAAATAATTTGCACACAGTTATATTGTTTCAAGTATTTCTACATAATAAAAATAATTTGTACATAATTATATGGTTTTAAGTATTTCTATCAAGTAGCTATTCCTATTTTATGATAATAATCATTTATTTACACACAGTTATATGGTTTCAAGTATTTCTATTTAATACTAATAATTTGTACATAATCATATTCCCATTTAATATTAATAATTTTCATACATCTTATAGATGGAATCCTAACAAACACTAGCACTCTGGGTTAAAGTGAGCCTTGGAATAAACAATGAAGAAATGAGTCCACATTACCCAGAACTCCAGAAGTGGAGCCTCACCTCTGGATACAGTTGAATGTCATATCCGGGAAATTTTTTTTTTTTTTTTTTAGAGAAGTCTTATCTTGCAGCAGGGGTTTCAGTTGGCATATTCTATACCCTCCTCACAGGGTGGATATCATACTGATGATGTTATATAATATCATTATTTGGTTGGTTGGATTTTAAGGTATATCAAGCCTTGTAGGTTATCTAATGACAAATCTTTACAAACATACACACATATATAATATAACAAATAGTTTATAGTTAACATTTTTAAATGAGCCAGAGCTTATTTCTTTGCAGTTAAATGGTTTCAAGTGTTGCTATGTAACAGTAACAATTTAATTTAACTTCAGTCATTTGTTTGCACACAGTTAAATGGTTGTACATATGATTTGTAAAGGAATAATTTGTAAGTAATCTTATTTTTAAATAAGTTAATTTATTTTCATTCAAGTACTGCTATTGTTTCAACTATTGCTATTTAGCACATTAATTTTATCCAACATTATTAATTCATTTGCACCAAGTTGAATGGTCCAAGTACTGCTATATAATATCAATAATTCAATTTTTGCACATAGTTAAACGGTTTCAACTATTGTTATTTGATACTTCTATTCAACATTACTCATTTGTTTGCACACTGTTAGATGGTTTCAAGTAAAATATATATATATATATACACACACACACACACACACACACACACACACACACACATGTAACACTAACAATTCAATTTAACATCAGTTATTTGTCAGCACATAGTTAAACAATTAGTTTAGTGCCACACCCAGGACAGGAGTTCTATTTAACTCATAGATGGGACCCTATCAAGTACTACCCACTCTGTGAGTGGACCTGAGAGTAATGGCATTGAAGAGGTAATCTACATTCTCCAAAGTTACAGGACTGGAGCCTCAACATCAGTTAGTTTAGTATTATATCCAGGACACTTGTTAGGGCTGGGGTCTTAACTCACTGCAGAGATGCAGTCAGCGTATTCCACAACCCCAGCCGACTGGGCATCATGATTTGGATTATATATATATATATATATATATATATATATATATATATATATATATATATATATATATATATATACACACACACACACAAAATATACTATATAAACAAAATTGATGTATTAATGCAGTTAAATATTGTTGTATGGTTTCTTTGTTTAATGGCATATCAACCTTTGTGAGTTATTTAATGCCAAAGCTATCTCTCTAGAAGGATAGTAGAGGTACTATTCAACCTGCGGAGATAAGGGAGTTCATACCTTTCCCAGAGGGTTAAAGATTGTGGAATATAGTAACAAACTATTATTATCGACACTTATTGTGTTGAAGATTTTATATTATTTAAAAATCTAAAAATTATTTTCAGATATTTTTAATGTTTAACAGAAAATTGTAAACTCCAACATTAAAGAAAATCAGAAAATGAAAAGAAAGGACTACTTAAAAAAAAAAAAAAAATTGTTTCATAATGTTTAAATGAATAGAATTTTTAGTAGTTTCTTTTGAGAGGAAGTGTGTTCTGAATCGTCATAATAAAAGCCAAGTTCAAATCTCAGATAAGGTTACTTGTGCTTCACTTCATCCTAATGCCCTAGAAAAATCAGGAATCTATTTTCTCCTCCCCTGGTTATGGTAAGATAAAGACTAGCTTTGGTTAGGCAACTGCTCTAGGAGAAAAAACTCTTAGATTCAAAACCTAAAAGTGTTGTTCAAAGAATGCACCGTTCTTCTGTGATCAGCTCATCCAAAAACATGTGGGTAATCTTACACAAGCCTTCACCACACTAAATAAAATCAACAGTGTAAGCAGTCTAGCAGTTCATGTCTTTAACTGAACTGTGGGGACAATCATATTGAAGCAAGTTGTGGATGGCTAAGAGAATACACAAAAATCAATGATATCAAAATGGGACCACAACTTTAACATAGTAACAGACTTAAACTCATTGCAATTCATTGACTACTAAACAAAAAATACTTTACTAACAAATCAATCCCACACACTAAAAGTTCAATCAACAAGGATAAAAAAAATATTTCTTCTAATTCATTTAATCTATTCTTTACTCACTGGAATTTAAAATCATGCACAAATTCTCACCTCAAATTTCTGTGTTGCCATAGGACCCAGGACAAGTTTCTCCTTCATGCGAAATGGGTTGTATGTCCGAATACTGACCTCTCGACCATTAACAAATAGATGTAACAAGTCAATATGACACTCTAACCAACGGTCAACCATGTTCCGGATAGTTACAAATGCCTTTTCTGATATACCAATCGTACAGTCAGGTATCTTAACAACACGATCTATCTCAAATTTGGGTTTTCTCTTCAAAGCATCAATGCCAACAGAAGCCAGAAAGTTTTCAGCCCCACCCTTGACTCCAGCAGCAGAGCCCTCATCTTCCAGAAGTGTTGAGGAGAAGATATTAAAGTTGATCTGTGTTTGCCCAAGTGGCTCTTCCATTATTGTCTGCCATGGACAGGTCTCATCAATATCATCACGGTTCCGATTCATAATGGCCTGAATCTTTCGAGTATCAGTGACATTCATCATGGCAGACATCACTGCCGATAAATCATTCAGAGATTTATTTGCAATGCCAAATTCCCTGGAATCCTTCTCATTTTTATGACTTGCCTGTGATTTCAAACTTGGAGATAGACAAGCATCTTCTTTACCTGATTTTTCCAAAATGTGTGTCATAACCTCTTCATTGTTTTTCTGATGACTGGTAGCTGTTGAAGATTTTCTGCTCAGTCCTTCTTTACCAACTACAGCATTTGCCTCCTCAGTATCATCAAATTTCAAATGACAGTTGAGTTTTGATTCATCAGAGATGTTTTTGCATTTCCCTAATACTCGAGGCATGTACATACTTTCACGAGGTGTACGAAATTTCATCCCATTTGGAGATGGTAACTGATTGCTTTTAGTAGTGACTGGGCTACCATAGGACTGGTCGCGTGTGTTTACACTCAAAGAGCTTTTGCATTCTTCCAAGGTGCAAGAATTTTGGTCTATGAGTGTGTGTGTGGAGCAAGGAGTGGACAGAGTAGAAGAAGATTCCAAGATATCATCAGAGATTCTCTTAGACTGAAGATTAGTACTTGAAACTTCAGACTGGCTGACACTGGGTTTGAGAGGTACCGGAGTTTCTGAGTTGCTCTTTAGGGATGGTACATCTCTTTTGGCTCCTGACTGGCTCCTCTGGCATTTGTCCAACTGTGCAACAAACCTATTAGCTATCTCATCATTAGACATTGACATGCTGGCCATATCCAAGATGTTAGATATAAGGCTGTTGCTTATTATGGACTGTGCCAAAACTGGAGGTGGTAAACTCTTGTCTGAAAAGAGAAAATACTTTTCTAATTCATGGGTCTTTTCAGGCATCAAACAAAAAGTACAAAAAAGAGCATAAACCAATAAGGATTACAGAAAATTCATCTCCAAAAGTTCATCATCAGAAGTCCATGAAAATCAAATCCACAGATTTAAAATAAAAAAAATTAAAATCATTTTTTTTTTAACATAAAAGGAAAGTTAAAAAATGTAAATTGTTAAACCTATTACCTTTTTTTTACTATTTATCTCACTTGTTAGTAACTGGTTTATTCACCACCAAAATCATTGACAAATTGTTGGAGAAGAATTTCTATAATACATATTCTGAGTTGTAGAGCTATGAACTAGCCAGATCAAGTGTACAAGAAGAAAAATGCATGCCTATAGTAAAATGAATGTTTACTCATTGGTTGAATTTAATAACTACAACAAAAAAATTCATCTACAGACATAAAAGTAATCCAACATTTGCATGTTAAATCAAAAGAAGCAGTTCTTCACTATCATAGAAATAAAATCCCATTGGGTTTTCTAATTAAAAAAAAAAAAAAAAAAAGGAGAAAAAAAAGAGAAAATAAGCAAATAAAAACATTCTTTAAATATTGATCTAAATTTTTCAGATGAAGCTTGAGGATTTTTATCACTGATAGTATTCAGACTATTGTCTTCATCTGGGCCCTTGGGTTAGGCATAAAACACCTAAAGAAGACTAACAGGCACATCAGTTGAAACGTGAATCTAACAATGAAGAAAAGTCGAAATACACTAAGTGATAAAAATTCTTGAAATAGTATTTTATCTTTTGAATTATTAAACAATAAAATATTACCCATGTCTGACTATACATCCTTTATACTAAAACTGAAAAATGTAAATATTTAAACTGTTTACAGATTGCACCACATAACTGAGCAGCTAAATTGCTCCATTTTCTTGGTGCCTCAACTAACTGGAATATATAATAATTTACAGTTTTTTTTTTTTGGGGGGGGTATAACACTCATCTAGCAATGATAACCAAGGAATGAAAATTAAAAAAAATCTTCATTCCTTACCAGACTGGACATCTCCATTCTCTGTATTTCCAGGCATTACATCTTCAAGATCATCCTCCTCTTCCAATTCTTCTAGAATAGGTAATTCGGTCTCAGCTTGGCTAAAGTTAAATAATGACTGTAAAAAAAAAGAAAAAAGAAAAAAAGAATGGAGATTTGAAACTTTAAAACATTGTAGGCACACTTCAGTGACCACTAGGCCTCACACTACAAGAACCCTGCTGCACCAAGAAAAATTTGAATTAAAATGTGACAGCACTGGCCATTTAGGGTTTCCCCCGAGAACTTCCATGTTATTCATTGTCTTTTTCCAAAATGAAGGGGGGAGACAATTACTATATGTTGCGTGTACAAAAATAGATTGCAAAAGAATGATAGAGAAATCTAAAGGAAAGAAAAATAGTGATACATACAGAAATAAGTAGGTTAAACCAGTGGGTCAACTCAAATTAATTTTAGTCTCTAGATTTACAGAAACAACTTTCATGTACATTGCATTTTGATTTGATTATTAGACAATCACAGTAGTCTATATAATAGCATTATAAAAAAAATTTTAAAAATAAAAAAATCCCTCATAAAAATTATAATTCAATGAATGTTTATCTATTTGTAAAAATTTGGCTCCACCATGTTTAGCCCCATTTCTACCAAATTCTTAGAAATTTGTATAAGCTAATTTAAGACAAAAATACCTCGATCGTTTTCAGAAGTGTTGTTTTTTGGGGGACTGAAAGGTTTAGTAACATTTTTATGACTGCTAAAATAAAAATCCAGATTTTAAGTTAACATCTCTTAAAAGTATCTATTTTGGGGTAAAAAATAAATAAAAATTTTGTATACCTGGAAGTATGAAAATGCTGAGGTAAAACATGCAACTTTCTAAAACGAGAACCAACATGTCATCTTTAAAGTAATTTCATTTAGTTCTGATTCGGCTATTTGGAAAACATTCATAATCCAAATCTTTAAATTGTTAACATTTTGTCAAAAGCTGATTTGCAGTATAAATATTTTAACCAGCCCATTGGCCTAGTGGGTAGAAAGCTCGTCAATGGTCTAGGAGACCAGGGTTTAATCCCAGGTCAAGTCATACCAAAGACACAAAAAAAAAAACACTTAACATTCAGCATTATAAGGTATAGATCAAGGGTGAATTGGAGCAATCCAAGGAAAAGAGTAGTGCCCTTCCCTATACCTCAGTGTAGTAGCTAATGAAAAAGGAACCTTTGGGTCGCCCACAACAATGGTTGCCAACTTTACTATATAAATATCAGCTACATGACATGTACAATTCAATAGTCAGAAGCAAAAATTCTTGTTAATCTGTGTATATTTCATTTTATTTACTTTGATACTGTCATGTTCTATCAATACTCCTCTAAAATTTGGCTTAAGATGACTTTGTGCTGTATTTTCTTGCACTTTTATACATGTCAAAAAGACAAAGAAATATTAAATTCTTTCCAACATAAGGCTTTTTAGAGATCATAAATGGATTCCTGGTAAAATCCTAGCCAATAAATATGTGCCCATTTCATGGTTTATATAATTTCTTTTTTGCAACGTTCAATTCAAATATTTATAATTTCATAAAGAAAATTTACTTGACTACATAATACCCAAAGCAACAGAAATAACCAATATGCAATAATATAGACTTGAGAAATTTGGTTTTTTTTTTTTTCAAAGCCTAGCACTAAAGAGAAATATGAGAAGGAAACTGGATACCTGATTGGTATTTTTTATAGATTCTGATCGAGTATGCATATATGTTCCAACAGACATCCTCTCATGGTTAGTTGGAGTTGAGAAACTTATATGAGTGTGGTAACTCCAATTTTCAACATCGTGAGCCAAGGGAACTTGAAGGACTTCATCCTGCAGACATAAAAAAAATAAAAAGGAATGGAAACCTTTAACAAAGAAATGTTGTTAATCAGTTCACAGTATATAACTATCTACTTTTGCTATATGTGAGCAAAAGTTTGTCATTTACAGTGTAATCCGGATATAAGAGAGATTTTCTCTGGACCTAAACATAATGGAGAAACCCAGATATTAGAGACCACCTTTTGGTTAGTATTTCACTTTTAAATAACTTTAATTCAAACAGGAAATTATCTCAGGAAACAGTAATTTTCACCATTTTATGTGCATGTGTATGAGATGAATGTACACCTGAAAAAGGTTTTTATTAAAATGGACCAGCTGAAATGTTATATTGTAACAAGAAAAGAAAGCCTTAAAAATCCATGGATTGATAATTATTTTGGTTTCTTTGTTTAATGGCATATCAATCTTTGTAGGTTATTTAATGCCAAAGCCATTCCGCTAAAAGAACAGTAGTGGTACTATTTAACCCATAGCTGGGAGGATAAGGTAGATTCATACCTTTCCCCAAGGTTATTTGCCTGAAAGTGAACATAATACCGCGACTGGAGTATGAACTCACTTACTACGATTCTGCAGTCCATCACATTAACCATGAGAACACCTCCTCGATAATTCTTTTCAAAATTACATAAGAGCAACATTTCAGTGAAGAATTAACTAATAGAAGATATCCTGCATGCATGGACTATGAAATGAGAACGATCTATCCCATAGACTGAATAAAGGATTTAATTCAATGTTCCTTCAAATTAACTATGAACAAACCCCAAAACCAGAGGAAACAAAGGCTGAAATTTGATTACAATAACTATACTAGAAGAAGATACTAGTCCAATTACATCATTGTATAAGAATAATTCTTCATCTCAGAAATTCACATAAAACTCTCAGAATTATGATTCTTTTCAAAATTATAAAAATTAACATTTAGTAAAATTATTACATTTCACTTCCAAATACACTTGTGAAAATTCACTTGCCTGAAAAGATATATTTCTCTTCAGATTAATTTTTAACATTTTGGGTCAATATTGACATATATATTCAAGAACATGTCAGTTCTGGTTTTAATACATTTCAACTTTAATCAGATTGCTATTTTTTAAAATCATTTCTTAGAAAAATTAAGTTCATTTTCATGAAAATCTTTCCCCAAAATAAACGACTTTAGTTATTTGTACTGAGGGGTTTGTAGATTTCTGTACATTGGCATTTAGAATAAAAATAGAAATGTGAGAGACCCTATTCATTCATTTCACCAAGAGAAAATAAGATTGCAAAAATGATACCAATTTTGATCTGCATGCTAAAAGGTCAATATATATTCTGAGAAAATTTTCAAAGTATTTTACTATCTAATAACTTGGTGACACTCATACTAATTACACTCTCTGTGTCCAAGCTTTAGACAGTTATACATACCTTGATATAGTTAAATGAAGTGTAAGCATGGAGAGCAAACAGTTATCCTGCCATGGAGATGCATACATGCTCCTTTTGTTCAATCAATGCAGCTTGACAGGGGTCAAGTTTAAGGCTTTCAAGGAGATGGATGATCAATTTCAGAGAATTGTTGTGTATGTTGGACATTGATAATGCTTTGATATTAACAACAGTGATCAATTCAGCATTCTTTTACCCACAGAGCAGATTCTAGATAGTCACATGATACAAATGCTTACAAAGACTGATCCATCATAAGAAGCAGTAGTGGTAGACTGCAGTGTTCTCAACACTGCTCAGAGCAAATGTGACCCCTTGCAGGTTTGGTTGTTTGGGTTTTATGGCATATCAACCTTTGTAGGTTATTTAATGCCAATCCATTTTATGCAAATAGTTCTATTTCAAACAATTTAGTTTAGCATGAGTACACAGTTTAATCGTCACAAATATTTCTATTTCAAGCTATTCAGTTTATTCAAACAATTCGACATAAAACAATTCAGTTTAGTGTAAGTACAGTTTCAATGTCAAAACCAGTTCCATTTGAAACAATTCAGTTTAGCATAAGCATGCAGTTGAAATGTAAGTACAGTTTAATTGTCAAAAATATTTTTATTTCAAGCTAATCAGTTTAGTCAAATAGTTCTAATTGAAACAATTCAGTTTAGCATAAATATGCAGTTAGTTCTATTTAATCCATAGAGAGGGCCCTATTAGGTGCTACCATTCCAGGTCAGAGTGGACCTGGGAGCAATGGCAATCTTACCACCAGATTGTTTTGTGTCATATCCAGGACTCTCATTGGGGAGGTCTTACCCCTCTGCAGAGGTGCAGTCGGTGTTTTCTACAGCCCCAGCCAACTGGGCAAACCCCTTGCAGGGTCAACAAACCATTAGCGATTATTTACAGTCAGCAGGACCACAGGCGGACATAGATCTGGCTAAACCTCTTAGGTGACACAATAAGCTCTTCTGTGTCTGAGTGCACATATTTAGGTGCTATAATGTATGTAGTTGCAAGTGTGTCTATATGAGTACATATGTGGGATCCAATTAGAAAACTCATTGAGATTATTCAAAAAAATCATTTTAAAAAAATTCAATGATTTTTGTAATGTCCTTTTCTATAGATAGTTGTTAAAGTAAAGTTGGCAACCGTACTTGAGGGTGACCCAAATGTTCCCTTTTAAATAGCTACTACACCAAAGTGAAGGAGAGGGCGCAACTCCTTTCCCAGGATTGACCCACTTTACCCTTGATCCGTACCTTATAATGCTGAGTGTTAAGCAAGGAGGCATCTAGTATCATTTTTGAGTCTTTGGTATGACTTGACCAGGGATTGAACCCAGGTCTCCCAGGTTTGCCAGTGACACCAACAGCTTAAAAATTGACCATAACAGATTTGAATTCAGAGTTTTCCTTCTCCTAAACCGCCCTACTATTTACCCATAGATGGAGGGAGAATAATTAAATTCATACTTTCCCCAAAGGAATTAGTGTGATGTGAAATGCATTCAGCCTCGTCCAGGGTATGAGTATATATAAGCATAGGGGCAGTGTTTATGTATGTATGTATGTACATTGAAGCAAGCATATAGCAGTATTAGAGGTGATGATAAGCACATTTTAAATGATAGGCAATAAAATAAAAAGGGTTTTTAAAAATACCATAGAAATGAAAGGATTATTTTTTTTATCAATTATTAAATTCTCATTATGTTTGTGGATATACATTTGTATGAATAAGTAACTGAGGAAAAACAACACATCATAACTAACCATTGAGCTCAACTTAGTAAATGACTACTACTTCAAAAGCAGCAGTCGTGTCGACACTGCTACATGGATGCTACCAAAACATATCGAGAAAAGGCTTGGCAGCAACTACACAATAATACTGCAAGCAATACTGAACAATTCGTGGAGGCAGCACCCCACAAAGCAGCAGCAGTACGGCCACCTACCACCCATCATGCAAACTATCAAAGTTAGATGAACCAGACATGCGGGACACTGCTGGAGAAGTAGAGACAAGCTCATAAGAGATGTACTCCAGTGGACCCCTTCACATGGACAAGCAAAGGCAGGATGACCAGCTAGAACCTACATACAGCAGCTCTGTGCTGATACAAGATGTAGTCCTGAAGACCTGCCGAAAGCAATGGACAAGAGGGAGGGGTGGTAAGAGAGGGTCAAGTATATCCGTGTTGATGGCGTGACATGATGATGACTACTGATAAATGTGATTTCCACAGCATCACATAAATAAAATCATGGCATTTTTAAAATGGCAGAACTCATGGAGAAAATATCAAATGTATGATGTTACATTAGACAAATATTTTGTCAGCTGCTCCAAAACAACCAGTGCTTTCATTTACCATATATAAATTGTTTTCAATCACCATGTGTTTCACTAATAAAGGCTGAAAACTTATATAAACAGGCATTTTCACAAGCTGTCATCATTTAGTAGTGCCAATAGCACAGAGTCCCTTGACTTGTTCGCTACCTGTCCCTAGCATCCATCACTCCTGGCAGGTCCTCTAGATGGTATGTGACATCGGTACAAAGCTGATGTAAGTGTGTTAGTTGGCCAAAACTGGTGTGTGCATTGGAGCTTATGAATTTGTCCTTACTTCACCAGAAGTGCCATGACTTGTTTATCTTATCAAGATGGTTTGTGAGATAGGAAGCAAGTGGCTGCACAGATGCTGTTTTGTAGGGTGCTACTTTCAGGATTTGTTCAAAACATCACACAACATTCTTGTGTAGCTCCCATCTAGCTTTTTCTCAGAGAACACAATAACTTTGGCAGATTGAACCTTTAATGTTCATATTAACAACACCGACTCAAATTCCCATAACCAAGAGATAGGCGTCCCACAAGGGAACATTTTATCTATAACTCATTTGCCTGAATAAAATAAATGAACCATAGAAAACAGATTCAAATTTTCAAAAAATGAAACCCAATGCATACACTTCTGCCAACTTTAAAGACTACACCATAACCCAGACCTAAAGTTAGATGACATAGTTATTCCCATAGCTGATCAATGCAAATATTTAGCCATCATATTTGACAAGAAATTAACTTTCATACAACACATAAAACAAACCTCGATGAAATATTAAAAAAAATAAATAAATAAATAAAAATGAAAGAGAAATACAACTACTTAGGGTAATTGCTCACACAGATTGGGAAACTGACAAATAAACATTACTTAAACTGTATCAAATACTGACCAGATCCATATAGATGGTTTTATCTTCAATGCTGCAAGAAAAACCTGTCAACAGTCATCACCATTGGCTACACATTTTTCACGGCAATGAACAATAACCTGCATGTGACACATACACTTCAATCTCAAGACGTAGTAAACAAATACTTACAAAATCCGGATTGGCATTTTCTCCAAAGAATTCAGCTTCATCTGCATCCAATTTGGCAGCAGCTGATTCTAAATTTAAAACAATAAAAAAAAAAAAAAATTTTTTTAAATTAAAAAATTAAAAATTCATGACTTACAAAAATAGGAGAAAATATCAAGCATCATTTTTGGTCAAAAAGAATATTCCAATGCTACCAGAATACCATTACTTTACACCACTAATCAATTGGACCTTGTTCAAAATCACATTATATATCTCTCCCCTCTGTATAAATGAGCTGGATTTTTCTGATTCACTCATTTTTTTTTAAATGAAAGGCTTGGTTTGATGGCATAGCAACCATTGTAGGTTATTTAATGCCAGTCCTGTTTATACATATATATTAAATATATGCAGGATTTGTAAATACATAACGTAGATAAAATTCTTAAACAAGCCTGAGCTCTTTTTTTGCACAGTTAATTTGTTGTAAGTATCGTTATATAAGTCACAATTTAATATGCCATTAGTTTACACAAAGTTTGTTCTATTTGACCTATAAATAGGACCCAATCAGGTGATACCACCCCAGGCCAGAGCAGACCTGGGAGCAATGGTAATGAGTACTCTACGTTCTCCAAATCTTCAAGGCTGGAACCTCACCATCAGATGGTTTAATGTCATATCAAAGACACTCATTGGGTGGGGTCTTAACTCTGCAGAAATGCAATCCGTGTATTCTACAGCCCCAGCCAACTGAGCTGCTTGATAAAAGGAACAATCTCCTAGCTAATATTCTTTCTAAAAATTGTTTGCTCTTTAAGTCTTAAAAACTGTGTATTATTTTCAGCTCTTTGGTTGGTTTGGTTTCTTTGTTTAATGGCATATCAACCTTTACAGGTTATTTAATGCCAAAGCCATTCTCCTAGAAGAACAGTAGTGGTACTATTTAACCCATAGCTGGGAGGATAAGGGGGTTCATACCTTTTCCAAGGGTATTTGCCCGAAAGTGAACATAATAGCGCGACTGGAGTATGAACTCGCGTATTACGATTCCACAGTCCATCACTTTAACCATTACACCATGAGGACACCTCCCCTTTTGTTTTCAGCTCTCAATCAAAACCCAGTCCCATGGTCACAACTTGGAAACAATCAAAAAGAACATGAAAACAAACTGAAGTTGAACAAAATCTTGAGATAAAGTTAATTTATAATTAAGTTCATAAAAAAGTTTTACACAGTCTCATTATTTAAGAGACTAACCTTTAACTTATGTGACATAATAGACCAGGGAGCCTAGCCCAAATCTATTTTATAACTAGAAAAGTGAGAATTAACTGAAATGGATTTTAGAAGAATAACTTAGTACATCACCAAAGAATGAGTATTACTGGAGCCTCACTATCAGATTCTTTAGTGTCATATCTCTGCAGAAAGGTAAGACCCCTCTCTGAAGAGTTGGCATATTCTACAGCCCTAGCCGACAAGAAAAGCTAACATAACCACTACTTAATATGAAAAATCAAAAGGCCTTGTGCCTGACTGAATGCCTAGAAAATAGATAAAAAAAAAAAAAAAAAAAAAAAAAAAAAAAAAAAAAATCGACAGACTGTTAATCTATGAGTTGGTCTCTGTGTCACATGATAACTACTCATTGGGAAGGGTGAATGTAAGTACCATTTTTAAAGACTTTTCTTTTAAACAAACTAAATATTATTGTGTTACAAAACCATGTCCTGCTCTGTTTAGCATTCAACTTTTTTTTTTCTCATAATGGAGTGGTCTTATCAGTTTACTCATTAACTGTCGACTTCAATTAGCAATCAATCTGCAGTCCAGATTGTAAACATAATGTGGGCAAATAGGCAGATCAACTGTGCCATCCAGTGACATAACCAGCCAATCAGAACAGTCAGTGGATCAAAAGCAGATCTCCCGCCACCAGTGATTGGGGAAGGTGGGTGCACTGCAACATTATTGATGCTAAGTTCTTCAGTCGCTTAATGCACATATCTATGTACAATGATGCATAAGCAGATTGACTTGAATATATACATGGATGTGTGTGTGTGCATAGTATGTATTAAGTAGCTAAACAGTTTGGAGGTCAGGAAGTTTTAAAAGATAATTAATAAAATTATAAAAGGATTTTTTTTTCTTTAGACATTATTTATTATCATTTTTTAAAGACTTTAGTTCTTGGCAGGGGATGGGGTCCAAGTGTAAATATCCTTTTGAAAGTGAAAGTGTTTTAAAATACATATATTAAGCAAAGTTACTTAGGGGAGTCAGTTGTCAGTGTTAGTCACCATTAGACAGAAAAAGAAAGAGAGAGAGCAAAAACCTAAGTTGGGGGTCCCTTACCTCTGTCAGTATGTTCATATGTTTTTAATTAGCTATCAACCAAGTCTAGCAGACCTAAGAGTTGCACACACTTCCAACTTTGTTCTGATTGAAGCTGTGACAAGTCATCAATAAAGACAACTTTATTATTGACTTAATTTTTTTTTTCCTTTGTGAACAGGCCCTGTGGTTTTTGCAGTTTCAACCAACACCAGCTGACATCTTTTAAAAAAAATCATCACAATGTAGTGGCATCAGTTAGTTGGTGAGGCTCTACAGACTGTGAAAAGAGGGAATCTTAATACATTAAAATTTTCCCAGTACACCATAAATAAAAGAGAATATACTTACCAAATGAAACAAATTCACTACTTAAAGCAACATTTTGAATGTTGGCCAAGTCAGCATCAAATTCTGTTCGATAAGCAAGTTCTGTCTCAAAAGGGTCCTCATCATATAATTTGGTGCTTTGTATCTGTCTGTTATCAGATTGATTACCTATGTGAAAAGAGGAAAGATTTAAAAAAAAAAAAAAAAACAAAAAAAAAAACACATTACAAGGTAGCTATTTTGAAATCTTCTGAAATGAACTAATGTGTTAGAGCTAAAATGTTTTAACACTACTAAACCCCATTGGTTTGTCAATATTTCTTGAGACATGGAGCTGGCTAAGGTTGTACAGAGATGGATTGATTGAATGAAAGGTGGGATAGGTTAAGAGACCAATAACCCTTTTGTCCAGAGGATCAGATCACTTACAGTCCACCCCTACTACTGATAAATAGTAAAATAAATATGAAACATGCATGGGCTTCTTAGTCTCTGATCAATACAATAGTTAAATCCCAAATGTACAATCTCATCTACCTATAATTCAGCCATATATCTTTTCCCTCTCCCAACCATTTAAGTGTTAAGATTTGTAATTCTCATAATTTAATTTGTTTTTCCATAATAATGAATACTATATTAATATAATATAAGTAAGTAAAGTTGGCGACCATAGTCGAGGGTAACCCGAAGGCTCCCTTTTCGATAGCTACTACACCAATGTGTAGGTGTAGGGGAGGGCGCTACTCCTTCCCTGGACTGCTCTACTTTACCCTTGATCCGTACCTTATAACGCTGAGTGTTAAGCAAGGAGGCATAAGTACCATTTTTTTGAGTCTTTGGTATGACTCGACCTGGGATTGAACCCAGGTCTCCCAGGCCATTGGCGAACACTCTAACCCCTAGGCCAATGTCCGATATAACCTTGCTTTAATATAATATAATATATAAAATATATTATAATATATTAAATTGCATCAGTAAATAAAGTCAATTAAAATACTATTCCTGATGACTTAAATAACTTATTTTAATGTTGTATCAATTTCCTAAATATATGCACACAAGTTCTTATTGGTGGGGCCTAGAATACACCAACAACTGCATCCTCTGCCAAGAGTGGGTTGGTTGTTTTATCAACCCTTTTCTGGTCATTTAATGCCGATTTAAATTTCAAACAATTCAGTTGAGTATAAGTATAGTTTTTGTTTACAAACAGTTAAATGTCAAACAGTTCTATTTCAAACAATTCAGTTTAGCATAAGTACACAATTTAGTTCTATTTGATCCATAAATATTACCCTATCAGCAGCTACCACTGCGGGGCAGAATAGACCTGGGAGCAATGGCAATGAAGGGGTATTCCACATTCCCCAAAGCTCCAGCATTACTGAAACCTCACCATCAGACTGTTTAGTGTCATAAACAGGACACTCGTTGTGGGGAGGGGGTACCCCTCTACAGAAGAGCAGTCTGTATTCTACTGCCCCAGCTGACTGTGCAGCAACTCTGCAAAAGGGTAAGACGCCTCCTCAAAAGGGGCCTTAAACATGACATTGAACGGCATCTGGTGTTAAGGCTCCATTTCTGGAGCTCTGGGGAATTACTCCAAGGTTCACTGTTAAGGTTTACTTGTTTTATCTTATATAACTTAAATCACACACTTAATTTCAGTTACACATACACTCATTCTTCCATTGTTCAATAAGCATTATTTTTATGACCCATCTTCATTGCTATCCATTCTTTTATTTTCATTTTTTTTATGACCCATCTTCATTTTTATGACCCATCTTCATTGCTATCCATTCTTTTATTTTCATTTTTTTTCTAAGTTCTAGATCAATCCATTATAACTTCATGTTATGATAGGAGTCATACATATATGTGAATTATATAATTAAATGCCATCAGGATCATACTCACAAGAAAATGTCTGACTCTTCTTACAGCCATAGCTATCACCTCGACTCATTTCTTCTGTCTGAGGCTGTAAAATAAAATAAGAAAAATGTAACCATTTTACTTAGCAATAAAATAAAAATAAAAATAAAAACACCCTAGGGTTGATTTAGTTTGGTTTTATGGCATATAAACGATTGTTGGTTATTTAATGCCAAATCCAGCTTATTCATATGTATTAGATATACGATTTGAAAACATAAGACATCAAATTTAAATAGTTCCAAGTTCACTAACAATTCAATTAAACATCAGTCCTTTGTTTAGACACAGTTCAATGATCAAAGTTCTATTTCAATTAATTCAATTTAGCATATGTCAAAGTATTGTTATGTATCAATAACAATTCAATTAAACATCAGGCACTTATTTACACACAGTTAAATGGTCAAACAGTACTATTTCTAGCAATTCAACTTATTGCAAGTCATTTGTTTGCACACAGTTCAAATATCAAACAGTTCTATTTGACCCATAAATAGAACCCTTTCAGGTGCTACTGCTCCAAGCCAGAGTGGACCAGGGAGCAATGGCAATGAAGAGGTACTCAGCATTCCCCAAAGCTCCAGCATGACTGAAACCTCACAATCAGAAAGTTAAGTGACATATCCCTAACACAGGGGTGGGGTGGTTGGGTTTCTTACCACTCTGCAGAAATGCAGTCAGTGTATTCTACAGCCCCAGCCAACTGGGCTTAAAACCCTATGAGTAAACACACACACTCTTATACATCTGTACTGGCTTACATTGTGTTTCTATAACAAATGTTTTGGTTTATGTGAACACCATTTTTCATGATATCAGTCCTGATGAAGGTCATTAAAACTGAAACATTTAATGTTAACTTTACATCAAAATAAATTCATTTAATTTAGATTATTCTGTTTTTTTTCTACTTTCTTCATGCTGTCAGATTCAGATCCATATTTACTTCCACACTGTCCTTTTGGAAAAACAAATACCTAATACATTCTTACATGACATCTAACATGGATGTCTTCAAAACGATCTGTAAATATAAAAACTTACCTATCTCTACATATTTATTTAGAAACAGGAAGATTTTTCTGATCTCTTAAAAATCCAACATTTTTCAAACATCATTCCATGTGCTAAACACGTACTTAATACTTTTAAATTAAGAAAGCTAAATGCAAGTTAATATACTTTTCATTATATAAATTTTCTTTGCTCCAGTTATCATGATATCAAAGTCCTGATGAAGTTTATTAAAATCGAAACATTTAACGTTGGCTTTACATCAAAATAAATTCATCTAATTTGGATTATTCTGTTATATATATTACACATACAACTAGAAAATGATCATGATATGGTTCCAAGTATTCTTATCTAATAATTTTCCAATAGATCTATTTGACCCAAAAATGGGATCTTAACAGGTGTTACCACTCAAAGTCAGAGTGGACCTGGGAGTAATAGCCTTGTATTTAATTCCCAAAGTGCATCATGGGATTTCTACTTCCACAGGTCTAAAATATGCCTTTTGTAAAGATTTAAAAATGACAAAAAACAATCTTATAAAAAATAAGATAAGCTTACTTTTTCCTCAGCTTCAGGTTTATTTCCACGTAGCATCTTCTCTAAACTAAAAGACTGATTGTTGTCCTGAGATACTCCAAGAGAACTACAATATGAAAATTCCTGAAATCACAGAAAATAGTTTTTGTTAAATTGGGAAGTGGTGATATTTATGTTGAATAAATGACTACCACTGGTAGATATGGATTAGAAAACAAGTAGTATTCAACATGCTGACATTTAAGACATTTCTTTTTTTCTTAAAAAAAAAAAAAAAAAAAAAAAAAAAAAAATCGCTAAGTAATGGAGAAAAAGTACTTACTTCCAACTGCTTATTTCCATGAGTTTCAATTAGTTTGGTAACATTTGTACCTAGAAAAAGTGGGAGAAAAAGAAAAAAAAAACTTTGAAAAAAAGTGAAAGAGTAAAAATACAAACAATATAAAGTATCCATTTTTTTTTCATTCCAGAGTGGAAACAATAAGAAAATTTCCAACTGTTGTTTTTATCTGAATTTCAGAGATGTGAAATTATTTACTTATGCACTCAGATAAGAGTCCTCATCTTGATTATTAGAATCATGTTTCAGTCATTGTTGCAGTCCAGCCTTCTTCAATTGTCTGGCATAGTCTGTAACATTCTGGGAATTCAAAACTAAACCTTATAATAAATCTACAGGTGTAGATTGTTTTTATTTCATTATTCATGTTTAGAAGATGTCTTGGATCAGTTAATTTGTCCATGGGATGTTGATTGTCTGTCTACCACTAAAATAGACTATAGAACTTTTTTTATACAATACTATAACCAGAGATTGAGCTCATGACTAACTCCATATTATACAGGACCTTAGAAGAAAAATAAAAATTCCACCAAGGACCAAAAAGAGTAAAATACACTCAAGCATATATAAGCTTTGAGTGTATTCAATCTCTAAAGATGTTTTGATGATATTAACTATGCAGAAAACTATGTAGAAATAACAGATGAACAATACCAAATAATCTTAACATGTTAAAAAAACTGTACTTAAGAATAATGATTCTATTCGGATAAAAACTGGCTTAGATAATTTTGATGTTCCTATGGGTGAATATGATTCTGCTCAAATAGCAGATCTTGTGGGTTTATATATATTAGATACTCTCAGTAGGATTGTTGACCCAATATAAATTGGATTATACTGTGATTATGCTATTTTATACATCCCCAATAGTGATGATGTTCTAGTATACAGAAAAAGATTATAAGAGCTTTTAAATTTTTAGGATTTAAAATTGAAATTTCTTCTAATATTAGAAAAGCTAATATTCTAGATGTTACACTTAACCTCACTGGCAACTCTTATTGGCCGTTCCTTAAAACAAACCAATATCCCTCCAATATTAATGTAAATTCTAATCACCCAAGTTCTATAATTAAACAAGTTCCATAAGCTGTTAATATGAGAAAAAGAAGATTATCATAGAATAAAAATTTTCCATGAAAGTAGTAAAATGTATATTGAAGCCCTCAAGAATAGTGGTTTTAAAGAGTTTACTTATCAAGAGCCAAAAAAAAAAAAAAAAAAAAAAAAAAAATTTCCTTTGCCACCTTCCATTGCTTTCCTGTATAGACTGATGCCTGCTTTGGTAATTTTGGGATCTTTGGAGAACCTAAACTGTATTATTGTTGTTTTCACTTTTGCGACTTTGTATTCCACCACTAGACTTTTAAAAAGGTAGCTGTACCATGTTGGAATTTCTATATCGGGCTACACTGCTAAGGCATTTTGACAAACCTAGCCATCTACGCAACCTTGAGTTAATTCTTTTCTCTAGCTGTTCTACAGCCCTAATGGGGATCTCACCACTGTCCCTCTCAATATATTCAATAGGAAAACCTTAAAAATTAGTTATTCCAGCATGAAAATTTTTTTTTTGAAAAATCAACACGGAAATAATTGGAAAATATTGTAACCAACTTGAAAATAATAGTAGTAATAATGTAAATCTAAAATTGATTGTCATATGAGTGGTATATGTAATTTGAAAAACATTGGGAAAATAATAGCTTGATACACAAAGGAAAGCGTATAAGATAAAAAAATTTATATAGGAATTTTGTCGGTTAGATGTAAGTTAAGATATGATAATCATATTCATTCATTCTCTCATGAATGCTTGAGAAATCAAACAGATTTATCAAAACATTTTTGGAAGTAGAAAAATAGGGGTTTAACTCCAAAAATTCAATGGAAAATATTGAAAAGATCTACAACTCCTAGCCGCTTTGATGGTAAGTGTAATTTGTGTCTGAAGGAAAAGATACAAATTATGTTATACTTGGATCCTGTTAACCTATTAAATCAGAGATGTGATTTAATAGCTAGATGTAGGAATAGAAATAAATCTAAACTATTTTCAAAAATACGTGAATAAATAAACAAAAAATGAATAATTATGATTTATAGAATAAGTAAATGAATTAGAAGTTATATTAGTGATTTTTACTGTAATCTGGGGTGGGGGTTTACCATGAATAAGATTAGTTTTAGATTTTTTTAGTTCATTTTAATGATAAAAATTGATGTACGTAAATTAGATATGTCTGAATAATTATATATATATATATATATGTTTGAATGTTTAAACATGTATTATGGTAGCTGTAAATTTTTTCTCTGTTAAATTTGAAGTACGATGAAACTGGACGTTCTTTTACATGCCATAAGTCGATGCTTATTGTTATTTGAATTGGAAGGCTTACTTTTATATAGGAGATAAGTCTTTTTTCCTATTTTGGTTGTGAATGTGAAAAAAAGATAAAATCATTTTAATCCATTTTCTTGTATGATCTGAAGAAGTCCTGTTACACTGGCATAATGGTTAGAGTGTTCACCAATGGTCTGGGTGATACGGGTTCAATCCCAGGTCGAGTCATACCAAAGACTCAAAAAAAATGGTACTTGATGCTACCTTGCTTATCACTCAGCATTATAAGGTAAGGATCAAGGGTAAAGAGCAGCAATCCAGGGAAAGGAGTAGTGCCCTCCCCTACACTGTGGTGTACTAACTATCGAAAAGGGAGCCTTCGGGTCACCCTTGAATACGGTCACCAACTTGACTTTGATTTATATTAATGCTTTTTAAAAAGATGGAATTAAATTTATTATCTTATTGTGACCGATTATTTGCTTTTTTTTCTTTTTTTAAGAGAAAATTATTTGCTCTGTCGATTTTATTTACAGAGAGCTCTTGACCGGGATTACTTAAATCTAATATTCTATTTTTGAATATTTCATGGGTCCTGCTTGGAATTGTTACCAACTACAGATTTATTAGATTGAATAATGTGTTTGTGTGTGTGTTCCAAGGATAAATTTATGCTTAAGATGAATGAAAACACTCTAGAATTAACTCACCAACATCATTCAATTCCATTTTGATTGGAGTAGTAGACATAGGTGTAGAATCAGTCATGAAGTTATCAAGCATCACAGTATCATCACCTTCGAGGCCAAAGTCTTTATCTAACTTGATAATCTCTTCTTCTCCCAGAACAATCTTTGGTTGGCTCACATTAACATCAATGCCTCTTTTCATACCCTGCAACTGAAGAAATGCATGAGCACTAGCAAAATGACTGCCATTGAGGATTCCACTCTTGAAGGAATCTTCTGCTGGACAGCGTCGAGCCTGTTCTATATCAGATAAGTCTGACGAATGCAAGGGTTCCATGGATTTAGTAAAATGAGAAGATTCTTCTGACACCAACATTCCCTCAGATTCACCTGAAAAATATATACAAAAAAAAAAAAAAAAAAAAAAAAAAAAAAAAAAAAGTATATATGAATATTAAAAAATACTCAAGTGAAAAATATTTTAAAAAATACAATATTTTATTAACAAAAAAAAAAAAAAAATAAATAAAAAAAAAATTAAATAAAAAAAGGCAAAGAAAAAAAAATTACAAAAAAAAATAAACAAAAATAATAATCAGTAACTACATGTGTGTGTATATATATATATATATAAATAATAGGTTGAAAAATGAAATCTAAAATT